>BSQZ01000037.1:5065000-5555000 GCA_033239005.1 Lamellibrachia satsuma | reverse complement strand
ATGTTTACGTAATGACATTTGATTCCACACAAACAATTATGAAATACGTTAAGGTTATTGTGCATTAAGCTGTTAAAGTAATGATTTGTTCAGTAAATCACCCATGCGAGGGTTTTCAGGCACCAATCCTGTGCTGGATACACATTTATCAGTTAAAAGTGTTATGTGTTTGGTATCTATGCATTCCAGTGTTTATATCAGAGTCACATCACATGTCCTGTTGTCATAATTCTCTGTAGGTGTGCCTAGTGTCTAGAATGAACTACCCATCACTTTGAAATCATCTGGAACTATATCTACCTTCCGTAAAAAAAACGTAAGACATATTTATTCCAAATTGCATTTCCACCTTAAATCCTTAGCGGTCCCTTGTTCTGATAATGACTTTTACAAGTCCTTTTTATGAAAGGCTTAATGTTCTGGGTTGTTGCTCCTCTGAGGAGCTGAGGTTCCCGAGGATACAGGCGCTGAGGTTCCAGAGGATACAGGCGCTGAGGTTCCAGAGGATACAGGCGCTGAGCTTCCAGAGGATACAGGCGCTATAGAAGTGTTTGCTATTATTATTACTTCAGAGCCCCAAACAATCAATGTGGGGTAGCAGATATTATTCTGCAACTTTTACTAGGCATAAACCAGTCACATTAACCATAACAATATATGCATGTTCTAATTATGGTTATATAATCTACACAATGCAGGAAACGATTCTGCCCAATTTTTTGACGTACCGGTAGGTTGTTCAGTTCATGCGATAGTAATCTGTGAAATTGGTAGCCAATTTTGGTGAAGGAATCCACGAAAGATATTGTTAGAGCAAGGGCAATTCCAGCATTACGTGTGTGACATTCAGACAACATTTTTCATCTTTAAGACTTTGTTATGTTAATTATTATATTTTTAACAGTTAGGGTATACAAAATATGTTTATCATCATTAAATGATGCAAAAATATATATTACATTTGTGACTCACAAATTAAAAAAATAAAACAGATGCAGTAGTTATTGCATAGTCTGGGAAGTTATGGAAGTATGTTAATAAAATGCTTTAAACACACATGTAAAGACATACTCTGCATATGACTGTAATTTGTTATTATTGTTTTCATAAAAATCTAAATGTGGCATTACGTGTGTGACATATTTTTTATGTGCGTGACGTGTAAGAAATAGACCTAGTAATGGACTACAATCTTAGTTGATATTGACTGTTTACATAACAGTATGGCATTTTAGTACGTTGTAATAAAAACATAATGAGGAAACTTAATTGTGATAAAACAATCAATTATGTGACACATTTATTTAATATGCCCTAGGTAATATAAACAATAAAATCTGATTCATTTAATCTTATCTTTATTCACCAAACCTACAAACAAAGACAGCATAATTTTACAAATTTAATATATATAGTACTAAACCTCATTATGGAACTTAATTAGCAAATGTACTTTTCAATCAGTCAATCACACAGATCCACAGAGCTGTGTGTCGGCCTGTCACCATTTCAAAGCTATTTTTTATTATTTATGTTCCAGAGAATGCTCGTTTCATGTCAAAAACTATAATAATACACTATACTTACCTATATGAGCTAGTAGAGTTCGGTTTTTATGAGTAATTATTTTCAATGATTAAACTATTTTACAGTTTCTCACAAATCACATTCTCTTCTCAACTTTCAACAAATAAAACAAAGAGGAACATGTATTTTGCTTGTGGCTGAACATATGCATGCCAGACATTTACAAGAGGGTTTATGGGTACGTTTTCCCTGCTTTATATTTTATTTCATTTAACAACTGAACTAAATAATTGAAACAACGAAATGCACACCTGTATGCAGTAACGCCATTAAAATTACTTCCCATGAAAAATGTATGAAATCATACTTTTAAAACTTGTTTCATATTAAGGAGATATCAAAGTAGTTCAAAGTCATGGTGAAGGACCTGGCAAATAAGGTAAACGAAATAACAGCCTTCGTCTATAGTAAGACAACGACACTTTAGTCGCTGCCGTATAAACATTGGGAGGGACAAATAATGCAAGCAAATGGAGGAGGCTTACCACAGACGATCACTTTAGTCGCTGCCGTATAAACATTGGGAGGGAGAAATAATGCAAGTAAATGGAGGAGGCTTACCACAGACGATCACTTTAGTCGCTGCCGTATAAACATTGGGAGGGACAAATAATGCAAGTAAATGGAGGAGGCTTACCACAGACGATCACTTTAGTCGCTGCCGTATAAACATTGGGAGGGACAAATAATGCAAGTAAATGGAGGAGGCTTACCACAGACGATCACTTTAGTCGCTGCCGTATAAACATTGGGAGGGACAAATAATGCAAGTAAATGGAGGAGGCTTACCACAGACGATCACTAATATTTACAGACCTCCAAGGTCATTAAATGAAAATTATAATGAATTTCCCTCCCAATGTTTATACGTGTTTAAACAATTCTCTGATCATCAACCGTATTTCATAATTATGGATACTACTCTGGAAAAAAGAACATCCTACAAAATTCATAGAAATTAATATTCAAAACAAAAGGCAATGTTAAACGTCAAAGAGGATTTAATCTCTTCTGAAATATATGAGAAACTAGACATAAGTCTGACACAAACCATAAATATAACATTATCCTCGATGAAATCAATCAAGCTAAACATAAATATATATATATATATATATATATATATATATATATATATATATATATATATATATATATATATATATATATATATATATATATATATATATATATATATATATATATATATATATATATATATATATATATATATATATATATATATATATATATATATATATATATATATATATATATATATATATATATATACCTCAATACGACAACAGAGATAAACTTTTTCTGAAATAACACTTGGATTACATGTCACAGCGTATGGAACAACACGGGGATAAAACGTTATTATTGGTGATGATAGTCGCTTACATTTATATTGTCTATAAACTAGTAGACCTACTTTATCAAATTGTACGCCATTGTCAGATCTTGTATAACTGCAAAAATATAAAAAATAATATGGCTAATAATCACAGCTGGGACAGCATGTGATATTCAACCTCGGTGTAAGACCTGGCTTCCATATGAACATTTGTGTACATCGTATGCTTACAAAAATTACGTCACGAAAAACGGAACACTTTAAATTCCTTAACTTATGAGCTTTGATATTAAATTGTTAAAATTAATAATCCAACGTAACAACGTTTAACTGTTGTTCGTGATACAAAGTGGTCTCTTTCAGCAGAGACAACTTTAGTAAGTTTCAGCAAGAATTGCCTCTTGCACAGTTATTTGGGGACTTAAAAGAGGGGAATTGTTGCATTAAAATGTAACTTTTACACAAACGCTCCATTTTTCTAGACTTCGGTCAACTTTACTTACTTAGGTTTACTTAGGTTCTTCCTGACCGAAGGCGGTGGCCTCGGTGGTCAGATCTTCGAGTTTCCCTTGGAATGTTCTACGACTTCCTGGCAAGGCAGCTTTGTAGTTGTAGAGAAACTCCTCAGTACTCAAATGTCTATCTAGACGGTTTTAAATGAGTTGATACTTCAGGCAGTTACAACTACTTCCGGTAGGTCATTCCATAATCTGGTAACTCTAAGTGAGAAGCTTTCTTTTCTAACATTTGTAGAAGCACGTTCTATAAACAATTTCAAACTATGACCCCTTGTTCCTTCCCTTGTATCACTGTCTTTGTGCAGCTTGACAATATTAGATACACCACTGTCATATTTCCCATGGAGCAGTTTATATACCTCAATCATATCACCACGAGTTCGTCAGTATGCAAGTGTAGGAAGTTTCAATCTCTGAAGTCTTTCCTCGTAAGGAATATTCTTCATACCAGGAAGCTGTTTTGTTGCGCGTCTTTGCACATTTTCGATGGCATCTTTGTATTTATGTTTATAAGGGGACCATATTGATATTGCATAATCTAGATGACTCCTAACTAAAGCTTTATATAATGGCACACAATTATGTTGATTTAGGTTTATAAAGGACCTTCTAGTAACTGCCATGATACTATTTGCTTTGTTTATTTTTTGGTTGATGTGTTTTTCAAATTCTAGGTTTGAATCAATTATAACCCCATTGTGTTTTTGTTCTTCTATTCCTCCTAATTCATGGGCAGTATTATCTATCTTCAGGTTATATGTATACTATTGCTGTATCGTTTTCCCTACGTGCATTAAATTACATTTATCTGGGTGGGACCTTAATAACCATTTACTTGACCAAGATGTTAAATAATCTAAGTCGTTCTGTAGTGTATGCTGGTCAAGTGGACTAGTAATCGTTTTAAAAATCTTTGTATCATCCGCAAACATATATACATTCAAAACTATATTCCCAGGAAGATCATTTATGTATAAAACAAATAGGATCGGTCCTAATACACTGCCTTGTGGAATACCACTTGTTATATTTGCCCACTCAGAATTTGTACCATTTACATTGACCTGCTGTACCCGGTCAGACAAGAACGCCTGGATCCATCTTAGTGTGTAATACTCTATACCATACAATTTAAGTTTGCCTATCAATCTTTTGTGAGGGACGGTGGCAAATGCATTCATGGAGTCCAAATATACAACGTCTACAGATTCCATCAATAACATTTACTAATTGGACTACCGTAAATCGACCTTTAATAAAACCAAATTGTTGCTTACTGAATAATTTATTCCTAATCATATGATTGACAATATGATCTTTGACACATTGTTCCATACATATTATACTTGTTAAGCTGACTGGTCTATAATTTCCTGCGTTTTTTCGATTACAATTCTTAAATATGGCTGAGATCCTTCCCTGTTTCCATTCCATTGGTAGTTCACCCACAGCCAGTGAATTATTAAATAGCCTAGCTAGTGGTTTACATAGATGATTAGATAGCTATTTCAACAACCTAGGATGAACACTATCTGGCCCTACCGATTTACACACATTAAGGTTATCAAGTCTTTTTTTATAATTTCCTCATCGATAGTCAATTCTTCCATGTTGTGCCTTAGCTTCATTGGTGGAATATGAGGGATATCACCATCTGGCTCTATAGTAAAAACACTTGAAAAAATGTTTCCTAAGACATCTAGCTTTTCCCTACCAGAATCTGTGAGTCTAGATTTAGGATCTTTAGGGTCTGTGTTCAGATATGAAACACCTTCCCGATTCTTGGTTTTGGAGGTCATATATTTCCATACTGCTTTTGGGTTTGTCTTAGATCCTGTTGCTAGCTTCGTCTCAAATTCCTTCTGTATCCTCCTCGTTAATTTACGGACTTGATTTCTAGCCCTACAATATTCAATATAGTATTTTCCTTCTTTTATCTCCATATAACGTTTCCATAAAGTGCGTTTTTTTCTTAATTTTCTTTACTGATTCCTTGTTTTGGGGTACTTTTCCTTTATGTCTGTTAATATTACTCACAAGTCGATGAGGGATGAATCCTTCCTCTATCTTTTTAATATATTCTTCAAAACCTAAACATTGATGGTTTATAGTGCTCGTGCCAAGTATCTCGCCCCAGTCTGTGTGGTCTAGTTTCGTCTTCATACTATTACAATCCCCTTGGTCGTAATAATATTTAAGTCATGTATGGCTTGCTATTTCTGCATAGCACCTAAATGTAATGATAAGGACAGAGTGATCACTCTCACCAAGTAGGCTTTCATACACTATATCATCTATCATACCTTTTTCATTGGTGAAAACTAAATCAAGAATGTTCGATTTATTTCCTAATCGCCCCCTTGTGGGGAATGTGACGTGTTGGAAGAGGAAATTATCTCTTATTCCTCCTTTAAATTTAGTGTCTGGGCTATTAGTATTCTCCGAGAGTGTGTATCAGTTTTGCCAGTCTATGTTGGGGTAGTTAACATCTCTAAGCAAGAGAAGATGTGAGTGTTTATAGCTCATTACCTCATTAATCAGTTCATTTAATTGTTCGTTATTGGTGCCAGAGCTGCCCGGGCTTTTATAGACACATCCTATCAGGAAAGTGTCTTTTTTGTTTAATTTTATCTCAACCCATATCGATTCTTGAAAGTTGGTTCCTAAAGATACGAAGGGTTTTGCGTTTAGTGTTTTGTGGGTATATATACAAACACCTCGTCCATCGATGTTACGGTATAAATCATAGACACTCAAACCCAGTTCAGCTGTGTTTGATAGAAATTTCTGGTTTTTCGGTTTAACCTCAGCGATTGCAATCACCATACACTTATGTGATTCGACTCGAGCTTTGAACTCAGTAAATTTATTGATTAGACTATCAGCGTTGGTATAAAAACATTTTAATTGTTTATGCGTATAATTTGTATTTACAGTGTTTTTCTCGTTAGATTATCTTTTTTGTCTTACTCCTCGTCCCTTCGAGGTTTGAATCTTACAATTTTTCTGGCTCATGGTGGGCCTCTCACCCAGTACAACCATTTTTCCTCATCATTTATCTCTTTTGTCCTGGCCTCCTCTAGGAGTTTCCTTCCTTCATCTCTTTCTTTTTTTGTTAAGTCGTGCTGGATGCTGAGACATATATATTTGTCCTCTGCATCTCTTAAGTTTGTTAGTCGTTTGAACAATTCCATCTTTTTGTTAGTGTCTTTCATTAGTACCTTGAGAGGTCTGGGTTTTTGCTCAGTATCACTCGTATCTCCATCAGTTTGTTTTTTACATAGCCTGATAACTTTGGTTATCTCATCTTTTACGTCTAGATTCAGATTGCACACCTCATTACACAACCCTTCAACAAACTCCATATCTGTCCTCACCCTCTCTTCCTTTAGGTTTGTTTTTGGTTCTGGGGCATTGAATATAAGAAAATTTGTTTCCCTATTTTTTCTTTCATTGATTTCTCTTACTGTTTCCTGCACAACAATTCCATAGTTAGTAGGTGCCTGCTTTCATCATCATTTGGTCTGCATGTATGTAATGCATCCATTTCCTGCCTTACGATTTCTTTTACTTCTTTACTTTCATCCAGTTTTTTCTCTATGACCTCAAATCTCGTGTTCATAGTTTTGAAATACATCTTCCATCTCTCTTCGAAAACTTTCTCATTGAGAAAATTTTTTTCATTTTTTGGTTTGCATTTTAAGCAAAACCACATGCATCCGGGTTTCCCCATTGCCTCATTTTCGCCAGGTTTAAATTTCAAGCTTTTAATGCAGTATCGGTTTCCGCAGTACTCGCACTCGAGCATTCTGTCTTTCTCACTTTTAAAGATTTTCTCGCAGTCTTCACATTTCCAAGCTTCTCTAACATCGCTTCCCGATTCAGAGTTTTTGCTACCTCTCGGTGTCCCCTTATTTTTTACTTTTGTGATTGGAGCGCTAGAAATTGCAAAATTTTCGCCAGTATCTTGTTTTGGACCACTGTGTTGGTCATTTTCACTCATTTCCGTAATTCTAAAAAAAATCAAGTTCCATGTAACACTTACCATATGCGTGCTGTTGTACTAAGAGTACGTGCAGGGGTTTCCAAGGCGTTGTCACTAGTGACAGTGAGCTGTGCTCGACAAGAAAACGTAATTCTGTCCCATGGCTACTCTGGGTAAAAGACGCCTTGGTTGAAATTGCCTGTTAGATGACTCAGGTTGGGAGTGCACGTTATTACTAAATTTTGTCTAGCCTCAATTATCTGTGTTGTTTACATTGTGCACCTAACCGGAAGAATGACAATTTTGGCGGGAAATTTCGAATGGGTCGATGTATAGTTTAAGATTGGATTTATATCGCATCAGCTCAGAATTTACATATAAACATCACGGTGTGATAGTCAGTATGCTACTAGAATAATATGGATTAGGAAGAAAAACGCCCTTTCTCCACTGTAAACAGCCAAAAATCAACTAAACAGCGGAGCTCATACGTAATCAGACATCGTAACCGGAAGCTGCCTCGCCTGCCTAACTTCATTTAGAATATTCTTGATTGTTGTATGTGAGTTAATAATTTTAAAAATAATCTCAGTTTTGTAAACCTGGATTTCGCACAAGCATGTTATGAAAGTAGCATTATGTGAGATAGGGGAAGGCAGTGTTAGTTGAGCCGCTGGGTTAGTTGAGCCACCCATGTTTGCTAGAAAACCACAACAGCGACCGTTACGTAGTACCACCTGGTGAATGAATGTGGTATTAAACCACGATTGATGTACAATACGCGCCATTTTGCACAACGATCAGAAAATGTGAGTAGAAAGTATGTTTTTTATGCTTAACGAAACTGTTTGGCTAATGTGATTAACATCTGCTTATGTGTAAACTATCTAAGCATGGGACTACAACATATTGTGCGTGATGTTAACAGTGGGTTAGCTAGAAAATGCTCAATGTCGAGACAGGGCTAGCTGAGCCATGCGTGGCTCAACTAACCCTGCATGTGGCTCAACTAACCCCACAAACATACATAACAAAATATAATATATTATGACAAACCATTGCAGAGTGTAAACAGTGTACTGATGTTCTATGTCTATATAATTTTTATTTAATGGCTTATGTTAGATCTATTATGCCTATGAGGCATATGATGGTTAGTAGTAATTATAACATTTTATATCATCGCAGCACAAAGCCGTGTCACCATCATGCCAAGAATATATAAAAGACACACTGAGAGGGCCCTGGTCAATTTAGTCCTGATGGATGCCGCTGCTGGCGAAGTGAGACAGGGGAGGTCTGTTCGAACAGCAGCAGAAAATAACAACATCGGCCGAATGACACTGGCTCGATATATCCAGAAGGGATCTGTTGGATATGGCAATGTTATTAAATCAAGAGTTGTCTTCTCGGATGAGATTGAGAAAAGTCTTGCAGAACACGTGAAGACTTTGGCTGACTGTTTTCACAGTTTAACTGCTGTAAAGTGCCACCAACTTGCATATGGGTATGCACACCAGATGGAATTGCCAGTTCCAGAGTCATGGGCACGACACAAAAAGCTGGAAAGTCTACATAAACAACATAAGGGCTGTTAGAGTAATGTTTTTATGTTTCCATTGAAATTGACATACGCATATAATTGTTTGTGAATTGTAGCAGTAGCAACATAGAAACCCCTATGACAAAAAGTTTCTTCATGCCAATTTTTATTCATATAACTTATTTACGAAATTCATTGTAAAATTTAGGACACTAATATTAAAAATACGCTGGCATCGCTTCCTTCGGGCAAAGAATGGTCAGTAGGATTCCTGTCGCGCCGACATTTAGCGTGTCGACTTCCAGAAGCAACGTCGCTGGCGAGGGCATCTGCTTTCAACAAGCACACAGTGTCTGAATTCTACGACAACCTGGCGTCTGTGATGGACAGGTACAGTAGCTGTTGTGTCAATGTCCAGAGGAGTCCGCAGAAATTTTTCCATGGGGACAGCAATTGTGTGTATGATTAACATCCGTAATCTAATTTCGGCCAGTGATCTTTAATACCTACCAAAATGGTCACTTTCAACAGACAGTTATAGAATCATTGTATATATTTGGTTTACAAATAAACTAGACAATATATTTAACACAACCTAGAGAGAGAGAGAGGGGGGGAAGAGGGGGGAAGAGAGATGGCGGGAGCGAGGGAGGGAGGGAGGGAGGGAGCGAGCGAGGGAGGGAGGGAGGGGGAGAGAGTTTATTTCTGAATTGCATTAATACAAGATACAATAGATAGCAAATAAAACATAGGAAGAAAATAATACAATTGTGCCCCACCCCGCTCCCCATCTGGACGCCCATTTACAATTTTACCCATACTTTTATTCCAGACATAGATTCAAGCCGGACGACATATACAATATGTATGAAACTGGTGTTACTACAGTGTAGAAACCAGACAAGATAGTGACAGAGAGGGGAAGGAAACAAGTTGGCTCGGTAACATCGGGGGAGGGAGGACAGCTCTGACATCATCCACGTCCGGTGTCAGACCTGCACCAACCAGCAATGCCGGAGAACCGACACCATCCACGTCCGGTGTCAGACCTGCAGCTGCCTGCAATGCCATGCCAATATTTCTCCAGCAATCATCATGCCACTCCCCAAACCGGCTCCAAGAGTGATCAAACATGGAAGTCGCAAACGGGGAAAAACCACAATTCTGCCTGATACACCCGAGAGAAAGAATATTAAGATTGCACATTTGGAGCGAGAAAGTTGACGACAGAGAAGCAGACCGAACGTGCATCATCATGCACCGCCTTGAGATGTCAAAAGAAGACAAAACCACGTGCCTACAAAACACCACAGAAGAGGTCAGATATATCAGAGTTGGCAGAAACATATACCACAGGGGATTATGTCATTGTCAAGTTTGCAGGCAAAGCGAAATTGCATAACTACATAGGCCTAATCGTAAGGAAAACGACAGTGGAGATTTTGAAGCGCGTTACTTGCGAAAGGGAAATGGAGAGGTATATCATAGTAAACCAACATTTGTATTCGAGAAAGAAGACGAGTGTTGTTTTCATCGAGAAGACATCCTAATGAAACTGGTTCAAACAAAAACTGTTGGTGGCACCGCTCGTCGAGAGATGCAGTTCATCTTTCCGTGCACATTCGGGAATTTGGACATTCACTAACTACAGAACAACGTAGAGCCTACTAACAGTTAGTAGGTGCCATGGACCCTTAATTAATTGTGTTAGTTCATTCATTTAGTGTATTGCCTTGTCACGTACCGGTCTGTAACCAACGAGCCTACAAAGATATCTTAATTGTGTTGTGTTGTAACAGTTATACAAATAAAGTACTGTGATTCAAGTTACGCTATATTTTGGATCAACTTACCACACACTCTGGCTCAACTTACATCACATGAAGTGCTAGTTGAGCCAGTTTACCAACCTTTTTGAATTAACTATTATAATACTTTTCTATGTATACCAGATGTATTATTTTTGTCTAAAATGATCAACAAATAACCATAGATTATGCAAGTAAATATTTATTTTTTACTGAAGCATTTGATTGTGATCTATACATTAAAAAGAATGAAAGATGGCTCAAGTAACACTGCGTTCCCCTACTAGCACGTGGCAAAAAGTAACAAGTTGATTACTCGCTCATGATGAAGCATATTAATTATGCGGAAATGTGTGCGTTGTCTGCCAGAGCAGACACAAAGAGCTATTGTTTGGATCATTGTACACTTTGATCTTCCAAGCTTGCATGTTGTTGATTTAGTTTAGTGCAATGTAATTTGCACTATTCATGCTTTGGAAAAAGCAAGTACTTGTTTTCATTTGTTATACACAGCTATTTGATAGAAGCTAAATATGGTGAGTAGTCCGACATATCATTATACAGGACATAAGATCTAATGGAATATTTTCATGGGCGTCCGCGGGGGGGGGCACTTACCCCCTGGATCTGGATCTGTAATTTTTTCAGACGTATATTCGTGAGCTCAAAGTATATGTTGACTTTACATATATATATATATATATATATATATATATATATATATATATATATATATATATATATGCACGTACATACATACTTACATATCTACCTATATATATATATATATACCTGCCTGCCTACCTACATAATATATAAATATATTTATATATATATATATTTCTTTCTTGCCCATCCCTGGAAAAATTCCTGCGGACGCCCCTGAATATTCTTGAATGTTGGTTGTAATATCTTCTGTGAGCTAATAATGGTAAAAATAGTTTCAATTTTATAAACCTGGATTTCACACTGGCATGTTATGAAACCAGCATTATGTGATGAAAGTAGCATGTGTAGGCTATACACTATACTATAGCAAGTTGATTACTAGCTTGTTTAAATATTGTGATGAAGCATATTAATGTTGTGGAAACGTGTGTGCTATTTATCAGTGTAATGCAGTATTATATAACAGTATTATATAACAGCTATATAATTTGGGTCATTGTGCATGTCACTCTTCAGTTTGCATTTAATTTTATTCAAATGCTACTTGAAATTTGCTATATGTTTTTTTGCTAATAATTGCACAAGTTCCATTTCTGTTTATAGTATAATACTAACGATTACAATCGGAAACACGTATCATTAGAGCAAACAACATTTCAATGATAATGAAGACTGCGCCTACTTCTGGCACGGTCCTACTTTCGGCCCGTGACATTTACGCGGGCCGAAAGTAGGCGCCTACTTCTGGCACGCGGATACTTTCGGCCAGCTACACCGGTACTGAGTAACACTTAGAGAGCATGAATATGAAAGAATTGACAACTCTTATCTGGGGTCGAGCACGAGAGGTTGCCACGGAATCGAGAAAGTCCAACGACTGCCAAAAACTAATCTAGTGTCATTACTGAAATACAAATCGTACGAGGATCGTTTGAAGGCACTGAAACTCCCATTGCTCTACCACAGACGAGGCGACACCGGAGTAGCCATGCATACATCGTCAGTAGTCGTGTATTTGCACAGTATAAGAGGCGTAGTCCTAAATAATAAAAAAGTAAAACGGTACGTTCTTAGTTATTAAAGCGCGGTATCCAATCACAACCGGGCAGACTTGTCCATTCGGATTCCAACACCAACTCGAATGCTATGCTATACATATAGGAAGCATTCAGCCACCATCATAACCATGCAATTACTGCGCGTATACTGTTCGTTCACATATCTATCAACTAGTGTATAGCCATGTACTCGTGTATACAGCCGAGTGAACAATAAGTTCCCCAAGTTTCGAAATGTCTCGCTTATCCGACTCTCGCTCGGCTTCGTGAATGCGCCCAGAAGAGAGTCTGGCCGCAGATGCATGTTTTCACTGTTACCGTCGTCAGGTGGCATGACCAACACCATGCGCCGGCCGAGATGCTTGTCGCGTAAAACGTCAAGTACACGAGTAATAATTGTGTATATGAGGGTTTTTCCGTACCCTACAGGAAGTATTCCCATCACATCACGTCCATCAGTAATGTTCTGGACTCAGGCAAACTGGTTTTCTTTCAGTGTAAACTCTAAATTTAACGACTCTTGCTCTGTCGACAGCACGTCGACAGCATTTCTGTAGGCGATACCGGGTGAAGCGCCAGCAGCCAATCAACATCATTATCGAGATATAAATACCCGGGTGAGATCTTAATTAGCTACTTATGTTTGCTCCCAGAATATGGGCGCATACATAATTTCCGTCACTTTGAATACAGAATACCCCACTTTGCGTCCAGGCGAAGATGTGTGCGTCAAACGGTGGCGCCACAGCGCGGAGCCTGGATAATCGAGGCTATAAATCGATCCCGGGTTCTCTTGATTGCGATTCAAATGTTCTGTCCATAGATAAACATATATAATAGTCATACTCTTGTTGAGACGCATTTTCTGGCAGCAATAAGTTGCCAAAAGTACCATTTCACAATCACCAGGAATAAAATCGTGACCCGTCCCACTTAGTCAGAATCACTATCAGCATTCGGTCACAGTCCGCCATCTATTGCAGTCGTGACACACAAAATGATTCATGAACAATCGTGCAGATGGCAGCACTTGGAAATACAATGTAACGTTACTCCTTATTGGTTGATCTTGGAGTTGCCGTCCTCGATGGGTCGTGACGTGGATTTGGAGGCACCGGGAAGTGATATATTGTGCTGTATTCGTGTATAGATACTAAATTGCGCCATGGAGACTTATTTGGACTATATACCCGACATTTCTTGGTGGAAGCTGTCACTTCTTGGGGCTACTGGCTTCAGCATCTACATGATCAAACGCCGTGTCGCCGGCCGGATGTGTCCGAGCAATGCGCTGATGGTCGGAAAGACGGTCATCATAACGGGGGCCAACTCTGGCATCGGGGAAGCGACGGCTCTGGAGCTGGCGAAGCGGCAGGCGCGTGTGATCCTGGCGTGTCGGGACGAAGATAGTGCGAATGCAACCGTCCGGTACATTCGCAAGAAGACGGCGGCGGGGCAGCTGGTTGTCAGACGGCTCGACCTCGCCTCGCTTGCCTCCGTGAAGAAGTTCGCCGATGACATTTCGAAGGACGAAGATCACATTGACGTGTTGATCAACAACGCTGGTGTTTTACAGCGTCCTTTCTCAAAGACCGAAGATGGTTTTGAAACTCAGATGGGTGTGAACCACTTGGGTCATTTCTACCTGACAAATCTTCTCTTGCCTAAACTGAAGCAGTCAGCACCGAGTCGTGTGGTTGTCGTCTCGTCAGGACTGCACAAACTCGGCAAAATAGAATTCGACAACTTTAACAGCGAGAAGCAGTATGATAGGAGAGCTGGATATGCTAACAGTAAACTGGCAAATAACATGTTCGCCCGGGAATTGTCATCCAGGCTTGAGGGTACTGGCGTCTGTGTCTACTGCCTGCATCCGGGCATGGTGTTTACTAATATTGGTCGTCATGTAATGCCCTCTTTACTTTTCAAGTTTCTGCTGTACCCATTGGCATGTCTGCTGCTGAAGAGCCCCTATGCAGGGTGTCAGACAGTGCTGTATTGTACTGTTGCCAAGGAGCTCGAAGGGGTGACTGGACATTACTATGGAAACTGTGAAGAAGAGGAATGGACCCAAGTTTCTCTGGATGATATAGTGTCAAAGAAGTTGTGGAGTGTCAGTGAAGAGCTGACTGGACTAAACTCAAACAACACATGATGTGTAAAATGACAGAAGTCCTGGAAACTGTGTATGTTGTGAATATAACACTATTCACAAAACCGTGATCACGTACTGGCATACAAATATACTCACTGTGTTTTGACTTCTGCATCTAAACTTTGAATCGTTTGTTATCCAGAAGATGTTGCAACCATTTCCAAAGAAACACGGTATGTTTGCATGAAATAAAACTGTTGCAACTGTGTGTCGGTTCCATGTCAACTAACTAAGTGTTTGTATTATTAACGATAGACGGCACATGCGACAATGGTGGACAAAATACAAGTATTGTTATCTGTATGTGTTTCATAGACTGATAGTTTACATTGGTAATATCTTTCTTTTCCCTCTTTACAAATAACATGCCCGGTTCAAAACACTAATTGGATTTATTTAGTAATAACATGACATTTAGCTAGGTTAGCCCTTCATATCTGCCAAAATGTCTGTCCATACAAAGTTTGATTGCTAGTCACCATTGCACTTGCTGGTGGTTATGTTTATAATATTAACATCTGCTATCAGTCGATACACATGCCTTTACCAAGTTTGAATATAATTCATCCGGTGTTTTGTAATAATGACCATTTGTTTGCATATTTATTATAATTAACACTTCTTTTATATTATATTGTGCTTAAAACAAGGAGTGTTCTATTTTCTTTTGAAGACCATGTTCATGCCAAAGTTGAAGAAATTCCATGAGTAGCTCTGCTTCTGATAAATATGCTTTTATAAGATGGTAGAAAAAGAACATAATTCCTACCGAAGCATATCTGTGCAAAACTGATATGGCAAACTAATAGTAACAGGGTTGTTTGATTTAAATCACTCCAAAAAAATCATTGATTCATGATTTTTTTTACTTCTGGTTTTAATCGCTGATTTATATGAATTTAAAACAAATAATTGTTTACAAGCATCGAGATCAACAAAGTTTTGTACGTTTTTTAATACAAAACACGAAGAGCGCACACTTGTGTAGCTGTATTGACACCAGATAGCCTGATAGTTAAATATTTTATGACATTATGTATGTTTGAGCTATTCCCTTTCTGAATGCAGTGAACCACATAAACTTGTCATCGGGAGGAAGTATCTTTTCAAGTCGGAAGCCCTGAGTTAAAGTCCACTTAGAGCTTGTGCTAGTTGTTACAAATTCAGTATGTTGACTCAGTTGTTTAATACTGTACCATGAATCACACATCAGTCTGCGAGCCGTGAACACTGCCAAAGAAAACGGAATAGTATTGCTGACCATCCCGCCACACACCTCGCACTGCTTGCAGCCGCACGACAAGACGGTGTTCAGTCCACTGAAAACGTACTTCAACAAAGCGATGGATGGCTGAATGAGATCAAATCCAGGAAAGATGGCCACCATCTATGACATACATGCGTTAGTCAACACGGCATTTATGTCGGCGGTGACACCGTGCAACATCACATCTGGGTTTCGTTCGACAGGCATACATCCATTTGACAGATTCGTCTACCCCGATGCTGAGTACGCTGCAGCAGAAGTGACAAACAGACCTGCACCAACTAACTAACTAACAATGCTGGAGAACCGACACCATCCACGTCCGGTGTCATATCTGCACCAACTAGCAGTACTGGAGAACTGACACCATCCACGTCCGGTGTTAGACCTGCACCAACCAGCAAGCTGGAGAACTGACACCATCCACGTCCGGTGTCATATCTGCACCTGCCTGCAATGCCATGCCAATATTTCTCCAGCAATCATCATGCCACTCCCCAAACCGGCCCCAAGAGTGATCAAACATGAAAGTCGCAAACGGGGAAAAACCACAATCCTGCCCGAGAGAAAGAATATTAAGATTGCGCATGTGCAGCGAGAAACGAAACGAAAGTTGACGACAGAGAAGCAGACCGAACGTGCATCATCGTGCACCGCCTTGAGATGTCAAAAGAAGACAAAACCACGTGGCTACAAAACACCACAGAAGAGGTCAGATATATCAGAGTTGGCAGAAACATATACCACAGGGGATTATGTCATTGTCAAGTTTGCAGGCAAAGCGAAAATGTATAACTACATAGGCCTAATCGTAAGGAAAACGACAGTGGAGATTTTGAAGCGCGTTTCTTGCGAAAGGGAAATGGAGAGGTATATCATGGTAAACCAACATTTGCATTCGAGAAAGAAGACGAGTGTTGTTTTCATCGAGAAGACATCCTAATGAAACCGGTTCAAACAAAAACTGTTGGTGGCACCGCTCGTCGAGAGATGTTGGTGGCACCGCTCGTCGAGAGATGCAGTTCATCTTTCGGGAATTTGGACATCCACTAACTACAGAACAACGTAGAGCCTACTAACAGTTAGTAGGTGCCATGGACCCTTAATTAAGTATGTTAATTCATTCATTTAGTGTATTGCCTTGTCACGTACCGGTCTGTAACCAACGAGCCTACAAAGATATCTTAATTGTGTTGTGTTGTAACAGTTATACAAATAAAGTACTGTGATTCAAGTTACGCTATATTGTGGATCAACTTACCCCACACTCTGGCTCAACTTACATCACATGAAGTGCTAGTTGAGCCAGTTTACCAACCTTTTTGAATTAACTATTATAATACTTTTCTATGTATACCAGATGTATTATTTTTGTCTAAAATGATCAATGAATAACCATAGATTATGCAAGTAAATATTTATTTTTTACTGAAACATTTGATTGTGATCTATACATTAAAAAGAATGAAAGATGGCTCAAGTAACACTGCGTTCCCCTACTTGCATGTGGCAAAAAGTAACAAGTTGATTACTCGCTCATGATGAAGCATATTAATTATGTGGAAATGTGTGCGTTGTCTGCCAGAGCAGACACAAAGAGCTATATTGTTTGGATCATTGTACACTTTGATCTTCCAAGCTTGCATGTTGTTGATTTAGTTTAGTGCAATGTAATTTGCACTATTCATGCTTTGGAAAAAGCAAGTACTTGTTTTCATTTGTTATGCACAGCTATTTAGAAGCTAAATATGGTGAGTGGTCCGACATATCATTATACAGGACATAAGATCTAATGGAATATTTTCATGGGCGTCCGCAGGGGGGGCACTTACCCCCTGGATCTGGATCTGTAATTTTTTCAGACGTATATTCGTGAGCTCAAAGTATATGTTGACTTTACTATATATATATATATATATATATATATATATATATATATATATATATATATATATATATATATATATATATATATATATATATATATATATATATATATATAAGTACATACATACTTACATGCCTACCTATATATATACCTGCCTGCCTACCTACATAATATATAAATATACTTATATATATATTTCTTTCTTGTCCATCCCTGGAAAAATTCCTGCGGACGCCCCTGAATATTCTTGAATGTTGGTTGCAATATCTTCTGTGAGCTAATAATGGTAAAAATAATTTAAATTTTATAAACCTGGATTTCACACTGGCATGTTATGAAACCAGCATTATGTGATGAAAGTAGCATGTGTAGGCTATACACTATACTATAGCAAGTTGATTACTAGCTTGTTTAAATATTGTGATGAAGCACATTAATGTTGTGGAAACGTGTGTGCTGTTTATCAGTGTAATGCAGTATTATATAACAGTATTATATAGCAGCTATATAATTTGGGTCATTGTGCATGTCACTCTTCAGTTTGCATTTCATTTTATTCAACTGCTACTTGAAATTTGCTATGTTTTTTTGCTAATAATTGCACAAGTTATTCCATTTCTGGTTATAGTATAATACTAACGATTACAATCGGAAACACGTATCATCAGAGCAAACAACATTTCAATGATGATAAAGACTGCGCCTACTTCTGGCACGGTCCTACTTTCGGCCCGTGACATTTACGCGGGCCGAAAGTAGGCGCCTACTTCTGGCACGGGGATACTTTCGGCCAGCTACACCGGTACTGAGTAACACTTAGAGAGTATGAATATGAAAGAATCGACAACTCTTATCTGGGGTCGGGCACGAGAGGTTGCCACGGAATCGAGAAAGTCCAACGACTGCCAAAAACTAATCTAGTGTCATTACTGAAATACAAATCGTACGAGGATCATTTGAAGGCACTGAAACTCCCATTGCTCTACCACAGACGAGGCGACACCGGAGCAGCCATGCATACATCGTCAGTAGTCGTGTCTTTGCACAGTATAATACAAGCGCACAGTATAATAAAAAAGTAAAACGGTACATTCTTAGTTATTAAAGAGCGGTATCCAATCACAACCGGGCAGACTTGTCCATTCGGATTCCAACACCAACTCGACTGCTATGCTGTACATATAGGAAGCATTCAGCCACCATCATGACCATGCAATTACTGCGCGTATACTGTTCGTTCACATATCTATCAACTAGTCTATAGCCATGTACTCGTGTATACAGATGAGTGAACAATAAGTTCCCCAAGTTTCGAAATGTCTCGCTTATCCGACTCTCGCTCGGCTTCGTGAATGCGCCCAGAAGAGAGTCTGGCCGCAGATGCATGTTTTCACTGTTACCGTCGTCAGGTGGTATGACCAACACCATGTGCCGGCCGAGATGCTTGTCGCGTAAAACGTCAAGTACACGAGGAATAATTGTGTATATGAGGGTTTTTCCGTACCCTGCAGGAAGTATTCCCATCACATCACGTCCATCAGCAATGTTCTGGACCCAGGCCAACTGGTTTTCTTTCAGTGCAAACTCTAAATTTAACTACTCTTGCTCTGTCGATAGCACGTCGACAGCATTTCTGTAGGCTCTACCGGGTGAAGCGCCAGCAGCCAATCAACATCATTATCGAGATATAAATGCTCGGATGAGGTCTTAATTAGCTACTTATGTTTGCCCCCAGAATATTAGGCAAAGTCAATCGCCCTACAATGTTTTTCTATCTGGCTTTTGCTACTATAGGGCGAAGAGCTCGCTCGGCCGAAACGTAAGTATTTTCATGAAACGTGAAACCTTACAAAAACGCCATAAACAGAGCAATAAACACGTCTTTCGTGTCTGTATGCATTCTTATATGTATATCACTAAAGTTACCTGACAATAACCATGTAAAAGTGTGAAATTATTACCTTTTTGTCAGAACGCATGTGCTTGTCAAGGTTTGTATATAACCGGATGTTGTTGTGAGCGAGAAAGGCATGCGGGATTTCCATAGATCTATATAAGGTCACGCTAAGAATTGCCGTCTGCTGGCCATAGAGTTACATCATTAATAATGCCCCTATAAACTATTAACTTACTAACGGGTGTTTTATTTATTTCTGTGCTGCTGGCCCATTCTGGCCTCATTCTACACGAAATCGCGTTTGATCATGTGACCCAAAGGCAACATCACGTGCACAGTATGGCGGCTAATTGTGAAATGTTTTCTATGTCACCGATAAAAGTACTCATAAGTAATTATTTGGAGCACATTTCTTCAGTTTCTTGACGCCCAATTGTCGGTTGTATGTCACAGAATACACATGTGAAACGGTTAGTGCGTATCGGTTTTAAAACTTAAGTTATTAGTTCCGTAGCCATTTGGCTACGGAACTGCCAAATCGCCGGGTTAGCAAATGCCGCACGGGACTTTCGCCCCTAAGACGAAGAGCGGGGCGAATTTTTTTGCCTACCAGAATATGGGCGCATACATAATTTCCGTCACTTTGAATACAGAATACCCTACTTTGCGTCCAGGCGAAGATGTGTGCGTCAAACGGTGGCGCCACAGCGCGGAGCCTGGATAATCGAGGCTAATTCGATCCCGGGTTCTCGTGATTGCGATTCCAATGTTCTATCCATAGATAAACATATATAATAGTCATACTCTTGTTCAGACGCATTTTCTGGCAGCAATAAGTTGCCAAAAGTACCATTTCACAATCACCAGGAATAAAATCGACACACAAAATGATTCATGAACAATCGTGCAGATGGCAGGACTTGGAAATACAATGTAACGTTACTCCTTATTGGTTGATCTTGGAGTTGCCGTCCTCGATGGGTCGCGAAGTGGATTTGGAGGCGCTGAGAAGTGATATATTGTGCTGTATTCGTGTATAGATACTAAATTGCGCCATGGAGACTTATTTGGACTATATACCCGACATTTCTTGGTGGAAGCTGTCACTTCTTGGGGCTACTGGCTTCAGCATTTACATGATCAAACGCCGTGTCGCCGGCCGGATGTGTCCGAGCAATGCGCTGATGGTCGGAAAGACGATCATCATAACGGGGGCCAACTCTGGCATCGGGGAAGCGACGGCTCTGGAGCTGGCGAAGCGGCAAGCGCGTGTGATCCTGGCGTGTCGGGACGAAGATAGTGCGAATGCAACCGTCCGGTACATTCGCAAGAAGACGGCGGCGGGGCAGCTGGTTGTCAGACGGCTCGACCTCGCCTCACTTGCCTCCGTGAAGAAGTTCGCCGATGACATTTCGAAGGACGAAGAGCACATTGACGTGTTGATCAACAACGCTGGTGTTTTACAGCGTCCTTTCTCAAAGACCGAAGACGGTTTTGAAACTCAGATGGGTGTGAACCACTTGGGTCATTTCTACCTGACAAATCTTCTCTTGCCTAAACTGAAGCAGTCAGCACCGAGTCGTGTGGTTGTCGTCTCGTCAGGACTGCACAAACTCGGCAAAATAGAATTCGACAACTTTAACAGCGAGAAGCAGTATGATAGGAGAGCTGGATATGCTAACAGTAAACTGGCAAATAACATGTTCGCCCGGG
The DNA here is from genome assembly GCA_033239005.1 of Lamellibrachia satsuma. Taxonomy (NCBI): domain Eukaryota; kingdom Metazoa; phylum Annelida; class Polychaeta; order Sabellida; family Siboglinidae; genus Lamellibrachia; species Lamellibrachia satsuma. The sequence continues at coordinate 5,533,552 of BSQZ01000037.1, read as the reverse complement.
AATTGTCATCCAGGCTTGAGGGTACTGGCGTCTGTGTCTACTGCCTGCATCCGGGCATGGTGTTTACTAATCTTGGTCGTCATGTAATGCCCTCTTTTCTTTTCAAGTTTCTGCTGTACCCATTGGCATGGCTGCTGGTGAAGAGCCCCTATGCAGGGTGTCAGACAGTGCTGTATTGTGCTGTTGCCAAGGAGCTCGAAGGGGTGACTGGACATTACTATGGAAACTGTGAAGAAGAGGAATGGACCCAAGTTTCTCTGGATGATGTAGTGTCAAAGAAGTTGTGGAGTGTCAGTGAAGAGCTGACTGGACTAAAGTCATAAACAACACATGATGTGTCAAATGACAGAAGTCCTGGAAACTGTGTATGTTGTGAATATAACACTATTCACAAAACCGTGATCACGTACTGGCATACAAATATACTCGCTGTGTTTTGAGTTCTACATCTAAAATTTGAATCGTTTGTTATCCAGAAGATGTTGCAACCATTTCCAAAGAAACACGGTATGTTTGCATGAAATAAAACTGTTGCAACTGTGTGTCGGTTCCATGTCAACTAACTAAGTGTTTGTATTATTAACGATAGACGGCACATGCGACAATGGTGGACAAAATACAAGTATTGTTATCTGTATGTGTTTCATAGACTGATAGTTTACATTGGTAATATCTTTCTTTTCCCTCTTTACAAATAACATGCCCGGTTCAAAACACTAATTGGATTTATTTAGTAATAATATGACATTTAGCTAGGTTAGCCCTTCGTCTCTGCCAAAATGTCTGTCCATACAAAGTTTGATTGCTAGTCACCAGTGCACTTGCTGGTGATTATGTTTATAATATTAACATCTGTTATCAGTCGGTACACATGCCTTTACCAAGTTTGAATATAATTCATCCGGTGTTTTGTAATAATGACCATTTGTTTGCATATTTATTATAATTAACACTTCTTTTATATTATATTGTGCTTAAAACAAGGAGTGGTCTATTTTCTTTTGAAGACCATGTTCATGCCAAAGTTGAAGAAATTCCATGAGTAGCTCTGCTTCTGATAAATATGCTTTTATAAGATGGTAGAAAAAGAACATAATTCCTATGGAAGCATATCTGTGCAAAACTGATATGGCAAACTAATAGTAACAGGGTTGTTTGATTTAAATCACTCCAAAAAAATCATTGATTCATGATTTTTTACTTCTGGTTTTAATCGCTGATTTATATGAATTTAACACAAATAATTGTTTACAAGCATCGAGATCAACAAAGTTTTATATGTTTTTTAATATAAAACACAAAGTGCGCACACTTGTGTAGCTGTATTGACACCAGATAGCCTGATAGTTAAATATTTTATGACATTGTGTATGTTTGAGCTATTCCCTTTCTGAATGCAGTGAACCACATAAACTTGTCATCGGGAGGAAGTATCTTTTCAAGTCAGAAGCCCTGAGTTAAAGTCCACTTAGAGCTTGTGCTAGTTGTTACCAATTCAGTATGTTGACTCAGTTGTTTAATACTGTACCAGTTTGTATTCTGGTTAGAGACCCTTAGAGTACACAGAGCCGTGGACAGGTGCTAATCCACCCTCTCAGCAAACAATAATTAGCACTGCTACAGCCACAGACACATAGCATGCTTTCCTTTCCAAGACAGATTATGCAACTATAGGGAGTTAGGCCTTGTGGACATTGTCTAATGTCTTTATATGAGCAAAAATCATATACCTTCTGTTAAGACAAGAACCCAAATCGATTTGAATATGTTTGGAAAAGTTTACAAATTTAAACATCTATATAAATGTCTATGTACCAGGGTTTTTTAAATCAAATTAATAAAAAAAATCAGATTTTTTAATGTATTTTTTTAATCATGATTTTTTTCAACCCTGAATAGTACTCTGATCAGCTTAAGAAGCAATTTATAAAATGCAGCAAACATGCAGTTGGTGCAGAATATATTTTCACGTTTAGCCGCACCCGACTACGGTCGTTATTCTCAAGGACACCAGCCTCAACGGCCATTACCATGCTTTTGATATTCTTGTATCCTCCAATCCTTTGTGATATATCCATTTCTTCTCTCATAATTAATGGCTACACTCTTATCACAGTTTCGATGAAAGACTGCTTGTTTCATCTGTCTCCCAATGGATTATTCTACTTGTATTTAAGTGCACTATCAAAAATGTATGTCCATCCTTGATGACAATTAGAGCTTAAATGTATCTTTATAAAGAAAAGATTGTATGCACAATGTTATTTCAATAATATCTAACATAATTATATATTCTATCAAATGATTAAATAATTATAATGTCCTTTACTCCAGCATTCATCAGATTAATTCTAAACTAAACTGCCAAAGTCTCTGCAGTATTGAAAACATACACATGATATACAATAGAACATGATTTTATAATAAAAATGATCAGACATTGTACATTTAAATGGCTTTGCATTTGATCCCAGTGTGACCCACTTTAATCAGATGTAGGTGGAGTTGTCTGGTCAGGCCTAGTGTACAGCACGTAGGTGGAGTTGTCTGGTCATGCTTAGTGTACAGCATGTAGGTGGAGTTGTCTGGTCAGGCCTAGTGTACAGCACGTAGGTGGAGTTGTCTGGTCAGGCTTAGTGTACAGCACATAGGTGGAGTTGTCTGGTCAGGCTTAGTGTACAGCACGTAGGTGGAGTTGTCTGGTCAGGCTTAGTGTACAGCATGTAGGTGGAGTTGTCTGGTCAGGCTTAGTGTACAGCACGTAGGTGGAGTTGTCTGGTCAGGCTTAGTGTACAGCACGTAGGTGGAGTTGTCTGGTCAGGCTTAGTGTACAGCACGTAGGTGGAGTTGTCTGGTCACGGCTTAGAGTACAGTATATATTCCATTTTAGAAAATATCACAGCAGAATGCTACATATCATACGTCTGACATCAAAGCTTAGAGAAGACGGGTGGTGTTTTCTCCATGACCGCTGTGACCGCCTTCACCAGGTCCTCACTCTGTAGCATGCACTGGTTCCAGGCCGCCTAGAAGGAGAAATGTCACTTGCTTTTACATCACGATATCAAATCCAATACAAGAACTTTTATTGCGCCAAAATCCTTGGCAATGCGAGCTCATCAGTGCATCAAAACTAAAGGGTTAGGCAGTCTCAAATCACATTACATTTCAAGTTGTCATATTGATCATCCTTTGGAAACGATTTAGGAAATTATGACAGCACACAGGGATAGTGAGGGGGTGTGGCAGGATGTGGGAGGTGCGACCTAAAAATGAAAATGGAGGTTGACCTCAAAAATAGGTGTGGATGTTGGCCCCCAAAACAAGTAGGAGATGGTAGATAGGCCCCCAAAACAGCTGGGAGGTTGAGACCCCGTCACACCCCCTTGATAGTTACTGCAGCACACATGGAAGATGTTCTTCATTCTTAAGGGATGATCCCAAAACACCTGATGGAACTGGTTTCAGGGAGGAGGGTTTCAGCAGCTGCTCTGTTTAGTGTCCTACATCGATAAAAAAAAAAACATTTGTTTATTTTTTAATCATAGTTCAGGTGCCAACTGTGAGTGTGTGAAGGTAGTTTTGCATTATGAAGGCTGAAATAACACCTGGCGGATACAAAGTTGCTCACAGGTTGATATAAGTCAAAGTGTGTAATTTAGCAGGGAGGGTGGGTCTGAAATTTAATGACACTAGTGTCATGTAGTGTTATACTTAAATTTTTTAGATAATCACTAATTCAGGTGTGGAATTATTCTGAAATCTCCAGCTTAATTAATGAAAGGATACAAAAAGTTTTGGTTTGCAGCTAAAAATGTTGGCAGTGACAGAATTAAGTTATAACTATGACAAAATGTGCCTGCCTACTAATTTGTCTTGTTCTAATTCCATTTTCATAAAAGGGCAGACAAAATGAAAGCTAACGTTACAAATACACACAACTTGAACAATATTACTGAGTTAACAAGCCAAACATAAGGTTTTTAAAACCTACGTTGGAATACACTATCACATGATAATGGGCAATTCTGACAGAATAATGAAAAAATATCATAATTTAGTGCTTCCCTGATTTACAAGTTTGGAATCATTTCAAAATAATTACCTTGGCGTGATCTTTTTATATGAATTTAGACAATCATCTTGAAAAAGGAAGATAACAAAGGCTAATTGCAACAAACACTTGATGGCTGTTCCTTTGTTGTTGTGTGCTAGAAGTATAGCTACAAGGTTTGTTTTAAACTGTGATCACACTCTGAAGTTGGTTCTACTAATGATACACTTACAATGTAACGCAGCGATTCGTCCACTGAATGGTCTCGTGAGTAAACCAGGTTGATCTTTGTCCCCTGGACTGCCACTGGACTTTTCAATGCGATCAGAGCAGCAGTTTCCAATGCACCAGTAACCATCGATTCTTTGTCGGGGAAGGTTCGACTGCAAATGTTACCTCCCTTTTACTGTGGCAGTGTCGTTTCATTCACACTTAAACAACCATGTACACATTACAGTATACATTTTAACTATTTATTATAACTACTGTTGCCATCATAATTTTAACAGTTACCACTGCAATACCAAACTCTAATTGTCATGTGCCTTAAATATTGAATGATTTACATTACAAGACAAAATAATCCACTAATTCACATTCAGTAAGAAGTAAATGGAATATTTAACTTTACTAAAGATCTGCTTCAAAAGTAATACAAAAGCTCAATCACATAAAAAAATTCTTAATAACTTACTGCTAGTATGACCAGTAACATTCAATAATTTATAGAAAAAAATATAAGGCTAAAATGTTTAGCTCCCTTCACTAATATATTAGATTGCACCACAACTATCTCTAGCTACACCGACTATCAGAGAGGCAGTGTGATTCAAAAGAAAACGTAAATATATTAAAACATACACAAAGAATTATTTACTTCAAGAATTATTCACTTCAGCATACACGTTTGAATTAGCATAATTATTGTGATTTTACCAAATATGCTAACTTATGCAGCACATCTATTGTGAAATGTGTGCATGCTGGCATATTGTTGAACATTTCTTAGGACAGTTAAGTTTACTGAAAATACAATTATTTTTTATATTCAAAAGTTCTTTCGCCTATCTTATCAAGATGGCTTCGTCAGTACGAATGTAAATGACATCCTGGTAGGATGACATCATCGTAGAAGTGTGGAAGTTCATCCTACTAGGACGTCATTCTCATTCGTACTGAGAAAGCCATCTTGATAAGATAGACAAAAGTATCTACAGGTAAACACTTTTGGATATGAGAAAAAGAATTGTATTATCATGTGCAAGCATACCTGACTAGACCACACTGTTGCGCTTCATCAGACATCATCCTCCTGGCCGTGTAGGTGAGCTCTCGCACCAGACTGTCGTTGCCTACGATCTTGGGCAATCTCTGCAACGTTCCAACGTCTGCTGCCAGCCCAATGTCAACTTCCTGGGAGCAGGCATTGCAACACCTTGCTATTGATGTAGGTTTGGCAGGAAAATGGTTCAAATTGACTGCCTGATGATGTAATATGGGACAGTATGATTGGTTCTATGCAAAGATGGTGAAAGACCAGTTGTTTTGTTGCACCATTTTGCCAGTGCATAGCATTATACACGAGCATACAAATACTCAGTTTATTTAAACAAAGTTGGACACTGTCTTGTAGGTCAAGTGGATAACAGCAGTTTGATGATACAAAACGCAGGAGGTTCCATGTTTACTGAGTTGCGAAATTGCTGATTGTATGTGTAATTGTACATGTTCAATAGTTTACATTATAAAACTTATTCTTGGCTCACTTATTGCACCACAAAATCTGCTACCATGTCCCTCAACCAAATTCATCTTTTGCATTGATAATTTGATTCCACACATGCGCACACGCACACACACACAGCACAGTATTTGAGTAAATAATAACAACTGATATATCTTTTGAAAAATATAAAACACTTTCATAAGGACATCAGCAGTGACAGCATACATAAATTACCATTGGCTTTGTGGACATTTGATAAAGCCATGTGATTTAGTAATGTAGCACTAAGAAATGGATGCCCAGTGACACCTTAAAGCAGGACAGAAGAAATAATAACATTTACTTAAAATGTCACCTGCTATCAAATGGCCCAACTAACAATACCACTGAATCAAATTTGAAAGTATTTGTATTTTCATCTGGATTACGTGTCACACAGCCACTTATACCAGCGAAAATGACAGACAGGAATTTAGTTTTTCATCAAACACATTTTTTCAGTATAAACAAGTTGCAGTCTGACGTACATGTTCAAAATGATTTGGAATTTTGTTTCAGGATATATGCAATTAAAACCCTACAAAACATTTAAATTGTACATGTAGTTACTGGGACACAGTTCAAATTGATGTTCTCATAATAATAATGTATCACAACTGGTTCACGAGACAGTTCTGGATGTCTATTTTAGATTATAGATCACACAAACTGACCTTGATTTGAAACCAGGCATCCTGCGTGCAGTATCTGATGTCGCAAGCAGAGATTAGGTCTATGCCCCCTCCAATACAGGCACTATGGACTGCAGCAATCACTGGTTTTGGACACTGGATAGTAAAAGTCGTGCATAAAAAGTAGCTGTGTGAAAATTTCCTTACTTCTCAGTCATGCCTGATTATAGTGCCAGCTCTCCAGCTTTTTGTATTCTTAAATATATTATCATTATCGTCTCCGTTAACCCTAGGAAGTTTCCAGTATTAAAAAATGGACCATTTGTTGAGGGTGTAACATTTCCATCATGACAGGAGGAGGGTTTACTTGCTTGTTATGTTTGCAACTTGTCACTTCTACAAATATGTGTTAAATGTGATGATTTTATACCTGCATCTGATGCACTGTGTAACACTTTCTTGTTTGCACCAGTAACACAGACCGATATTCTATTAAATAATCTTAGATTTTCTTACTGAAAAAACCCTAAGAATATATTTGTTTAGTTATCACCTGTGTTAATCTACATAACATTGACGTGTGTTACCTTCTCTATGCTGGTGAAGCTTTGCTGGAAACTCTGTATAATTCCATGAAGCTTTGTGGCTTTTCTTGATATATCATCTTCAGCATCACCTGCCAAGATGCCAGCTGCATCTATCAGATCAATACCTACAGACAGCCACACAATGTCATTATCGTATAATATTATGCTTTTGTTTCTAGTTACTTTGGGAGCACCATCACTGCCAAATTTGTAGTAGGACAGAACAGAGTAATCACAACTAATGCTAAGTTAAACATAACCCTCATGAATTGTTGACTTTATGGTTGTTGGGCTTTTTTAAACAGAGCTGTAGTGGAACTAGCAAAGGTGGAATTAATTTGTTTTCTATGTCATCGTAATAATAATAATAATAATAATAATGTCTATGCATTTGTTACTGGATGTATACAGCAATTTTGAATACTTTTCAAGTTATTACAGTTTGTGTGTGCCCTCTTAGATGAGTTTATGGATAGACGAGAGTGTGAAATGCATACGAGGCGCCACAAGCCAGGTGATGCATCCACTGGCTGTTCCACAAACCATCCCAAATAGTGGTGCCGATTGGGCCCTAATTCACAGGGAATTTTTTTAAAATAAAAGCGTTACGATTCCTTCATGGAGTCATAGGTGAACCCCTGAAAGTTTGGTGCACGAAGTAAAATGCATCTACGAGGCATAGTATTTACATTGGCTAGCTACATTATACAGTCGCGCCTCGTTATAACGCGCCCCGTTATTACGCGGAATCGGATATAACGCGGTCGGTCGTGGACCCCGAATTTCTGCCGCCAGGGAAAAATGTCAAATGGGCCAGCTTAAACCTACTTAGAATTGCTTTGACAATTCTCAAGAAACATTAGGTAAACAATGTCAATGAACGAGTATCAACGTGTTGTTTGTTTTGCGCTGCAGCCGACATCAATCGCTGTCGCTGGCTTCGCTTCGACGGTTTGTAAATTGCAATCGAGATTCACAAATATGCCTCGCGTAAGAATCAAATCAACCGTTTTAAATGCATTTTACATGCAGTACCAATATAACACTTGGGTGAAATTACATGCTTCCGTTACGTCGTAAATTTAATCGTTTTCGCGACTCGAAACCAACATGCCAAATTCCTAACCCAAGGCGCTACCGGTGGCGAAAATACGAATTCGTCATCCGCATATGAAATGATGAATCGATGTTAAGTGGTGCGTAATAAATTTATGCTTCGGTCGAGATCGGTTGAAAGACGAAGTGAAACAATTATTAATTCTACCTATTGTCTTTTTATGTGTTTTATCAGCTTGCATACTACGTTTGTCAAATCATATACGTTTTCGGCTGCTCAGGTCCAGGTTATTATTTTCGATTCGTAGGCCTGTTGGTCCAGTACATCATCATCGTAGTAGATCTATTCCATACGTACATGTGTTTTATTCAGTTCAAGAGTCAAGAGGGTGTGAAATTTAAAAATAATACACGTTGATGCTAGTATACACGTTTAATAAGTTCCATAAACTGCATATTGCCGTATAAGACAATGCTGCAAGCACACGGGGCTTCGACTGGGTTCATGGACTTGGTGCAGCGGGCGGCGGTCGCTGTTGTTTAGTAGCTCCCTGGTGGCAGATATGAGAACACCTAACGCGCCTCGCTTACAACGCGGTCCGAAGTCGTGGACCCCGACTACCGCGTTATAACGAGGCGCGACTGTAGTAAGATTGTAGGTATCCATAGACACGTCTTTAACTAGAAAAGACTTATGGCTGCCTTCTCTCCCCGTGCAATCCTGGGTAACTCAGCCAGTTTAAAATAATCAATATCCTGTAAAAGAAGCGCATCCATTGAGAAGTAGAGAGGCCTTTGTACCTGAGGTAAACATCTTCCCTGCCCCTGATACAACAACAGCTCTGCAGTCCTTGTCTGTGGAGATTGTCTGAAAGCACTGCACCATTTCTCTGAAAATGCAACCAAACATTCCAGAGTTACAATAAAATTAAACAATAATACCTTAATAATGTTTAGCTACCAGGCAGCCTTTATACAACTAACATCTGTTTTATTATATCTGCGCAATGTAAGTAAAATTCAAGTATATCTGCTGTTTGTTGACAAAATATTAAATACAAAAACTGCCTCTTCAAGAAAATATTTAATGTTATAATTATTTTTTTTAATCAACAAAGTATCATTTAATAAGATTTACTTAGTAACTTTAAATTTCTGAAGCATGCATCAGATATTTATGCTACAATGGGATCTTCTTGTTTGAGTTATATCAACTCTACTAAATCTAATTCGTCCTGCAGTCTTACGTCAATCACTAAGTTTATTCTGGTTATTGCACATTTATCAATAAAACACATTAAATAAATCTATGCGCTGTTCGCCTCCCACCTCCAGAAGGCTGTGTTCATGGCATTCCGCTTCTCGGGTCTATTAAGCTCCACGTGCAGTACAAAGTCTTTCGGTTGAGTTACTTTCAGAGTTTCAAAATTGTAGTTCTCCATATTTGGGGTATCTGATGTCTTAGAGGCAGCTTCTGTTGACATTGCTCTAGTTGCTATAGTTACCAAGCATCGAGAGGAACTTCTGAAGTTGCTGACTACAAAACAAAATAATTATTAGCAACAGTTTGCATAATGTATGTGTGAAATATGTTGATTACAATGACTGTGTGCCAATTTTGTGTACATCAGAGTATTCCAGCTTATATGTACATACATTTTTTCTTATATTTGTTTTTGCTCTTTGAGTAAATAATTTGAGAGTGTGCCCTCTATTTCCTGTCCTGAAGGATACATCCTCCCATTTTAAGAGTTTAGGTGAAGATTCAATGTTATATAGATTATTATAGAATACTCGTAATGCTTACTGGGCAGTAGTTGCTTGCTACTGACTTGTTTCCGTTTTTATAAATAGCTGAAATTTTCCCTTCTTTCCAATCGTTCGGGGTACTAGCTGTTTTTATCGATGTTTCAAATATTTTACGTAATGGGTGTGAGATTGATTTCGAAAGTTCCACTAGTAGCCTGGCTCCTATCTCATCTGGACCAGGGGATTTGTTTATATTTAGACTTTTCAATGCCAATAATATTTAGCTATCAGTTATTGTTAACTCTTCCATCACTGTATTAGTCTCAACTCTTGGTGTAGTTGGCATTTCCCCTGGTTCTTCAGTTGTAAATAAGCTAGCGAAGTAGGTTGCAAGAATATTTGCTTTTTCCCCATCATTTGTTGTAGCGTTGGATTTGGGATTGGTTGGATCTATATTTAATTTCCCAATTCTTGGTTTGATTGTAGTTTTGGATTTATAATATTGAGGGAAGGCTTTTGGGTTCTTTTTTGTTTGATTAGCTACATTTCTTTCAAACTCCTTTCGAAGTTTTCATGTTAAAGCTCTGACTTTGTTTCTAATTTTGTAGTACTCTAAATATTTCTTCTCATCTCTTGTTTCCATATATCTTGTCCATAATCTATTTTATGTCTAATCAGCTTTCTAGTTTTGCCATTCAGGGGAAAGTTTCCCTTCCTGTGGTTACAGATTTCTTTTTGTGGTACGTATTTTTCTTTCAGTAGTTTTAATTCTGTCTTTAGGATTTCCCATTATCTATTTACATCAGTGTCTGAATCCTTAAATGTGGTTTTCCAATCTATTTTTGAAAACTCAATCCTCATTCTATCAAAATCTGCATTTTTTTAATACTATCTTCTTTTAGTGTAATTATTTAGTTTGATTGTACACAGAATTTCAATGTGGTCGCTTCTTCCTAATGGGCTGAGGTTTTCTACATCTCCTATGATGTCTTCATCATTTGATAGAATTAAATCTAAAACATTTGGGTTATTTGAACCTCTGCCTCCGGTTGGGTCTGTCACATGTTGAGACATAAATGCATGTCTTAAACATTCTACAAATTTAAAATTTAGGTTAGGATTGTTAGATTTAGTTGTCCAACTTATGTCAGAGAAGTTGAAATCTCCTACCGTTATAGTGTGCGAGTAATTTAACTGTGATGTTGTTTTAATCATATTTATAAGTTCATCATTGTTACCATCTGACCCAGGATCACTTCAGTAAATCCAAATAGAAGTTGTCTTTTATTAGTAAGTTTTAAATCTACAAATAGACATTCCTTGAATGACATGTTCAGATTAACTTTTTCTGCTGGTAAGGAATTTTCAATATATATTATGATTCCTCTCCTTTCTTGGTTTTCAATATTCTGGGAAAATATTTTATATCCCTCTAGCGAGAACTCTGGGGTGGTAACTAAACATTTAGGGTTTTTAGGTTTTACCTCATTTATCGCTATTATGCAAGGTTTTAAATCTCTGATTCTCAATTCAAATTCATTTTGTTTGTTTCTAAGTTGGTCAGCATTCGTATAAAAACACTTAATACCACTTATTTCTTTTAGTCCAGGATATGGTTTGTTGTTGGTTGCTTTATCTGTTTTGGGTGCTTGGGTAATTAATGGCTTTTTCTGATTTTCGTTATTTTTGGGTCCCAAGGTGGCCCTCTCGCCCTGAACAGGTAGTTTCCCATTTTGTCTGCTGCTTCTTGCTTTTTAGCTTCTTTGTAGAGTTTTTATTCTTCTCTCTCCTGTTTGGTTTTGTCGTGATCAATCTTTGTTTTTAAATTTCTGAATTTCTTTGAGGTGGAAGAATTTCCTGAGGAGACCACGTTTCTTTTCGTTTTCGGATAGTGTTATTAACACTGGTTTAGTTTTATAACACTTGGCTTCTCCTAGTCTTTGGAGCTCAATGATATTTGTGTCTACAAAGTCTTTATTTACCTCAGTGCATAGTTCCAGTACTGACTCCCTGTCGTGCTTGAGTCTGTTGGATTTAAGTTGTGAATTTGACTCAGGAAGGTTAAAAATGATCACATTATTTAGTCTTTTTTCTCTCCCCTTAGTTTCCATTGTTTGATCCTTGCCTACCTGCATAACTTCATTAATGACTTTACCTGATTTGTGTTTGATGTTGGCTTCTTTAATCATTTCGCTAACTCTTGTCTCGTCGACTTTTGCTTTGATGTCTACTTCCAGCTGGCTAATCCTATGGTCAACCTTTTTAAGGAATTCCTCGCATCTTTCTTCACAATTTTTTTTAGATTTTAAGGTTTTCATCACTTTCGCATCGCATGGTGGGCAGAACCAGTGAATGTGTTTTTTCTCATTCATTATTTTGCATTCCATTTCTGTCATGTTTATACATTTTATACAAAAATGCTTGTCACAGTTTTCACATACTACCAGCTTGTGGCTGCCATCATCAAATCTTATTCTGCAGCCCTGACATATCCATATTTCATAATTTTTTAATCTGAACATGTCAGACGCTAAGTCTTTACCATCACTGTCCCTTTTAGTTTTGCTTCCTTTACGTTTATCTTGTACACTAACCCACTCGCTGTCAGTTTTGTTTTTTTATTTTTTGCACCCTGCCATATATCCTGCCTACCTTATTTAATTGAAGTTTAATTTATTTTATTTAAGTTGCTTACCATGCTGTGCAGGGAGTCAAGGCAGTGCCAGGAAAAGTGAGTATAGACAGTTGTAAGGGGTTACTCAGGGCGACTCTGGGTTTGGAAGGTGCCTTGAATGAAAGGCCAAGTTAGTAAACAGTGATGGTCTAATAAATTGTCTGAGTCTAAATAATCAGTTGTAAGGGGTTACTCAGGGCGACTCTGGGTTTGGAAGGTGCCTTGAATGAAAGGCCAAGTTAGTAAACAGTTATGGTCTAATAAATTGTCTGAGTCTAAATAATTTATTGAATCTATTTATTTACTGAATCTGGATTGGTTTTTTATCTAATTTATTTAGTGAATCTACATAATTTTATTTAATGGTTTAGTAAAATTCCTGAATCTAGTTTCTTGGCTGAATCAGCAGTATTCCTGATCTAGATGGTAATTAAGAATCTAGACAAGATGATAATCTGAATGGCTGCATCGTTTATTTGTTTACAAGAAAAAATGGCGGGAGATTGAATTTAAACTAGAACATAGATATTTTGTCCTATTTCCAATATTTCCTAAAGGTTCACTACGGATAGACTATTTGGAGTATTTGATAATTTTTAGTGAGAACTGTGATGCTAGAATAACGTTAAATATGGTCATATATTCTTAATTTGGAGGAGGGTTGCTACGTACACGTATTTATGTACCAGAACTCCACCCAGTACACTATATATATATAATTATATATATATATATATATATATATATATATATATATATATATATATATATATATAATTATATATATATATATATAATTATATATATATATATATATATATATATATATATATATATATATATATATAATTATATATATATATAATTATATATATATAGAGAAAGAGAGAGAGAGAGAGAGAGAGAGAGAGAGAGTACATTGTATCAGTGTTTATAATAATCAATATTTATATAAATGTCATTATTATTAATTAATACTGACTGTAATCCTGTATATCAATGACAATGTATCATCAATAATAAATATCAAATTACGTTACGATACTATTACAGTTGTATTGATAAGTGCAAGCAGGCAGCAGCGCCGACTCTACATGACACAACATAATTTCCCTGGGCCATGGCATGGCTTATAGGGCTTGATAAGTTGGTATCGCCAAGCCCAAGGCCAAGGCCAGTGCAAATCTCACTACCACGGCACAGGGTAGGCTCAACTTGACTCTTGAGCCTCAAGCCTCAGCCCAGGTCTCGTCGTTTGTTGACTGCGTCTAGGCTTCGCCTCGGCACATCACAACAGTCTGCATCAGTATCATTATCAAACATGAAGTAATACCTGCAGCCAAACGAACTCTGCGCGCTGCCATCGCCAGTGAATTCTGCATAGTTCTGGTATGAACACTTTATGTTATCAAATTGCACTTGCTTCCTCAAAACAGCCGACTGGCAAGGCTTTACTCACTAGGTGGCGCGCCTGCATCTGTTTAACTGTATGTCGCTAGGTGGTGCGCCTGTTTTTATTTCTTCATTTTTGTTTTCACACGTGTTTATTGTGCCCCGACTGCACGTTAATATCTTGCCTGGCACTATCCTCTAAGACAAATATTACATTCAAACCATATTATAATGTATGCACAATGCATATAGAGTACTTGTCTAGGGCCCACCTCAATGTCGACGTTATTACCATGAAATAATAATTATGTACAGTAACCATACACAATGCATGCACGAGGCATACTGAACTACGGAATATGTAAATTATTAAATATATTGGCCGTAAAAAAACACAGTGAATCGCTTTCTTCGAAGCCCGAATTCGGATATTTAGCCTGCACTGAGCGCATAGATAGACATTACAGTACTAGAGTTTCTCTAAAACTACAAATTAAGCTGCCTTAGCAAGAAGTCGTAGCTAGTCTAGAGCATTTCTAGGGAAAGTTGAAGATCTGACCACCGAGGCCACCGCCTACGGCCAGGAAGAACCTAAGTAAACCTAAGTAATATTGCCCCCTTATTCGCAAAATGGCGACACTTAAACGCGTTAAATATGCAAATTCAATAATCAAAAATGTGATTAAAGGTGGTTTTACGCACAACATGATTAATAATGTTTCATAGTTCAGTATGCATTGTGCATACATTATACAAGGTTACTATGCATATTGTATGTCATAACAGTATATACCTGCCAACCCTCCCGGATCTGTTACGTACCTCCCGTCCTCCCAGAAAACAAGAGAATCTTCCAGATTGCGGGCTGTAAAAAATAAATTGTGATGTTTAAGACACTTAATTAGCCGGGAGTTCCCATCTCTCGAGTTTTATCACAAGTTTCTTGCATTTAACGATCAGCGCACCACCAAAAATGCGTGCATATTAATTGCACTGCCAATGGCAATGTAACGTACGCTAGGCTCCATTACCCAGACCGATCGAGACGCAAAGACGAAACATACGATTATCATGAGTGCAAGTGTGTTATTGTTGCTCCTTTATTTATTTGTAATATACCTAAAGTGACTGTCATATGTTTTTAATGTTGATTTTAGCTGATATTAAAAAACAAACGTCTGCTCAATCGATAATGAAACCAGGCCCACGCATGAGCAATTGTCACCTCCCGGTATCAATATCCTGATCGGGGTCAAATGTGTTATATTTAATAGTATGTGTACAGGAGATCGATATTATAAACCATTAACAGTTATTTCATCGACATTGTTGTGGTGAGTGTAGCCCCACGACTCCACCGTGTGCTGCTTATATAACCTGGTCCGCCCTGATCCGCCTTTTAATTTGGACTGTCCCTGCTGAACGACAAGGTCGACATTCATTAACAGATGACAGTGAAATTATATTTTTTAACTATGGTTCATTAAAAACGTTTGGTGGTCATGATGTTAGACTTGATAGGGTCTACACTATATAATATGATTCTATGAGGAATAGATCCGAATTTGCACCTTTAAAATATTGTCTTACCACCCAGAATTGCTGTTGGTGGGTGTGGCTGTGTATGTGTATGTAAGTGGCTACAATGTGTACGCCAAACGCACAGTGTTAGCATTTTTGTACGCACGGATGCCTGAATTGCAACAACAGGTTACGATTTTTATGCAGGTATGTGCTTTACTATTTGAATCCATTGTAATGATCATGTACCAACATACATAAACTTGTGCGGGTACTTTTTACGAGTACATTTGTGTGGCTGTTTGGCCCTACCTCTCGGTCTGATGTGTTAGTAGTTATTGGTTGACTAATGTCTAGATATGTAACACCTTTATACATTGTGTGTTGTGTTTCCATAATGTTCATTTTGAATTGTTCAAGAATGTTGGGTGGTTAGCCCACTTTTTTCATTTACCATGTTTGGCTGGGGGAGGGATCGAGTACCCCAGCCTTTCTGTTTGTACATATATATGTATGGTTAATTCACGGCGGAGTGACCCCCACCGATACCATGTGAATTGTATATAAGTCAGTAGTGGTACAGATAGTACTGGTAGTGGGTAGCTGATAGGCATGATTTACTAATTATGTGTAAACACCTTTTGGGGGCCGGCATGCTTGCAGAGATTATTGGATGCATCTTATTTTGCTGGTGTATGCTTGCCTAATTTCATGCTCCTTAATTAATAAATCTAAATGTCATTCTTTGGCCTATTTCAATCTACGCTGGACTTGTGTTGTTATTTTGCATAAATAAACTTATATGTTTTTTCAACTTGAAAGTTGTACATTTCGTATCTGTAGGTGGTACTATAGTGGTATTGGCCTGAAGTGTTTTGGCACTGATGGGTCTTTCCTTGGTTTCAGGAGTGCAACAACATGTGCTAGCCACCACATACTTGTATTGGCCCAATATAGTTATTTTTCCCTCAAAATGACAATTTTGAGCCACCATATGCATGCCAAAATAACATCAAGATGCCCTCAGAAAGCAGCATAACCGTATTTTAAAAATAATTATGCATGCCCCCAGTCCATGATTTTGGGGGTGCATTGGCATATTTAGGGGGCAATGTATTTTATAATATCAATGGCAATGCAAGACCCTGGATATATATATATATATATATATATATATATATATATATATATATATATATATATATATATATATATAAATATGCGCCTGGATTCTAGCAAACATATTGGGGGTATATATGAGCCCTCAGATAAAATATGAGGGGGTGGCCCATGGTTTTGACACGTCTGGTTGGGAATAACCACTGTGTCGTTGTCATGCAATGCATCTATTTTTTCAAACAAACTAATTCCTTTATAACGTTGTAATGTATAGGCTCTTTATTAATACGATCACTTTATTTTAAGTATGTGAAATATATTTTGTATTATTGAAATTATTGCATTTCTTGTGAGTAATATTTTTGCTTATTTCACAGTCAGTTTACCTTTTTCCCCCGTGACGTTTCGACTGCTATCAGCAATTTTCTCCAGACGACTACCGCTAGATGGCGATACGGTAGTCATTCTGTGCAGGCGCATCACTCTGGTGTGAACACCCCACGACCGCGCCCTGGATGGCTCTTCAGGAGATCATCGTAGATACGTGAGAGTCGGTACCGGCCCTCATCTCGATTCATGCTGTCCTAGGTTGTTCTTATCCAGATCTTTGATGCCTCTTGGTCTCCAGTCCGACTCGATCCCTGCCTTTGCCCTTGTCTTTTTCCACCGTCTTCTTCATGATGTTGTCTTCCTTCTTTTTTAATATTTCTCTGTACTGTTTATATGGTCCATTGTGGATACCCGCATCTCGTTAAAGCTTCCTTAATGTGTTCTCTTTCTTTCTGTATTTCTTCCTTAATCCAGAGTGATACGTCTAGCAAACTAATTAAAACTAAATTGTATGATGGCGCCGTGCAAACGGCAGTTGAAGGCCACAAGGCACTTAATTTGTGGCAGTTGCAGTAACTGGGTGGACTTCGTCAAGTCTGGGTGCGAGAAGTCCTGGGCTGAGGTCCAGGCAGATAGTTTTAGTTTTGAGTGTAGGGGATGCACGAAGATGAAGGAACTATAGGTGGAGTTGGAAGAGCTGAGGCTGCTCGTTGTGGCAATGATGGGAAGGGAACAGGGGGGTTGTGCCAGTAGTTCCGGTGGGGGAACAGTAGACGATAAAGTGGGGAAAGACACAACAGATGCTAGGGAGAGCTCACCTCAGCCTGGGAGGAAGCTGAGAGGAGGGAAGGTGACAGGTCGTACGGAGACTGGACGTAAGGAGACGGGAAGGAAAGGAATGGGAGGGAAGATAACCGGAGTGAAGGAGAGGGGAGTAGGGGAGACAGGAGGGAAGGAGAAGGGAGTGGGGGAGACGGGTGGGAAGACAACCGGGGTGAAGGAGAGGGGAGTGGGAGAGACAAGAGCAAAGGAGTGGGAAGTGGGGGAGACAGGAGGGAAGGAGACGAGAGGGAAGGGGTCAGGACAGAATGTGATGGAGGGGATCGAAAGGAAGAGTTATTCTGCAGCAGTGATAGAGGGAGTGAGGAAGAGAGCGAGGGTGTTTGTGGGGGATTCGATAGTTACGAAGACCGACAGAGTCTTAAACAAGGGAGATGATGTCGTGGTCTGCTTGCCTGGAGCCAAAATAGAGGCGATAACTGAGAGGGTAAAAAACATCGTAGGCTCGGGTAAGGGTGGATCTGTTTTAGTACACGTAGGGACAAATAACGTAGAGAGGGAGGGTACAGCTGCCATAGTTAGGAAATATAGGCAGTTGGTCAGAACACTAAAACAGACGCGGGTTGAGCAGGTAATACTGTCAGGGATTTTACATGTAATGGGCAGGAGGGGTCACAAATACCGAAATTGTCGGGGGATGACAGTTAACATGTTAGTCCAGAAGCTATGTAGGGAAGAGGAAGTTGGATTTGTGGATTTATGGGGAAGTTTTTTGGGAGGGCTGATGTGTACATGAAGGATGGGCTTCATTTAAGTGGAAAGGGGGCGGCAGTATTCGCGGACAAACTTTCAGCAGCAGTAGATAGTGACTTGGGTACAATGACAAATATTTTTAAACTAGAAGTGCAGGGGGGTTACCTAGAGGTGTCTCAAGCAGAACAAGAGGCCACTAGCACAGATAAACCAATATCAAATCATCCGAAAAACATCTCTGAAAAAGGTTATAGATGCGTATGTTTAAATGCAAGGAGCATAGTAAATAAGAAAAACTCACATAATTGGTATAACTGAATCATGGGCCAACATAGATATAACAGATGCTGAATTAGGACTGACAGGATACGTAATGTTTAGGAAAGATCGAATAGGAAGAAGGGGCGGGGGAGTTATTTTATATGTTAAAGAATCTATTCAGGCTTATGAAATAAAACTAGAAAGGGAAGCAGATTTCGATGAAGCTGTTTGGTGCAAAATTGTTTCAGGAAATTCAAAATGAACTATTGGATTAGTTTACCGAAGTCCAAACATAAACGAAGAGGACAACACAAAATAAAAAACGCTATAAAGGAAGTTAGTAAAGGGGAATGTATCATAATGGGAGATTTTAACCATGGACACATACAATGGAATTCTCTAGAGAGCACAGGGATTGAGGATCAACAATTTCTATGTTTAATCCAGGATAACTTTCTTACTCAGCATGTACTAGAACCAACCAGGGGAGAAAATGTATTAAATATAGTTTTGTCATCACAAAAAGAATTAGTGGACAATGTAAAAATATTTGAACCATTGGGTAATAGTGACCATAATCAAATACATTTTGACATCAATGTAAAATCAGAAAGTAAAAATAAGAAAACGTACAAGAGAAAGTTCCACAAAGGTAACTACAAAGATATGAGAAAATACTTTGCAAAGCTAGATTGGAATAACATGCTGATGAATAAGACCGCAATTGAATGTTGGAATATTCTAAAATATGAAATTGAGAGTATAATCGATAAATTTGTTCCCTTCCAAAAACAAGGAAAACGGTGTAGAAAGAAACACTTGTCAAAAGAGGCAATTAGAAAAATAATGCTAAAACAAACTATGTGGAGGGTTTATAAACGTACCAGAAAGGAAGAGGACTATGCAAAATACAAAGAGGCACTTAATGCAGCTACAACTGAAATCAGACAATCTAAAGGAAGCTATGAGTAAAAACTGGCATGTACCATAAAAAATGACAGCAAGAGTTTTTATGCATATGTCAGGAGTAAACAAAACGTACAAGACAAGGTTGGACCTCTAGAAGACAGTGCTGGAAATATAATATCACAGGGGTTTTTAATGGCGGAAGACCTAAATGGTTACTTCAGTTCAGTGTTTACCAAAGAAGATATTAGTTCATTACCAGTTGCTGATGCTAAATTTCAGGGGGCTAAATCTGACTATTTAGGTCCGTTAGTTGTAACTCCAGAATTGTTAGCTAAGAAAATAAAGGCAATGAAGGATAACAAATCACCGGGAGTGGATGGGATTCCTCCAAAATTACTAATGGAAACAGTAGAACAAATCAATATACCACTTGCAAGAGTATTCAACTTGTCATTAAAATAGGGAGTTGTTCCGTTTGAATGGAAAGAAGCAAACATCATACCATTATTTAAAAAGGGTTCGAGAAATAAGTCAGAGAATTACCGTCAGTGATTTGTAAATTATTAGAAAGGTTAAAGATCATATGGTGGACTTCCTCGTTAAGCATAAATTCATCTCAACATGGATTCCTTAAAGCGAGGTCATGCTTAACAAATATGTTATGTTTTTTGGAAGAAATCACTAAGTGGATTGACGTGGGATCACCAGTAGATATTATCTACTTAGATTTCCAGAAAGCTTTTGACAAAGTGCCACATCAAAGATTACTGTTTAAATTAAAAGCCAATGGTATCGGGGATAGCATAACTCACTGGATAGAACAATGGCTGACTGACAGAAGACAACGAGTTGTAGTAGATGGAGAAGTTTCAAATTGGAAATCGGTTTTGAGTGGGGTACCTCAAGGATCAGTATTAGGACCTATATTATTCTTAATTTATATCAATGACTTGGACGACAGTATAACAAGTAACGTACTGAAATTTGCGGATGACACAAAACTGTTTAGAAAGGTTAATACTGATGGTGATAAACAACATTTACAAAACGATCTAGACAGATTAGTGAAATGGTCTGAGAAATGGCAGATGCTGTTCAATTTTGGGAAATGTAAATGCCTACATACAGGACATGGGAACTTGACTGTAAACTATAAAATTGGAGATACTGTTCTGGGTACTACTGTAAAAGAAAAGGACTTAGGAGTTACAATAAGCGCTGATATGAAAGTTTCAGAGCAGTGTGGTATTGCAGCTTCAAAGGGTAATCAAATTCTTGGATTGATTAGAAGAAACATAACATACAAGGGAAAAAAAGTTAATTATACCTCTTTATAAAGCAATAGTTAGACCTCATTTAGAATACTGTATACAAGCATGGAGACCACATCGTAAGAAGGATATGGATATGCTTGAACGCATACAAAGGAGAGCAACTAAAATGATTCCAGAACTTAGAGACCTTAGTTATGAAGAACGCCTGAAAGAATGTGGTTTAACAACTCTAGAGACAAGGAGGTTAAGAGGAGATCAGATTGAAGTTTTTAAGATATTGAATGGGTATGAAAATATTGATAGAAATATGTTTTTCTCACTCAAGAAGGATAGCAGAACTAGAGGACATGAGGTAAAATTAGTAAAGAATCAATGTAGATTGGACATCAGGAAGCATTCGTTCTCACAGAGGACAATAAATGAATGGAACAAATTGTCTACAGATTGTGTAACTGCTAGCAGCGTGAATATGTTTAAAAACAAGGTTGACACATATCTCAGGAGGGCGGGTTATAAGTAGATGAACATTGCTGGACTCTCGATAAGCCAATGGCTTCCTTGTCCACTTGCCATCTGGGCCTTTGGCTTGGATGGCAAATCTTGTTAAATCTTGTCTGCGCAGAATGACTATCGTGTCGCCATCTAGCGGTTGTCGTCTGAAGAAGATTGCTGATAGCAGTCGAAACGTCACAGGAACAAATGTAAACTGATAATGAAATAAGTAAAAATATTACTCATTTGAAACATCCAGTCTGATGAACATCTTCACTCATATTGCATATCTTCCTATGTTTGATCACGTGCCCCTGTGGAAATTTGAATAACTACAAATGCCGTCCATGGTGTCTTGTTGGGAACATGCCTGGGCAACCCTTCTCTGAGTCTGGGTTCGCCTATCGTGCGTAGAAGAATGCTTTAAAAAAGCAAATTATAATACAGCGTAATATATACATCTGTAAATACAAATCTATAAAATTAATATGTACATCCATAAATACAGTGTATAATCATGCCCGTTTTCAGGGGGGCTTGAACCACCTGAGAGAATTGTGTTTTATTGTACCATTTTTCAGAAATCATCCAAGATATCCCAGACTGGTTGTGTATGCTCGAACCCTCCAATTCAAAACCCCGAGGGTGGACTTACGCGTGCTCATTTCGTAATCGGTATGACGTATAGGCGTGTCGCACACATGCTTATTTCATTTGATGAGAAAACATGATAGCGAGAAGAACGCTGTCACTATCATTCGTGACTGTGCTTCACCGATCACATAATGCCGATTAAATCTCTACCCGAGAGGGTTCGAAATCTGACATGCGGGGTGGCGCTTTTCTTTACGACTAACTTTAGTAGACGACAACATTGTCGATTGGCCAGTCTCCTAAAAAACAGTGGTTTATTAGATTCTCGGAAGCAGACTAAAATGGACCAGCTTAATAATAATAAACTTCTTTGGTGCCTACATCCCCAGGAACCTGAGCTCAGAGGCGCAACAAACCAGATTCATTAAGATTTAGCAAGATTGCCATCCAAAGCAAAGGCCCAGATGCAGAGGTGCCAAGTAGAAATATACTGGAGGAGGTAGATCTACCTCCTGGAAGGTGGTGAAGGAGGTAGACAACGCGCGGCATGCGCGGAGCGTATCCTCGCGGAGCGTAGCCTCACGAAGCGAGGCGGCAAAGGAGGGGGTCCGGAAAATTTTGAAAATCTAGATTGCAAATACTGCAATCTGAGTAATTCTGTAGCCTATTTTGTGAGTAATTATGTAGCCTAATTTGTCTTTGTGATATAATTTTAAATTAATTTTTTTGGGAAAATAAAAAAAATTACCCCCAAGATATCATGTTGCCTCAACATGCAGTCAGCAGAATAATGTGTTTGAAACTATCCACTCGCAATGACAAATACCAAAGTTGTTGAAAAGAAAGGATCAGGAGCAAAGAATGTAAAACAAATTTATGCAACAAAATAACATACAATAACCAAAGGGAGCAGATATCATACTAACTAACTCTACAGCCAATCGTCATCACTCTCATCATCTGACCCGACTGCAACCTCGTTGGCAGCTGCAGCCGCTTCTTCCCTCACAACTCGCAAGTCATTATTGCGCTTACTTGCAGCAGCTCTAACATCACGTAGAAGCTGCTCACTGACATTGAGTTGTTGGCATGGTACACCACTGTTTATCTTGCATGCGGCACACACAGTCGTGCTTCCTATCGATGGCCTAAACTTTTTTGTATGAGATAAAATAATAATAATGGGTAGAGTAGCCTACTTACTGCATGGGTAGAGTAGCCTACTTACTGCATGGGTAGAGTAGCCTACTTACTGCATGGGTAGAGTAGCCTACTTACTGCATGGGTAGAGTAGCCTACTTACTGCATGGGTAGAGTAGCCTACTTACTGCATGGGTAGAGTAGCCTACTTACTGCATGGGTAGAGTAGCCTACTTACTGCTTGGGTAGAGTAGCCTACTTACTGCATGGGTAGAGTAGCCTACTTACTGCATGGGTAGAGTAGCCTACTTACTGCATGGATTCATCGACCGCGGCAAATAGATTTGCACCAGCAGCTTTGTTGCAGATGGGCATGTCCAGAAACCTATTCTGAACGAGACCGCTCACAGGATTAACCATGCGGAGTAGAATAGCGCAACCTTTATCATTGTTTCGTTTGTTTGACTCATCTAACATCAAAGTCACAGGCCCCTCATTCGCGTATTGGACTGTCTTCTTGATCTCGTCTGGGGCCAATGCTTCCGTCACCACCGCAGCGGTCTTCGTCCGACGGCAAGCGAATTTGCTGGCGATGGAGCTGTCCGTAAACACGATAGGGACCAATTCACAGAAACAATCCGACACCGCAAATGGCAAGTTATGTTCTGTGATAAACTTGCACCACAAGGCTTCCGCCTTCGTCAAGTGTAGCATTTGCCCTCGGCGGACAGCGCATATCTGAAAGCCTTACTTGCCTGTCAGCTTTTTTCGCGTCCGCAACTGCACTGCTGTGGGCTTCTCGCTCCACATGGCGCTTCAAGTCGCTTCGCCCGCCGTGCCCAATGCCAAACTCTGTGTTACAGTAGATACACCGCGCTTTTTCTGCACTCATATTGCATTTCACGATACCCGGAAATTCCGCGGACCATTCTGAATTGAATTTGTTGCGGTAACGCGCTTTCTTCCGAGAGGTAGACATTTTGTTTCACAATCGGTGTCGCAAGAACGATCACTCGCGAAATGTTAAAAAATTTGGCCAATCAGAATCGTCGATGTAATTGAACGCAACAAAATATATGGCAGAAGTTATTTCAGAGGTGTCTCCGGCTTTTAGCCGCTGACCCACTGAACTCTATCTGACCCTGTAACGAAGTAGGCCTATCTGGTGACCACGAATTTTTCCCAAAAAATATAAATTTGGCGGTAGATTTCAGAACCAAAGCGGTAGATCGGTAGATAATCCTAAAATTAACGAAAAAGCGGTAGATATACCGCCAAAGCGGTAGAGTTGGCACCTCTGCAGATGGCAAGTGGACAAGGAAGCCATTGGCTTATCGAGAGTCCAACATTTTTTATTTATGTGTAATCAGCCCGCTGATATATGTGTCAACCTTGTTTTTAAGCATATTCACTCTGCTAGCAGTTACATAATCTGTAGATAGTTTGTTTCATTCATTGATTGTCCTCTGCAAGAAAGAGTACTTTCTACATGCATTACTACAATGGTTACACAGGATCACAAGCCTAACCAAAAGTGTTATAATGTGTTTGAGCACTGGCTCAGTGCAACCACATCCTGCATTTTACAGGGGGTCATCTGCACCTATAAATGAACAATTTTAAGCAATCAAAATATAATACTGCAAAGCACTGTTTACAAGTTATTATCTAGTGTGGCCCCGACTTGCTCTCAAGCACTTGTCCCTTGGGAATATTTCACACACCCTACCCAGCCAGTGCCAAATGGTGATTAATCAAGACAACATCAAAGAGAAGGAGAATGCTCCAGTCTGATTCAGGCTTAACTGCACAGAATGTTACATACACACCTGATTAAATAGTTGCTATCCCACGAGCAACTGAACAAATATAACCAAACTATTGCAGTAATGATCTACATAATTATGATTATCGTTGGCTGTTGCTGCCTGCGACTGCAACCAAGATGTCTGTAATATGGAGCCTAACTTTGAGCCCAACTCGACTCCGAAGTCCCAGGTTGACATATCTTCACTCAATTCGCCAAACGACAGGTGAAAAACCTTCCTCAATTCAATCACCTCCATTCTACATAGCCGAGATAAAACAACCCATATGCCGTTATGCAGATCCATCCTGTGATATCCTTCAGCATCTGTCCACGTGGCAGCTGGTGGTTCCTGAAGAATCCATCGGTGATGGTCGACACTTCTGCTCCGGTGTCCAACAAACAGTATGCCAACTGCCCAATCACCTTCACTTCCACCACTGGACATTTACCAATGGCTTTCTCCATGAAGTCTTCCACATCTGATGGGTCCTTTAGTTCGCCATCCCCCACCTTGACCTGTGCAGAGGTGGAGTCTAGTTACCCGTCTTTATGATCTTCTGGGGACAATTGGGGCTGATATGGTCCACGAATCCACACGTATTACATATCCGTTTCCCCATCTACTACAACTCGTCTGCAACATGCCTTCTGTCAGGCAACCATTGTTCTATACAGTCGATTATGCCATACCATGGGAATTTAATTTAAGTGGTTATCTTTGATGTGGCACTTTGTCAAAAGCTTTCGGGAAAATCTAAGTATATAATATCTGCTGGTGATCCCTCGACTATCTACTTAGTGATTTCTTCTAAAAACAATATAACATATTTGTTAAGCATGACCTCGCTTTTAGGAATCCATGTTGAGATGGATTTAATAATGTATGTCTAACAAGGAAGTTCGCAATATGGTGTTTAATTAATATTTCTAATAATTTACAAATCACTGATGTTAATCTCACTGGTCTGTAATTCTCTTACTTATTTCTCGAACCGTTTATAAATAATGGTATGATGTTTGCTTCTTTCCAATCAACAGGAACAAGTCCCTCTTTTAATGACAAGTTGAACACTCTTGCAAGTGGTATACTAATTTGTTCTACTGTTTCCATTAGTAGATTTGGAGGAATTCCATCTACCCCATGTACTCGGTTATGTGACTCTGAGCTGCAGTTGACCTTTAGGAGTCAGACCACAGTTGAAAATTGCATTGGTGGCCATGTTAACGTTTTGTTAGATAAGAAGAAAACGTGACCACTAAAAATTCTGAAACGTTTTCACAGCAACTGCCATCATCTCATTGACATGCTGACCAAGTTTTATCAAAATCACATACCTCCAGCTCTTTTAAAACGCCCCGACGTGCGATGCCCATCAATTTTGACAAAAATAGCCTTGTATTCATGCGCCCACGTGGCCCATAGCAGAAAAATTCCCATAAATCCCTCCGCCTTTTAAACTCACAGCCAATAGCTTCTACAAACAAACCTGTGAATATGCCTGCTCAATTGCACTTATGTCACATCGTATGAATTCTTTAAATTCACATATCGCAATTTAATACGCCCTACATTGGTGTGAAACAATAAACAGGAAGGTCAACTGTGGTCTTACCCCTTTAGCTGGACAGCCAATGTCTCCTTAGCCAACTCAGAGCGGTGCTCATACAGTGTCAATCTTGCTCACCATCAAAAAGGCCCGATCAGATTCAACTTTACTGTGTGGTATGGTGAGACACGTTAGTTTTGATAACATGGCGAACAGATATTTGCCTGCAGGCAAAGTCCGCTTTGCCATGGCAATTCAGAAAGCACCAAAGCCCTGGTCCATCGGCGGCAGGTCTGCGTCGGTGGTCACGGCAAAGGCAGAACAGTGAAACTTGGCAGTTAGGATCTATGATACTTATATTTTTTAATAAAACAAATATTGTTGATATTGTGATTGGTAGCCATTTTGTTTCCGCTTCAATGATTCCGAATCCAGCAGACCTTTTCGATTTCGACTCCGATTCCAACTCCGGTTGTCTCGGTTCGATTCCGATTCCGACTCCTGCAGACCTTTGCGATTCCGATTCCAACTCTACTTGTCTCAATTCGATTCCGACTCCAATTCCGACTCCAGTACAACTTTTGATTTCAATTCTGACTCCAGCACAACTTTTGATTCAAAAGGTTTGATTCCAATCAGTTTTACGAAGGCTATGATTATGTGTACAAATCGCAGGTGTTATGGCATGAATTGGTTGAATTTCAGTTGTGACAAGGCATATCAACTCTTCTGACAAACTGTGCAGTTGACCAACCGTAGGCAATTCACAAATTATATTTCGAAGGGTTGGATGCAACCATGACTGAATACAACCAAATGATTTAATCCTTTAGAAGGGTTTGTATGATTCTGAGCAAACACTAGCAGTGACTGGCCAGTGAGCAGTGAGACACCAATAAAAGTAAATTGCAATTAGCCATGTCCCATGTGGAAGGACCTGTGGCTTTTTTTTGCAAACACTAGTAGTGACTGGTTAGTGAGCAGTGATATACCAATATAAGTAAATTGCAATTAGCCATGGCCCATGTGCATGACGATTCCAATTCCACTCAATGTGATTCCGATTACAACTCCACCCCAAATGATTCTGATTCCACTCCAAATGATTCCTATTCCACTAAATTAACTCGAGACAATTGCAATTCTGATTCCACCTAATTGACTTCATACGATTCCGAATCCGGAATCTGAGTCAGAATAGTCCTTTGATTCCGATTCCGGAGTTAGAATCGCCCCAGGTCTGCGGCTTAGCATACAGTACGTAGGTGGAGTTGTCTGGTCATGGCTTAGGATACAGTACGTAGGTGGAGTTGTCTGGTCACTGCTTAGCATACAGTATATATTCCATTTTTTAAAACATCAGCAGAACACTACATATCATACGGGTCTGACATCAAAGCTTAGAGAAGACGGGTGGTGTTTTCTCCATGACCGCTGTGACCGCCTTCACCAGGTCCTCACTCTGTAGCATGCACTGGTTCCAGGCCGCCTAGAAGGAGAAATGTCACTTGCTTTTACATCACGATATCAAATCCAATACAAGATCCTTGGCAATGCGGCTCATCTGTGCATCAAAACTAAAGGGTTAGGCAGTCTCAAATCACATTACATTTCAAGTTGTCATATTGATCATCCTTTGGAAACGATTAGGAAATTATGACTGCACACAGGGATAGTGAGGGGATGTGGCAGGATGTGGGAGGTGCGACCTAAAAATGATGGCAGGTTGACCTCAAAAATAGGTGGCGAGGTTGGCCCCCAAAACAGGTGGGAGATGGTAGATAGGCCCCCAAAACAGGTGGGAGGTCGAGACCCCTGTCACACCCCCTTGATAGTTACTGCAGCACACATGGAAGACGTTCTTCATTCTTAAGGGATGATCCCAAAACACCTGATGGAATTGGTTTCAGGGAGGAGGGTTGCAGCAGCTGCTTTGTTTATTGTTTATTTTTCAATCACAGTTCAGGTGCCAACTGTGAGTGTGTGAAGGAAGTTCTGTATTATGATGGCTGAAATAATACCTGGCGGATACAAAGTTGTTCACAGGTTGATTCAAAGTGTTATTTAGCAGGGAGGGTTGGTCTGAAATTTAATGACACCAGTGTCATGTAGTGCTATACATAATTTTTTAGATAATCACTAATTCAGGTGTGGAATTATTCTGAAATCTCCAGCTTAATTAATGAAAGGATACAAAATGTTTTGGTCTGCAGCTAAACATGTTTTTGGCAGTGACAGAATTAAGTTATAACTATGACAAAATGTGCCTGCCTACTGTAGTGCTATACATAATTTTTTAGATAATCACTAATTCAGGTGTGGAATTATTCTGAAATCTCCAGCTTAATTAATGAAAGGATACAAAATGTTTTGGTCTGCAGCTAAACATGTTTTTGGCAGTGACAGAATTAAGTTATAACTATGACAAAATGGGCCTGCCTACTAATTTGTCTTGTTCTAATTCCATTTTTATAAAAGGACAAACAAAATGAAAGCTAACATTACAAATACACACGTCTTGAACAATATTACTGAGTTACTAATCCAAACATAAGGTTTTTTAAATCTACGTTGGAATACACCATCACATGATA
The DNA here is from genome assembly GCA_033239005.1 of Lamellibrachia satsuma. Classification (NCBI taxonomy): domain Eukaryota; kingdom Metazoa; phylum Annelida; class Polychaeta; order Sabellida; family Siboglinidae; genus Lamellibrachia; species Lamellibrachia satsuma. The sequence continues at coordinate 5,504,519 of BSQZ01000037.1, read as the reverse complement.
ATGGGCAATTCTGACAGAATAATGTAAAAAAAACCTTATATTTTAGTGCTTCCCTTATTTACAAGTTTGGGATCATTTCAAAATAATTACCTTGGCGTGATCTTTTTATATGAATTTAGACAATCATCTTGAAAAAGGAAGATAACAAAGGCTAATTGCAACAAACACTTGATGGCTGTTCCTTTGTTGTTGTGTGCTAGAAGTATAGCTACAAGTTTTGCTTTAAACTGTGATCACACTCTGAAGTTGGTTCTACTAATGATACACTTACAATGTAACGCAGCGATTCGTCCACTGAATGGTCTCGTGAGTAAACCAGGTTGATCTTTGATCCCTGGACTGCCACTGGACTTTTCGATGCGATCAGAGCAGCAGTTTCCAATGCACCAGTAAGCATCGATTCTTTGTCGGGGAAGGTTCGACTGCAAATGAAACATCCCTTTTACTGTGGCAGTGTCGTTTCACTCACGCTTAAACAACCATGTACACATTACAGTACACATTTTAACTATTTATTATTACTACTGTTGCCATCATAATTTTAACAGTTACCACTGCAATACCAACTCTAATTGTCATGTGCCTTAAATATTGAATGATTTACCTTACAAGATGAAGTAATCCACTAATTTACATTCAGTACGAAGTAAATGGAATATTTCACAGCCCTAAAGATCTGCTTCAAAAGTAATACAAAAGTTAAATCACATAACAAAATTCCTAATAACTTGCTGCTAGTATGACCAGTAACATTTAGTAAATGTTTACACAAAAGTATTTAAATTGTTCGATTCATTTAAATTTTTTACTAAATGCAGGGATAGATTATAGAAAAAATATAAGGCTAAAATGTTTAGCTTCCTTCACTAATATATTAGATTGCACCACAACTATCTCTAGCTACACCGAATATTAGAGAGGCAGTGTGATTAAAACAAACCATAAATATATTAAAACATACACAAAGAATTATTTACTTCAAGAATTATTCACTTCTGCATACATGTTTGAATTAGCATAATTATTGTGATTTTACAAAATATGTTAACTTATGCAGCACATCTACTGTGAAATGTGTGCATGCTAGCATATTGTTGAACATTTCTCAGGACAGTTTAGTTTCATGATAAGACAATTATTTTTTCATATTCAAAAGTTGTTTCGCCTATCTTATCAAGATGGCTTCCTCAGTATGAATGTGAATGACGTCCTGGTAGGATAAAAGGATGATGTCATTGTAGAAATGTGGAAGTTCATCCTACCAGGACGTCATTCTCATTCGTACTGAGAAAGCCATCTTGATAAGATAGACAAAAGGTAAACGCTTTTGGATATGAGAAAAAGAATTGTATTATCATGTGCAAGCATACCTGACTAGACCACACTGTTGCGCTTCATCAGACATCATCCTCCTGGCCGTGTAGGTGAGCTCTCGCACCAGACTGTCGTTTCCTACGATCTTGGGCAGTCTCTGCAGCGTTCCATCGTCTCCTGCCAGGCCAATGTCGACTTCCTGGGAGCAGGCATTGCAACAACTTGCTATTGATGTAGATTTGGCAGGAAAATAGTTCAGATTGACTGTTGCTGTCTGATGATGTAATACGGGACAGTATGATTGGTTCTATGCAAAGATGGCGAAAGACCAGTTGTTTTGTTGCACCATTTTGACAGTGCATAGCATTATACATCTGCATACAAATACTCATAGTTTATTTAAACAAAGTTGGACACTGTTTTGTAGGCCAAGTGGATAACAGGAGTTTGATGATACAAAACGCTGGAGGTTCCAGGTTTACTGAGTTGCGAAATTGCTGATTGTATGTGTAATTGTACATGTCCACACACACACACGCACACACAAACACACAGACACACACACACATACACACATGCACGCACGTATGCACACACACACAGTGTTTGAGTAAGAAGTAACAACTGATATATCTTTTGAAAAATTAAAAACGCTTTCATAAGGACATCAGCAGTGACAGCATACATAAATTACCATTGGCTTTGTGGACATTTGATAAAGCCATGTGATTTACGAATGTAGCACTAAGAAATGGATGCCCAGTGACACCTTAAAACAGGACAGAAGAAATAATAACATTTACTTAAAATGTCACCTGCTATCAAATGGCCCAACTAACAATACCACCGTATCAAATTTGAAAGTATTTGTATTTTCATCTGGATTACGTGTCACACAGCCACTTATACAAATGAAAATGACAGACAGGAATTTTGTTTTTCATCAAACACATTTTTTCAGTATACAAAAGTTGCGTTCTGACATACATGTTCAAAATTATTTGGAATTTTGTTGGATATACGCAATTAAAACCCTACAAAACATTTAAATTGTACATGTAGTTATTGGGACACATTTCAAATTGATGTTCTGATAATAATAATATATCACGACTGGTTCATGGGTGTCTATTTTAGATTGTAGATCACACAAACTGACCTTGATTTGAAACCAGGCATCTTGCGTGCAGTATCTGATGTCGCAAGCAGAGATTAGGGCTATGCCCCCTCCAATACAGGCACTATGGACTGCAGCAATCACTGGTTTTGGACACTGGATAGTAAAAGTCATGCATAAAATGTAGCTGTGTGAAAATGTCCTGATTTCTCAGTCATGCCTGATTATAGTGCCAGCTCTCCAGCTTTTTGTATTCTTAAATATATTATCATTATCGTCTCCGTTAGCCCTAGGAAGCTTCCAGTTTAAAAAATGGACCATTTGTTGAGGGTGTAACATTTCCATCATGACAGGAGGAGGGTTTACTTGCTTGTTATGTTTGCAACTTGTCACTTCTACAAATATGTGTTAAATGTGATGAATTTTATACCTGCATCTGATGCACTGTGTAACACTTTCTTGTTTGCACCACTAATACAGACCGATATTCTATTAAATAATCTTAGATTTTCTTACTGAAAAAACCCTAAGTATATTTGTTTAGTTTTCACCTGTATCAATCTACATAACATGGATGCACGTTACCTCCTCTATGCTGGTGAAGCTTTGCTGGAAACTCTGTATAATTCCATGAAGCTTTGTGGCTTTTCTTGATATATCATCTTCAGCATCACCTGCCAAGATGCCAGCTGCATCTATCAGATCAATACCTACAGACAGCCACGCAATGTCATTATCATATAATATAATGCTTTTGTTTCTAGTTATTTTGGGAGCACCGTCACTGCCAAATTTGTAATAGGATAGAAAAGAGTAATCACAACTAATACTAAGTTAAACATAACCCTCATGAATTGTTGTTGTTGGGCTTTTTTAAACAGGGCTGTAGTGGAACTAGCAAAGGTGGAATTAATTTGTTTTCTATGTCATCGTAAAAATAATAATGTCTACGCATTTGTTACTGAATGTATACAGCAATTTTGAATAATTTTCAAGTTATTGCAGTTTGTGTGTGCCCTCTTAGATGAGTTTATGGATAGACGAGAGTGTGAAGCGCATACGAGGCACCACAAGCCAGGTGATGCAAATAGTGGTACTGATTGGGCCCTAACTCATAGGGAATAAAAAATAAAAGTATAACGATTCCTTCATGGAGTCATAGATGAACCACTGAAAGTTTGGTGCTCAAAGTAAAAAGCATCTACGAGGTGTAGTATTTACATTGGTTAGCTACATTATAGTGAGATTGTAGCTATCTACAGACACGGCTTTAACTAGAAAAGACTTATGGCTGCCTTCTCTCCCCATGCAATCCTGAGTAACTCGGCCAGTTTAAAATAATCAATATTCTGTAAAAGAACCGCATCCATTGAGAAGTAGTGAAACCAGGAAGCCTTTGTACCTGAGGTAAACATCTTCCCTGCCCCTGATACTACAACAGCTCTGCAGTTCTTGTCTGTGGAGATTGTCTGAAAACACGCCACCATTTCTCTGAAAAAGCAACCAAACATTCCAGAGTTACAATAAAATTAAACAATAATACCTTAATAATGTTTAGCTACCAGGCAGCTTTTATACAGTTAACATTTGTTTTATTATATATGCGCAATGTAAGCAAAATTCGAGTAAATCTGCTGTTTGTTGACATAATATTAAATACAAAAACTGCCTCTTCAAGAAAATATTTAATGTTATAATTATTTTTTCCAATCAACAAAGTATCATTTAATAACATTTACTTAGTAACTTTCAATTTCTGAAGCATGCATAAGATATTTATTCTACAATGGGATCTTCTTGTTTGAGTTATATCAACTCTATTAAATCTATTTCGTCCTGCAGTCTTGCGTCAATCACTAAGTTTATTCTGGTTATTGCACATTTATCAATAAAACACATTAAATAAACCTATGCGCTGTTCGCCTCCCACCTCCAGAAGGCTGTGTTCATGGCATTCCGCTTCTCGGGTCTATTAAGCTCCACGTGCAGTACAAAGTTGTTCGGTTGAGTTACTTTCAGAGTTTCAAAATTGTAGTTCTCCATATTTGGGGTATCTGATGTCTTAGAGGCAGCTTCTGTTGACATTGCTCTAGTTGCCATAGTTACCAAGCATCGAGAGGAACTTCTGAAGTTGCTGACTATAAAACAAAATAATTATTAGCAACAGTTTGCATAATGTATGTGTGAAATATGTTGATTACAATGACTGTGTGCCAATTTTGTGTACACCAGAGTATTCCAGCTTATATGTACATACATTTTTTCTTATATTTGTTTTTGCTCTTTGAGTAAATAATTTTAGAGTGTGCCCTCTATTTCCTGTCCTGAAGGATACATCCTCCCATTTTATGAGTTTAGGTGAAGATTCAATGTCATGTAGATTATTATAGAATACTCGTAATGCTTACTGGGCAGTAGTTGCTTGCTACTGACTTGTTTCCTTTTTATAAATAGCTGAAATTTTCCCTTCTTTCCAATCGTTCGGGATACTAGATGTTTTTATCGATGTTTCAAATATTTTACATAATGGGTGTGAGATTGATTTCAAAAGTTCCACCAATAGCCTGGCTCCTATCTCATCTGGACCAGGGGATTTGTTTATATTTAGACTTTTCAATGCCAATAATATTTTGCTTTCAGTTATTGTTAACTCTTTCCATCATTGTATTAGTCTCAACTCTTGGTGTAGTTGGCATTTCCCCTGGTTCTTCAGTTGTAAATAAGCTAGCGAAGTAGGTTGCAAGAATATTTGCTTTTCCTCATCATTTGTTGTAGCGTTGGATTTGGGATTGGTTGGATCTATATTTAACTTACCAATTCCTGGTTTCGTTGTAGTTTTGGTTTTATAATATTGCCACAAGGCTTTTGGGTTCTTTTTTGTTTGATTAGCTACATTTCTTTCAAACTCCTTTCGAAGTTTTCGTGTTAATGCTCTGACTTTGTTTCTAAATATTTCTTCTCATCTCTTGTTTCCATATATCTTGTCCATAATCTATTTTATGTCTAATCAGCTTTCTAGTTTTGCCATTCAGAGGAAAGTTTCCCTTCCTGTGGTTAGAGATTTCTTTTTGTGGTACGCATTTTTCTTTCAATAGTTTTAATTCTGTCTTTAGGATTTCCCATTATCTATGTACATTAGTGTCTGATTCCTTAAATTTGGTTTTCCAAACTATTTTTTAAAACTCAATCCTCATTCTATCAAAATCTGCATTTTTGTAATATTTTCTTCTTTTAGTTTAATTATTTAGTTTGATTGTACACAGAATTTCAAAAGTTAATATACAGTGGTCGCTTCTTCCTAATGGGCTGAGGCTTTCTACATCTCCTATGATGTCTTCATCATTTGATAGAATTAAATCTAAAATATTTGGGTTATTTGAACCTCTGCCTCTGGTTGGGTCTGCACATGTTGAGACATAAATGCATCTCTTAAACATTCTACAAATTTACCATTTAGGTTGTTAGGATTGTTAGATTTAGTTGCCAAATTTGTCCTATTTATTTCAGAGAGGTTGAAATCTCCTACAGTTATAATGTGTGAGTAATTTAACTGTGATGTTATTTTAATCATATTTATAAGTTCTTCATTGTTATCATCTGACCCAGCATCACTTCTGTAAATACATCCAAACAGAAGTTTTCTTTTATTAGTAAGTTTTAAATCTACAAATAGACATTCCTTGTATGACATGTTCAGATTAACTTTTTCTGCTGGTAAGGAATTTTCAATATATATTATGATTTCTCTTTGTTCTTGGTTTTCAAAATTCCTGGGAAACATTTTATATCCCTCTAGCGAGAACTCTGGGGTGGTAACAAGGCATTTTGAGTTTTTAGGTTTTACCTCATTTATCACTATAATGTTAGGTTTTAAATCTCTGATTCTCAATTCAAATTCATTTTGTTTGTTTCTAAGCTGGTCAGCATTTGTATAAAAACACTTAATACCACTTATTTCTTTTAGTTCAGGATAAGGTTTGTTGTTGGTTGCTTTATCTGTTTTGGGTGCTTGGGTAATTAATGGCTTTTTCTGATTTTCATTATTTTTCGGTCCCAAGGTGGCCCTCTCGCCCTGAACAGGTAGTTTCCCATTTTGTCTGCTGCTTCTTGCTTTTTAGCTTCTTCGTAGAGATTTTTATTCTTCTCTCTCCTGTTTGGTTTTGTCGTGATCGATCTTTGTTGTTAAATTTCTGAATTTCTTTGGGGTGGAAGAATTTCCTGAGGAGACCACGTTTCTTTTCATTTTCGGATAACACTGGTCTAGTTTTATCACACTTGGCTTCTCCCTAGTCTATGGAGCTCAATGATATCTGTGTCTACAAAGTCTTTATTTACCTCTGTGCATAGTTCCAGTACTGACTCCCTGTCGTGCTTGAGTCTGTTGGATTTAAGTTGTGAATTTGACTCAGGAAGGTTAAAAATGATCACATTATTTAGTCTTTGATCCTTGACTACCTCCATAACTTCATTAACAACTTTATCTGATTTGTGTTCGATGTTGGCTTCTTTAATCATTTCGCTAACTCTTGTCTCGTCGACTTTTGCTTTGATGTCTACTTTCAGCTGGCTAATCCTATGGTCAACCTTTTAAAGGAATTCCTCCCATCATTCTTCACAACTTTTTCGATTTTAAGGTTTTTCATCACTTTCGCATCGCATGGTGGGCAGAACCAGTGAATGTGTTCTTTTTCATTCACTATTTTGTATTCTATTTCTGTCATGTTAATACATTTATACAAAAATGCTTGTCACAGGTTTCACTTTCTACCAGCTTGTGGTTGTCACCATCAAATCTTATTCTGCAGCCCTGACATATCCATACTTCATCACTTTCTAACTTGAACACGTCAGACTCTTCACCCTCATTGTCTCTTTTAGTTTTGCTTCCTTTACGTTTATCTTGTACATTTCTGATTTTTTGCACCCTGCCATATGTCTTGCCTACCTTATTTAATTGAAGTTTAATTGATTTTATTTAAGTTACTTACCATGCTGTGCAGGGAGTCATGGCAGTGCCAGGAAAAGTGAGTATAGACAGTTGTAAGGGGTTACCCAGGGCGACTCTGGGTTTGGAAGGTGCCTTGAATGAAAGGCCAGGTTAGTAAACAGTGTTTTATATGGAGTGCTGGTCTGATAAATTGTCTGTTTCTCAATAATTTATTGAATCTATTTATTTACTGAATCTGGATTGGTTTTTTATCTAATTTATTTAGTGACTCTACATAATTTAATTTAATGGTCTAGTAAAATTCCTGAATCTGGTTTCTTGGCTGAATCAGCAGTATTCCTGATATAGATGGTAATTAAGAATCTAGTCAAGATGATAATCTGAGCCTGAATGGCTGTATCGTTTATTTGTTTTCGTTTACAAAAAAATGGCGGGAGATTGAATTTAAACTAGAACATTGATATTTTGTCCTATTTCCTAAAGGTTTACTATGGATAGACTATTTTGGAGTATTTGATAATTAATAGTGAGAACTATGATGCTAGAATAACGTTAAATTTTGTCATATATTTTTAATTTTGAGGAGGGTTGCTACGTACACGTATTTATGCACCAGAACTCCACCCAGTACACTATGTATATATATATATATATATATATATATATATATATATATATATATATATATATATATATATATATATATATATATATATATATATATATATATATATATATATATATATATATATATATATATATATATATATATATATATATATATATATATATATATATATATATATATAGTACATTGTATCAGTGTTTATAATAATCAATATTTACATAAATGTCATTATTATTATTTAATACTGACTGTATTCCTGTAAATCAATGACAATGTATCATCAATAATAAATATCAAATTACGATACTATTACAGTTGTATTGGTAAGTGCAGGCAGGCAGCAGTGCCGACTCTACATGACACAACATAATTTCCCTGGCCCTGGGCCATGGCATGGCGTATGGGGCTTGATAAGTTGGTATCGCCAAGCCCAAGGCCAGTGCAAATCTCACTACCACGGCACAGGGTAGGCTCAACTTGAGGCTGAGCCTCAGCCCAGCCTCCAGGTCTCGTCGTTTGTTGACTGCGTCTAGACTTCGCCTCGGCACATCACAACAGTCTGCATCAGTATCATTATCAATCATGAAGTAATACCTGCAGCCAAACGAACTCTGCGCGCTGTCATCGCCAGTGAATGCTGCATAGTTCTGGTATGAACACTTTATGTTATCAAATTGCACTTGCTTCCTCAAAACAGCCGACTGGCAAGGCTTTACTCACTAGGTGGCGCGTCAGCATCTGTTTAACTGTATGTCACTAGGTGGTGCGCCTGTTTTTATTTCTTCATTTTTGTTTCCACACGTGTTTATTGTGCCCCGACTGCACGTTAACATCTTGCCTGGCACTATCTTCTAAGACAAATATTACATTCAAACCATAGTCATAGACACAATGCATATAGGGTACTTGTTTAGAATCCGGGCCCACCTCAATTTCGACGTTATTAACATGAAATAATAATTATGTACAGTAACCATGCACAATGCATGCACGAGGCATACTGAACTACGGAATATGTAAATTATTAAATATATTATGCGTAAAAAACACATTCGATACTCGAATTCGGATATTTCACCTGCATTGAGCGCAATAAAAACCGTCTACTGTACGAGGAGTACTGAGGAGTTCAGATAACTACAAATTAAGCTGCCTTGGCAAGAAGTCGTAGTCTAGAGCATTCCTAGGGAAAGTTGAAGATCTTACCACCGAGGCCACCGCCTACGGCCAGGAAGAACCTAAGTAATATTGCCCCCTTATTCGCAAAATGGCGAAACTTAAACCGCGTTAAATATGCAAATTCGAGAATCGAAAAATGTGATTAAAGGAGGTTTTACGCACAGCATGATTAATAATGTCTCGTAGTTCAGTATGCATTATGCATACATTATACAAGGTTACTATGCATATTGTATGTCATAAACAACTAAGGGAATCTTCCGGATTGTGGGCTGCAAAAAAGCCTTACACCTGCATAGTCGCCCTCGCCCATGCGCGACCGGTCGCTCCACTTATAATTCAAACAAACAAGCAAACAAAACAAGCGCAACAAAAGAATGCAAACGAAACGAAGTATTTATATATACATAAATAAATTAATAATTGTAGTGAACGTCTGTGCATATATTGCATTTGTCGATGGTGTAAATTTTCGCTTTCCCTACGACTCCGACGGTATTCGGTTATGTGACTCTGAGCTGCAGTTGACCTTTAGCTGGTCAGCCAATGTCTCCTTAGCCAACTCTCGGCGGTGCTCATATAGTGTCAATCTTGCTCACCATCAAAAAGGCCCGATCAGATTCGACTTTACTGTGTGGTATGGTGAGACACGTTAGTTTTGATAACATGGCGAACAGATATTTGCCTGCCTGCAAAGTCCGCTTTGCCATGGCAATTCAGAAAGCAACAAAGCACTGGTCCATCGGCTGCAGGTCTGCGTCGGTGGTCACGGCAAAGGCAGAACAGTGAAACAAACTTAGCAGTTAGGATCTATGATACTTATATTTTTTAATAAAACAAATCTTGTTGATATTGTGATTGGTAGCTATTTTGTTTTTTAAGGTATCCGTTTGAGTGTTTTTCATTCACCAGTAGCCGTTTGACATGCGCATAAGAAGCAATGGTTTTCCTTCATACAATACACTTGGTTTCAAATGACAATTTTACATCAAATTATCCTTGAAATACAACTGGTACGATAGTTTTTCTTCACTCGTATATCTATAATAATAGTAATAACAGTTCATTGATGAGCCAGTTTCTAGCTTACGCTATTCACTGCGCGTACAAACTAGAAGTCCATTATTTAATATATATATATATATATATATATATATATATATATATATATATATATATATATATATATATATATATATATATAATTAATTAAAACGTGTTATATTCTGTACTATTGTTGTATCATTCTTGTAGTGGTGAAAATAAATTCAATTCAATTCAATTACGCAACTAATCATCGACATTTTAAAGCACAAAGTGCGTGCGCCTATAGTAGGCGGGTCATCGGACAATGTTACGCGTCTTCCTCTTTTCGTGTCCTTCGCGTGATGTCTTGCCATTTTCTGGCGCATGCTTTGCCCGCTCTATGACGGTGGTCAGATCCTCCATTTTGATCGTCGGACTGTCCAGTAGTCGGCAGCAGAGGAGACGGGACATTGCATGGATCGAGTTCCGCACAACTGCATTTGCGTTTTGTTGATTGCGTCTCGACGATGTAGTGCTACTATCTCATGGTTGTCTTTGCTCGGCCGGCCATCGTTCGCATACAGTTCAGTGATCACCAACGGAACAGTGATTGGCCATACCCTGCTTATCGTAATCCTATTTTGACGATTCTTTGTGTATCTTGCAGTCGTCTATTCTATATATCCAGTCCACTCTAGATTCACACGTTGCCATATATGTATAAATGAGTATACTTGGCTACAGACAGAGGATATCTTAATAGTCTTCGCGCAGTAACGACAGCGTGGCTGAATGCTTTCTTTGAGCAGTCCTGAAGACTGGACAATGCGCTATGTAAGAACGTGCATTTTTAGTGCTGCTAGGCTATGAGTTCAGCATTTTTGTGCGATTTCAGTAGGCCTAAGCTTGCACCGTGTACGTACATGGCTGTGCAGCTGATGTTTTGTATCTGCCACTTGTCGTGATCGTTTCATGTAACTGGCAACAGTTCGCATTACGGATAGGCAACACGATTCATGAATAATAAGCGAAAAATGGCAAACACATATCTTTACATCTTGCACAGACTCTTGCATGCTTTGATAGCGCTGGGCGTCTAGGGATCCTACCATCACCCAGGTTAATCATGTCATCGCCGGTGACATCGCGCGTAAACGCCGATTATAGATTCACACATGATTATCGATAGACAACTCATGTGATGTCTGGTTTGATCATGTCTCCCTGCTAAAGAATGATGATGGTATGATTATGGTTGGCGCGTCTTACCCCTTATGAAAATATGTCATCGTATTCCATGGTAAATACCGTGGTGTTTTGAAACAGATAAACCATGGTACACCATGGTAAAATACTATGAAATACCATGGAGTCATGGTAATCCATTGTGTTTTGAAACAGGGAAACCATGGTAAAATACCATGGTGTTTTGAAACAGGTAAACCATGGTATACCATACATTTACCTTACACAATATATGAAAAAGCATGGTCTACCATGGTATACCATGGTATACCATGGCATACGCTCGTCCCGCGCCTCGTTGGCATAATTGCTGACTGTCGTATTGGCAATGGACCGGTCTTTGACATTTAAGCCAACAAAATCCTTGCTTAAAGGTCCCTCTTCAAATCGATTTTTGTCTCATCTCAAAAATTAACCCTACCTTGTATCCACTGCAACATGCTATCTCGTTTTTATATAGTTTTTTGTTTGAAATTATCATACAAAATATTAAATTACTTAAATGTTTAGTCAAACATTAATTGAAGTGAAAATGGAAACGTTGAAAACTCACGAATTTCACCCATGGTGGAACTTCGTAACTTTGTCATGTGATCGGCGAGAGGATGGATGTCATGCACATGATCGGCATTGACCCACACAGTGTTTACTGATTTGGATATCCACTATTTTGAACCTTCTAACGAATAAAGTAAATTATTTCGATCGTTTGAAAAAAGTACGCATTTTTATAAAATCGACACACACACACACACACACGCACGCACGCACGCACAGACGCACGCACGCACAGACGCACGCACACACGCGCACGCACGCGCACGCACACGCACACACACTACATATTTGGACATCAACAAACCGGATTTGCGATAGGTTAAATCAGTTGAGGATGGAATTAGAAAGCCGAAAAGGCTATATGTCTCCCACACTGGATCATGTGCTGTTACCTTAAGTGTTTCAGAACAATTGGACATATGTCGCCCTGCATCTAAGCAAACCACTACAGCTACATAATGAAATATTTGTCAATTTACAAATGTTTTCCGGTGTACTAAGTGCTGTCCCACGTGGAGATTTGAAAAACTAGAGATTTGAATGACTAGACGTGCTGCCACCTGGTGTCCTCTTGGGAAACTGGAAATCCTTTTTTAGTGTTTGGATCCGCCCATGATCTCACGCATGTTTGTCGATACAGCATGGCAGCTCTGGTTTACAATGTCAAATGTGTCAGCAAACCTGTGTGCACGTCTTATTGTGGGTGTAACTTGTGTTTAAGTACAAATGTGAAATTACATAAACATTTTGCATTTAAAACGTTTTATTTTATAATTTAATATACACGATAATCAAATCGTGAGATGAAAAGTTTGCTATGTGCTATTGTATTGCTGTTCTGAAACCACAAATGAGATGTGCGGACATGCCCCACCTTCCCCTACTAAATATTTTCTTATTAAAATGTTGATGTGTGTGTGTGCGTGCGTGCGTGCGTGCGTGCGTGCGTGCGTGCGTGCGTGCGTGCGTGCGTGCGTGTTGTGGCAACTCCAATGACTATCACAGTGAAAAAAACACACAAGAGTTTCTACTTTTAAGTAAACATTTAATCACAGTAATAAAACAATATGCTACACAAACCATTATAAAAGAACACCAACAAGGCATATTGAGTTGGGGCCCCAGGGATGTAGCCATATTTATAAACTACAAGTTATCACATTTAGTAAACATTATGATCTGGTATATTTGCACCAAGCAGGATACATAGCCCATGCCAGGAATGTGTTGACTGCCTAAAATGCCATTCAATAAATGTGTTGCTATGTTTCTTCAAGTGCCATCACAGAAACATAGTCTTTGTATAAAATTGCATCTTTCTCAGGATCTTTGGCAGCCGACAACATTTCTTCCATCTCCTCCTGCGTGAATGGTTCACCTACAGAAGACAGGAAGGCTAGAGTTTATCTGAATGGTTTGTTCAAAGATAAATGTACTTGGCTTCTTCGTAATTACAGGAAATATCCAAGTAGTATGCACTCAAGGAAGGCTCCGTTATTACTGCAATTGACATATTAATGTTTATTTGTTTGTTTGAGTTCCAACGGGTCCGTGGACCCAGTAACAGGACTGATGGTTTATTTCAGAGTGTTCTTCTCTAGCGTTGGTGAGTCGATGACAGATTGTTTTCCATTTTCCTGCATAGGATCTTTTACTCCCCCTTGAATAGACACCAGGCAGAAGGGAGCAATAGATTTTAGTATCTCTTCCAAAAGACATGTTTTCGAAATGGCAGCAGGTGGTTTTGAACCCTGGTCCCCTTGACTTGAACTCCGACGTTCTACTACACAACCACTGACTGTGCCCTACATTCAGTGCATCCAAAAAGATGCTCCCTTTCAGGGTGTATTTCTCGGTCTTTCTGCATTCTGATGGTTTCTTACCCCCACCACTGTTCTGGCTTGTTTCTTTTGTCTGTTCAGTGTCATTCTTAGCTTGGCATTGATGTTTTCAGCTCAAAGTTAAGCTAGTCCAAGCTATTAAGTTTCAAATTTTATTATTGTTAGACTTCATTCAGAGTTACAGGAAATTGTGATGATTCAGTGATAAAGAACAATGTCAATGGTGCCTGCCTTCTGCAGAACAAGTATCTCTTCTGTACCTGATCTAGTAAATATGTTGGTGGTGCATAGCCCGTGTACTGAATGGCTAAAGGAATAAATTGTTCACAAAATTAAATAAATCTCTATTAGCCTCTGTCACTACCTACCCTCCTCCGTCATTGCCTTGGTCAATTCGTCCTGGGTGAGGAAGCCCTTCGACTCTCCGTCCAGTACTTGGAATGCCTTCAACAGTTGTTCCTCTGGGGCTGCCCGGTACCTGGCGACAAAATACGTACACAGACTGCAATGATGAATCAGTCATATTTCATTAAGCAGTAGCACACAATCATAAACTGATCACAACCCAGTGACAGTTCACGGCAGTCCTGTAGCTGTGTTAAACACGTTGTTTCAACAATTCTTGAACATATTATGTTCAAAATTACCACTGACAGACAACTGATAATGACGGACCACTCACAGAAGAAACTTTGTTGGACCCTCTCAACAAGCTGATGGCTTCCTTGTCATCTGGACCTTGTGTTGGAGGAAAATCTTGTTAAAATATGACCATGTATTCCAACGGGTATTATTAAAAGTGATGCAACATTTTACTACTAATTTTGGGGTAGGAAATCTGTTTTTAATGTCTTCATTAATATGGTTCATGTTTCCATGCCCTGCCACACACCCCATTAATAGGCCTGGTTACTATGACTCGCACGAAAGTGTACATACTTCCGTTCCATCAACACCCTCGTCATCATTGGCAAGAACTTCTCAAAGCGGATGTAGCCCGTTGGTTCCTCCTCCTCAATCTGGGCACACAGAAACAACAATCAACAAACACAGAAACAACAATCAACAAACACAGAAACAACAATCGACAAACACAGAAACAACAATCAACAAACACAGAAACAACAATCAACAAACACAGAAACAACAATCGACAAACACAGAAACAACAATCGACAAACACAGAAACAACAATCGACAAACACAGAAACAACAATCGACAAACACAGAAACAACAATCGACAAACACAGAAACAACAATCAACAAACACAGAAACAACAATCGACAAACACAGAAACAACAATCAACAAACACAGAAACAGCAATCAACAAACACAGAAACAACAATCAACAAACACAGAAACAGCAATCAACAAACACAGAAACAACAATCAACAAACACAGAAACAGCAATCAACAAACACAGAAACAACAATCAACAAACACAGAAACAACAATCAACAAACACAGAAACAACAAACACAGAAACAACAATCAACAAACACAGAAACAACAATCAACAAACACAGAAACAACAATCAACAAACACAGAAACAACAATCAACAAACACAGAAACAACAATCAACAAACAGAAACAGCAATCAACAAACACAGAAACAGCAATCAACAAACACAGAAACAACAATCGACAAACACAGAAACAACAATCAACAAACACAGAAACAACAATCAACAAACACAGAAACAACAATCAACAAACACAGAAACAACAATCAACAAACACAGAAACAACAATCAACAAACACAGAAACAACAATCAATAAACACAGAAACAACAATCAACAAACACAGAAACAACAATCAATAAACACAGAAACAGCAATGAACAAACACAGAAACAACAATCAACAAACACAGAAACAACAATCAACAATCAACAATCCTCACACTGAGTTGGTTTGGCCTTCTATAAGATGCTATATCATGCCTGCCTGCCTACCTGCCTGCCTGAAAATTCAAATGTATTTGTATGTGTTCATTTGCATCTTGAATGCGGCTGTATATGGGCACACCTTCATTTATATTTAAGTGATCGGGCTCAAATTTCAACCTTAGTCTGCTTCTCAGAAGGATTAATTCACCGATATTGTGGTCACCATTCCATGGCCATAACATACGCAGAGGTAATATTAATGATAGATTTATGCAAGATTGGAATTGTCAAAGATATAGTAATAGAACGAATATATTGCAATAGAACAAATATACAGTAGTAGAACAAATGTAATATTAGTACAATAAATATACAGTAGTAGAACAAATGTAATAGTAGTACAATAAATATATAGTAGTAGAAAAAATATAATAGTAGTACAATAAATATATAGTAGTAGAAAAAATGTAATAATAGTATTGTAAATATATAATAGTAGAACGAACAAGATTCCAGCCCAATCACACTTTTGGACAAAATGTTTAGCAAGGTGCTTCAGTTCCTCAGTTCGTAGAATAATCTCTTTTAATTGGCATCATTTTGTAGACATTTACTCTGCGCCCGGAACTGTGGAAGGAACATTTACCTCGGCGAGCAGATCATGGAGATCTTCTTCACTCGGGCAGCATCCGAGGGAGCGGATGATTGTCCCTATTTCCCTTCAAACACACACAGGCAAGAGTAAGACTCTGTAAGAGGGAATCTGTCTGTTGTGGCACTTCAAACACACTGTTGCTCAGGGTAAATGAAACATTTACTCTGGGATGAGACCACAATTAAATTCCCCGTCAGCATCAGACACCCTATAGCAGATTACGATTTGTCTAAAATTATACACTTCATTTTGAAGGAAAATATTTCCAAATTTGTTACACCACAAACTTTGACCCAACATAGTAAGTGATTTTGAATTTTGCATACATTCTGCCTACTCATTTTATTAACACAGCACTGCTCCCAAATATAATTTATAGCGTGCAATCTGCACTTTACTAGGCGCTCTATGTGAACAGTGACAGATGGATACTATTTATAGTATGTGGTCATCTAAACAGCAGCACAAATTCAAGTACATTTACTGACAATTTATGCATCTGAATAAGTATATTACTTGACCGCTTCATGAAAAATTACCATTGTATATATACTATATATAACACTTTAAACTAACAGCCAAATTACATTGTTTGTAATCAATATTGACACACTAGCTTCTGGATATCTTCAATGACATAATTTGAGCAATGTGGAATTATAACAATCCAGGCTGCTACTGTTTCTATGTTAAACATACCTGACGTCAACAGTCTTGTTACCTTCATGATCAAAGATATCAAATGCAGCTGATATTCTGTTTTGTATATCAGCTACCATAGACTCTGCAAAAATACAACAATTATAATTACTTTTTACATATATATATAAACTGTTTATTCTCTGTTATAGTATGACATTTAAATCTATCATCTGTGTACAGTATATTATACCTTGCACATGGGATAAACTGTTCAATCGTAATGACTTGTATGACACTGACAGGATCACATAAATAAATATTGGTAGCTGGCTAAGATAAAATATGGTCTGTTTGTTACTCTGATACGAGGCTTCAGTTTACACGATTTTTATTACAATATCACATCAAGTTTTTATTGTGATTAGAGTACCTCAAAAATGTTACACGCAAACCAAATGTTTCTGTAACTATTAAATCGAAAGCAATTCAGTTGGGCAAATTCATTCACCCAGCTTTGTCTGTGTCTTTTGGATGAGACATTAAAAGCTGTAGGTCCTTTCTACCTGGTGCCTATGCCAGCGGAAGTAAAAGATGAAATGTGTAACTTGCAGTAAATTCATTAATTCTCGGGAAGGAAACGAAAATAGACCTATGGTGCAACACATCCCAGACAGGACCCTGCTGAGTAATTAGCTAGATCCTATTACCTTATGAATTAGTGGGAATATAGTATATTACAACCATGAAAGTATCTAAATAATGTGGGTACCGACATAGTTCTAATTGGAATATGTAAATGCTAGCAGTGTGTGTCATTGGGTTACTTTATCAATATATAACGTAGACAAAAAAACACAGTCATCATGGCTCCGCAGTCCGGTTTGGCTGAAGTGCCAACCGTACAATGACAGACCATATCCCTTGGCTGAAGTTCCACCCGTACGATGATAGATGAGTAACTCAGTATATAACACTTCCTATTCACTAAAAAGAAGCTTACTAAAAAACATGTCACATTATGTTTATATCATGCAGTGTCATCAACTACAACAATTATGCAAAAATGGTACTACTAAGCAATGCACTAACTATTACAATGCAACATTCCGCAGGGGGAAGACTGACCCTGGGACAGACAGTAAAAGGGATTATTATGCCCTTTTTGAATCGACTGCCTCAAATATCAAGTCGCCTTGTGCCTTGCGAACTCTCGTGGGATAGCGACGCTCCGTCTGCACTGTCACAGGTGAAGACACTGATACGCTTGATGACGTCATTTCTGGATATGTTTGCCCAATCACCGGTGACAACACCCCTGTGCATGTCGATGTCTTCTTGGGAAATGCTCTCGTTCGTCTCCAGTCATTACAGCGGGTGTAGCTTTGCCTACGATCTCTCCATCCGACTTCACGGGATCAGTGACATAACCCGCCTCAAGCAGATGATTGACATGCACGTAACACAGCTGATGTCCAACTCGCCCGAGATATGTCAGTGGACCCAGACGCAGTATCGCCGTACCCAGAATCCATTTCTCTGATGTGCCTCGATTGTTTCGTACACTGACTGGCGGATGATTCTCGAACTCTCTCATTTTCACACAACTGCGATCATGCTGAAGCCGTTGTTTCTCTTGATCTCTGTCAACGACGTTCTCTACACTCGGTAGTAAGATGGTGATCCGTGTGCATGGTTGTCTCTTTAAGAACAGTACTGCTGGCGGAACACCCATCACCATGTGTGGTGTAATCCGATAACGAAACAAGAAGTTTGCATCATTTTCAGCTGCCCTTGTTGAAATGATGCCAGTTGTTTCCGAAGAGCCTGTTTCAATATTTGACCTGAACATTCCACTGCGCCATACGATGCCGGGTGATAGGGTAGAGTGAGCGTATGCCTGATGCCATTAAGCTTCATGAACTCACTGTGACCCATTGTCCGGTATGATTTCTTCTGGCAGGCCAAAAGCACTGAATAAATCACACAATACCACAATCGTTCTCTGAGATGTAGTCGAAGTCATGTGCTTCAACTCTAACCATTTCGAATGGATGTCGATAACCATGAAGAAGTGGTCATCATGTTTCTACGCTAAGTAGATATTCAATCTTTGCCACATTTTCTTCGGCCAACTCCAGATATGCAGTTGTGGCTTAGTGCATACTGACTGACAGACTTGACAGTTTTGCACCAGTTTCTCAATGTCATCATTTAGCAGCAGCCACCACAGGTAGCTTCAAGCAATTGCCTTCATGGCCATGATGCCTGGATGTTCTTCATGTAGCTCGTGTAACAGTCTGTATCGTAGGCTGGGAGGTATAACAGTTCTCATTCCCCACAGCACACAGCCTAGACGAGACAGTACTTCTCTAGACGAGACAGTACTTCCTCTAGTGTAGCGAGGTGCTCTTCTTAACTTTTTGAAGCGATCAGTATGTCATCTAAGTAGCAGACTACATTGTCCATCATCCCTAGCAGTATTTGATCCATGACCGTCTGGATGATGGACGGCACCGACACAATGCCATACGTGAGACGTCGATATGCGAACAAACCTGTGTGTGTGTGTTTATAGTCAAGTACTTTTGACTTTCCGTAGTCAGCTTGAGTTGCTGATAAGCGTTCGACAAATCGAGTTTGCTGAAGACCCTCCCTCCAGCTAGAGTTGTAAACAGATTATCAGGAATAGGCAGTGGATATGAGATTGTAATCAGTGCTTGATTCACAGACACTTTGAAATCACCGCAACACACACTATTTTAGCAATGCCCATTCACTGCTCTCCACCCTTTTGATGACGCCATCCCTTCCCAATCGCTCAAGTTCTTTTTCTACCTTGTCTTTGACTGCACAAGGCACTGGTCTGGCTTTGCAAAAGACCAGAAGTGATCCACTTATGACTCGAATGTCTGTTTTGTGTCCTTTTATTGTGCCCAAACCAGTGTTACAGATGCTTCGTTCATCTGTAACACACCATTGAGACTGTCAGGTTAAGTTAGCACAAAGATTTCATGCCAGTCCATCTCCAGTTTGCTGAGCCAGTTGTGACCCAAGAGCAGTGGCCCTTCAGTATCCCCCACCACCAATGGAACATGCCAGTTTGCTCTTTGTAGGTAACTGATACATTTATCTGTCCACACACCTGTATTTTATGACCATCGTATGCTTTCAGTTTAATCTTTGTACTTTGCAATGGGACATGAGCTAAGTGTTCTTTGTACCATGAATTTGAAATGAGCGATACTGTTGCCCAGGTATCCAGTTGCATGTCACACTTCACGTTGTCCAATATAACTGGCACAATGATAGGCTTTGACTTGTCGACCTGTCTTTCTGATGTATAGATGCCCAGCATCTCATCAACATCATCTGCTGTCTCCTCTGAATGGCCGGCTACATAACGAGTTGCACCCTGTTGTGGAATCTTAGCAGATTGTCTCTTCTTGCATGCCCGTACGATGTGCATTTTTTTGGACAGCCACGACAAACTGCCTCTTTACACCAACAAGCACCTGGTGTATGATTGGTTCTAGCACATCTCCAACATGCTACCCTGTCATGCTGCTTAGTCTGAGTTTTCATTCTCACATTTCTGCTCACCTTCTTTACTACGTGAGTGTCTGTTTGGGGGGTATCTGTGAGAAACTGAACCGTGTTCTCTGTGCCTTCTCCAAAATCACATTAGCCTCCTTTAACAGCTTGTGTTGTATGCTTTGATAACCCACATATGAATTGATCTCTTAGAGCGTCATGAAGAAATCCACCAAATTCACACGGAAATGCTGACACAGTCTCGCCATCTTGCTGTTGACACTTATAGAACCGGAAATGTTCCGAGATAATTAGTGGTTTAGGCTTATAGTGATGCTGCAGCACCGTGGCTAACTCATCAAACCCTTTTGATGGTGGTTTCTCTGGAGCCACTAAACTCTTCAATAGTTTATAAGTGCATGCACTGACAACAGCTAGAAACATGTTGCCTTTTTGTTCAGCTGTCACTCCATTCACTGCAAACCATGCATTCAAATGCCAGTGTATGACTCAAAGTCCTCTTTATCTTCATCGTATTCTCCTACACTGGCTATCTGTGCTCATCACCAATTTGTCATGTATATGGGTTACTTTATTAATATATAACATAGACAAAGAAAAAATCATGGCTCGGATGTCCAGCTTGGCTGAAGTGCCAAATGTACAATGATAGAACATATCCTTTGGCTGAAGTTCCACCCGTAAGATGATAGATGAGTAACTTTAGTATATAACAGTGTGAATATGTTTAAAAACGAAACTGACAACTACCTCAGAAGGGTGGGTTACACAGAGATGAAATTTATTCAGACTCCCGGTAAGCCAATGGCAATGGTTTTGTTGTCCACTTACCATCTGGGGTTTTAGCTTTGGATGGCAATCTTGTGAAATTTATGCTTGTGTTGCATTGTTGCTGTTGGCCTTTATTTTTGCCAGAGATCACTCAAGTCTGACTGCAACACTACTGTTTGCCGATATTATGGTCACCAGCAGACAAGCTACTCCAAGCTGATGCAGTCGAAACTACACTTATGGTGTGCAGTTTCAGGGGGCCCAGGCATTGCCATAGATGATAGACTTAATCTCGGGCGCACGCCTTCTCCAGTTCAAGCACACACAAAAACAACTAAGTTTCCCGGGAGTGCGTCCCCTGTCAAATCCCACATCTGGCTCCGAGCTTCTCCCTAACAAGATTCAAATGAATACAGGCCTTATCAGGGTTTAGCCTTTAACTTTACTACTTTAATTACGCTTAGGCTTAGCCAGGAGCAAGCAGCTCAGCCTCATGCAGGCTCGATCAGGCTCAGGCTCAACGGCAACGCCTCCGTTGCTGAATACATCTCTTAAAACATTGTCTACATTGTCAGCAACTCTTGAAAGAAGAAAAATACGGATGCCACACCCCGACGTACTCTGTCAGCAGATTACGTAAGTATGCTGATTTCATTAACAAACCTGCACTTTCTTTGCCGGTCGTTTCTAAAGCAGGTTGTTCCCCCATGTTGTTTACAGTGAGTTGCCAACGCTACTGCGCATCGGTTTGCGCATAAACGGTTCGCCTTTATGCAGTTGTTATCTATTGTGTGATTGGCTATGTATTCGCAGCGGACAAAAATATAATCTGGCATTACAAAACAAAACGACTTGTTACACAAAAGTGTTTAGAAGGGTTAACAATGATGGTGATAAACAACATTTACAAAACGTTCTAGACAGATTAGTGAAATGGTCTAAGAAATGGCAGATGTTGTTCAATTTTGGGAAATTAAAATGCCTACATACAGGACCTGGGAACTTGGATGTAAACTATAAAATGAGAGATAGAGTTCTGGGTACTACTGTAAAAGACAAGGACTTACGAGTTACAATAAGCGCATAAGTATATGAATTTTTAAGAGCAGTGTGGTATTGCAGCTTGAAAGGGTAATAAAATTATTGGGTTGATTAGGAGAAATATAACATACAAGGAGAAAAAGCTAATTATACCTTTGTATAAAGCAATAGTTATGTCTCATTTAGAATACTGTATGCAAGCTTGGAGACCATATCGTAAGATGGATATAGATACGCTTGAAAGAATCAGAGGAGAGCAACTAAAATGATTCCAGAACTGCATGAGAAACCTTATACGTATGAAGAACGACTGAAAGAATGTGGTTTAACAACCCTGGGGCCGGTTTCATGCCGCCTACTTAAACTATACGCGGTTACTTAGCGCTACGCAAGTGCGTAAACTCCAATTATTGCTTAGCCAAGTAGTTGCGTAAACCTAAGCAAAGCGGGTTTCATGTAGCGCGCTTGACCTATTTCTTATCTAAACCTAAAAACGCGTCACGTGGTTAGATTAGTCATTATGAACGGGTAATCCCCGGGATTCCCCTTCCCAAATTCCCATCAGAAACATGGCGACAGCACGCGACGCAGCCGTTGCCGTTAAACGGGAAAGGAAGACGAACTTCAATGATCTCAAGTGGTTACACTCCAAACAGCCCAATCTTGGGTTAACGCAGGAGTTTGTGGTGTATGGACACTGTCGCTGTCTTGCCACATGCACACATAGACAGGCAGTCTCGATCCATGCCCACACCATGGGATAAGTTTATGCTGAGCCTGAGGCTGAGTAAAAGTTACTGTGTTTTAAAGGCAGTTTAGGTGAGGAAGTGTGGCGAAAGGGAGTTCCATGATAACTTCTTGAAATGATTTGGGTTTTTTTATGTTGGTAATTTTTGGTGGGATAATGTTGCTGATTGCTGAGTTGAGCTGTCTACTGGAGGAATATGCGCAACATGCGTCAGTGTTACAATGCAGGCTGAGTAACAACGTAACCAATTTGCGAAAAAAGCAGATTTGGGATGAAATATCCACGAAAGTAAATTCACGTGGCAACGAACGGCGACCGTGGCCGAATTGAAAAAAAGTGGGCGAGACGAAGAGCGCCAGCCTTCGCATCACCTCCGCTCGTCGCTCTTCCAAGACGGGGTGACAAGAAAGAGAAAGAGCCTTGGTATGTCATCCGTGTGCTGTAGGAGTCAGACCACAGTTGAGAATTGCATTGGTGGCCATGTTAACGTTTTGTCTGATTATAAGAAAACGTGACCATCAAAAATTCTGAAAATTGTACACAGCAATTGCCATCATTTCATTGATATACTGACCAAATTTTATCAAAATCACATACCTTCAGCTCTTTTAAATCGCCCCGACGTGCGATGCCTATCAATTTTGACAAAAATAGCCATGTATCCATGCGCCCACGTGGCCCATAGCAGAAAAATTCCCATAAATCCCTCCGCCAGTTAAACTCTTTAAAAAATGCACTGTTTCACAGCCAATAGCTTCTACAAACAAACCTGTGAATATTTCTGCTCAAAGGCACTCATGTCACATAATATTAATTTATTAAATTACCATTTTACAATTTCATGCGCCCTACATTCGTGTGAAACAATAAACAGGAAGGTCAACTGTGGTCTTACCCCAAATAGGGAATTTTTTTGTTTGAGAAAGTGTCAAATTTTATATCAAATTGCGGCACAGTGTATATGTAGACACATTATGGAACACTCCTGCTTGTCAAGTCATTATTATTTGTTTGATAGCCAAGTCTAAACAATGCTTTGCCCGTATTATTAGCTGAAAACCAGTCACATAATTTAATTATAGGTCGATTTTGACACTTGATAAATCATAGATCATGTACACTAGATTTACATAGCACTGCGAACCAATGAAGCCTGCTTACTGTCCCTTTGAATATACTAATGAGTTTATTTTAAAATTAGTATTCATATAATTGCTTGATTTTAAACCAAACGTGGCATAACTTTGTAAGAAAATTGGACATTTTTCACATTTAACAGGATTTAGGGTAAATTCCAATGATTCAGGTTTGTCCAATTTTATTGTTTATGTGACTGCTTTCATACTTCTAGTTGATAAGATACAAGGCGAACGGCTTGATTTCGATACGCCACCATAAAAGGGTATCACATGACCAGATGCCAGTCGCGGCCAGATTTGAAAATGCTGATCTACGCAGTGCTTCAAGTGGGTGTGACACAACCAAAATACAACTATTCTGTCCAAATTGTTTACACAATGTTGCTAACGCACTGGGCCACAACACAAATATCACCAATGACCGCTCTAGTCCAAAATGGCTACCTGTTCCGTCACATACTTGTGTCATACCCCTTAATTTTCGCCAACTTTCCATTTTGGCATCCGATCTGTACCATGATGTTCGTGATTGCTACCGCTGTCTGCCTTTTCCAAGCAAGCTGTTCACTTTTCCTATCAACCTGTGCCTATGGGAATGATTATATCTTATGTAAACCACTTCAGAGTTATGGTTAGCTAGGGATGGGGTTAGCCAGAGATAGGGTTAGCCAGGGATGTGGTTAGCTAGAGATGGGGTTAGCTACGGTTAGGGTTGCAAAGTACTGCACACAACGTGAAATTCGTATTGGTATGTGGTGAATAGACATTTTGGAAAGGCAACTGTTATTGTTGATATTAAAAATTGCTTATTGTAGACTTTCAGCTTATCACAAGCCCTATAATACTATTTTAGCATATGAAAAATAAACAAATTGTATTTATTAGCAATGAAATATCATATTCAACATTAACTTGCGCAATATATCAGCTCGTACACATCAAACGTTATAGTACAAAACTAAAATGTACATTTATTTGACATGTTTTATATTTAGTAGATCGGTTATAGGACACCTCCTAAGGGAGACTGTTAAACAGTTTAAATAGTAGCGGCGTTTAACCAGTAATGATCTTGTTGACTAGATGGAATCAATAACATATTTATATAATAATATAATATCATCCAGTCTGACACCGACAATTGTCTAAGTCAAAATACACACAACACTGGACAGGTTAGCAACCGTATTTATTTATTTATTAATTTATTTTCAAAAATATGTGCCCTAATTATATTATCAGAATTGCAAATTACAAAAAATATAAGAAATTTGTTATAACAAACTAATAATTTCATCCAAATTACGTGTAATATCCACAATTAGGCTAATAACAACGACCAAAACATAAGCATATCAACATTTTATAAACGTGTTTGTGACCCCAACTTCCGTCTATTTGGAGTCAGACCACAGTTGAGAATTGCATTGGTGGCCATGTTAACGTTTTGTCTGATTATAAGAAAACGTGACCATCAAAAATTCTGAAAATTGTACACAGCAATTGCCATCATTTCATTGATATACTGACCAAATTTTATCAAAATCACATACCTTCAGCTCTTTTAAATCGCCCCGACGTGCGATGCCTATCAATTTTGACAAAAATAGCCATGTATTCATGCGCCCACGTGGCCCATAGCAGAAAAATTCCCATAAATCCCTCCGCCAGTTAAACTCTTTAAAAAATGCACTGTTTCACAGCCAATAGCTTCTACAAACAAACCTGTGAATATTTCTGCTCAAAGGCACTCATGTCACATAATATTAATTTATTAAATTACCATTTTACAATTTCATGCGCCCTACATTCGTGTGAAACAATAAACAGGAAGGTCAACTGTGGTCTTACCCCTGTACATATTTGGCGTCGACACAGCCCTGTGAAGGGGTCATGCCTCAGTTACGAATGTAGGGCACAGTAATTTTAGGTATGTGTAATTAACAAAAATCTTATCATCTGAGATAACTGCATTTGAGCAGACACGTTTACAAGTTTGCTGGTAGAACCTGTTGACAGTGTAACTGAGGATTTGTAGATGATTTCAATAGGCGGAAGGATTTTTTGGCAATTTTTTCACCACAATTGGCACGTACGTGTGCGTAGTAATTCATGAAGAAATTGGTAAACATTGACGGGCGTGACACGTTCAGCCATTTTAAAAGAGGTAGAAATGTCTAATTTTGACTAAATTCGATCAGCATGTCAATCAAATGATGATAACAGCAGGTACGAAATTTCAGAATTGTTGATGGTCATGTTTTCTTATAATCATGCAAAACGTTAACATGGCCACCAATGGGAAATGTAACTGTGTCCTGAACCCAAATAAGTACCCTGACAATGGAAATACGGTAGCTATTGAACATTCATGGAGGAAAGATTTTACCAAAACTATAATGCTAAAATGCATGAAAACGTGTGTCTGTCACCAAACAATGAGTGTATGCTATGGACAGGCTGCACAAAAGGAAACATTTTTAAATACGGAGTTATTAATTGCCGATTCAGATGTGGCTACAGTCGTGCAGTGACAGTGCATAGGCTCAGTTACATGTTTCAACACAGAATCACACATGTTGACCAAGGCTTAGATGCTAGTCATCTATGCCATACAGCCTGTGTGTGAAAGTAAGCCATATATCTGTGGAGCCACACTGTAAATAACAACAGGCAATATTGTATGGCTCAAAACATTTGCTTCGGTCATGGGGAATACCCCCAATACCTGTTAGAGTTGAAATATAAAAAATGGTAAAAACTTACTTTTTTTCATGAGTTATGTAGAATGAACCATCTCAAATCATCATATCAATCACTGATGTGCGTCAATGTCAGTTAGCCATCATAGCTGATGTTGCATCGTGTGTGTTGGTCTTGGTATCAATTTGTTCACATGAATTTCAGCAGGTGGCGCCGTGTGTGGTGGTCTAAGTCTGTCTGATTGTGATCGCAGGGTTGCCAATATGCAGGTAGTAGACGCTCTCTGAAATGCAGAATGATACAGTAATATAATGTCGTGTGTGCATGCACAGTTCTTGTGTGTCTACACTCTGCTGGCATAACTGTGGTCAGCAGATTTCCGTGACCTTAATGAGTACGGGTGATCAGTGTGATCTGCAGGTGACTGTCGCTATCGTCGCTGTCGTCGCCTTCGTTTTATGACTGGCCTAGTAGCTGTGGCTGTGGTTGTCATTGCTGATGTCGAGGTAGATGCTCTAACCACAGTTGCTCGGGTTGCAGGTTTGGGGTCAAGCCGACCCTTTCAGTATATTTCTACTTGACGGCGGTTCCTTTTTGTTTCAAAATAATCTCTCATTCTGTTTAGCTTTGTACGTCATCTGTGCAGGCGCACCGAGGGCCATCTGGAATATGCTCATTAGTACCTGGTAGACCACGTCATGCTGAATGCGCTTCACTGCCCGAGCAACCCTGCCACCCTTTGTTATAAGACACTGTGCATTTTCCAGTTTTCATAGCATTGAGATTTCAGCTCCACAATTGATACAATCAATTACGAACACACTCGTCCCTGTGCATTTCTGCTGAATTTCACCTTCTTTGGAAGGGATGTTGATCAATTCAGTCTTGTCCATGGTTAATCTATGTCATGTCATCTGTAGTGCTGCATTTCCGAGACGCATTGCTAGCCTTTCTGTTAACCCTTGACGTCTTAACCTATCAGCATCTGTCATGTTTAACCGTGTCACACCACTTGCTTTCAAGTACTGTGATTCATGCCACCAATTGTTTTGCAGTCCGCCTCGGCACACCACTGCATGTCAGCGGCAGTTTTTGCAAGAACCTGCATAGCAGTCTATGGTAGTTTGAATGATCCGTGGCATCTTACTAGTGATGGTAGTAATGTCACTGGAATACAGTGTATGCTCATTTGTGTAGATCTTCTGGCATCTGGTCTTCACATCTTCAGCAAACATTCTTTTGTTTTCTGCTCCGATGGTGGCTGTTTCTCCCAGAAACATTCGGGGGGAGAATGAAATTTTCATGATATGTCTAAATTGTGTCTGACCAAGATGTGTTGTGTCAGCCTGTCTTTCTGTGGGGACTGCCGGCATAGCATCCTGTACCCCACGAGAAGCTGATGTATCTCCATCAGTAGCCACATATCTGATTGCGACAATGTCTTGTGCGAAACTGTGGCCTATCTGTTTACCAATGTCATATTCCGAGATTGGATCCACTGCTCGTAGAAACATATCTTTGTGATTCCAATAGTCGAATCTTGAAGTCCAACATGGAGTGCCACATTCGATGTGGCTGGTTTTTGACCACAACTGCCAGTGTCTACCTCATTGTACAGTTTGTACATGCCTGACTGATATTCACAGTGGAGACAACATAGTGACATTTTGCAGCTTTTTTTTCGTCATGTACTTCAAAGTGTGGAGATGTGCATGTCTTGTTTTTTGCATGCTCTGTGAAACATTCATTCGACATTGCCACATTTTTCTGCATGCTTAGCAGACACATCTCAGAAACTCCAACAGTCTCTTCTGCTTGAAGGTAGCTGTCTGCTAAATCAGGGCATTGATCTAGCCGTGGTCATAGAATCTTGCTATTTCCACATATGCCATCAGCATCGGGCACTGTTAGCAGTCCACCAGGCATTACGTGCACCACTCGTGAATATTCATCCATATTCAGTCTTCACAACCACATACCACTGTTTTTTTTTCACATGTTGATGTCTGATGTTGCAGCATTTCGTGATTTCAGGTATGGGTGGCCACATTTGATTCCTCGCACATTCTTAATCCCACCAACTGGTGGCTTACGGTTGCTCTCACTCCAACGTTCACTATTCTCGTTTACTGTTTCTTCCAGTTTGTAGCAATGCACGGTAAATTACAGTTGAATGTGACAAACTGTTATTTGAAATCACAGGCCTCTAATCAGTCAGAAAGTCCAAATGACAGTGACAGAACATCTGTATGATGGGGGGGAGGGGAGAGAATTGCATTAGTAAAGCCTCAGTTTGGACATATACATCAATCTCAGCCAATGACATTGGAGTAGGACTTATTGGTCAGTTTTTGTTCACTTCAGCTAATTAGACACATCCGCCTGCTGTGGAGATCTCCTGAAGGAGTACACCCTCCTGTGGCTTGGGAAAATCTTGGACAGAGCCCATGATATCTGATCTGATAAGGTCTGCTGACTCTCTGGGGGTGATCCATCAGGCAAGTGTCTTTGTCATTGCAAGTTTGCTAATTCAGTTGTATAATGTTATGTAATAGAACTAGTTGAGTAGTCTGGTCTTCATGGAATTCACACTTTAAGGTGAATCTTGTGTATATTTACATATATGTAATAGGGCAGGTCAAAAAAATTTGTATAATTTTCAGTGTAAAATAAAAGCTGGCTGAATACAATGTGCTTACAGAACATATGCTGGGCTTTTTGAAACATGGTGTTAAAAATCCATAAATGCTAGCTGAGAAAGTGTGTATCTTCAAGAGTTAAGGTGGATTATAGGTCGTTACACATTAAAGCGGCTATCCTGGGTATGCACTGCCCAGTGGGGTGGTGCTGTTGAAATGTGTCTAAAAACCAAACATACGGACAGATGTAATAAATGTTTTGGCTGAGTGCATGATACATGTGTGTCTCTAAAATATGTTAAATTAATTTTTTTTCGCAAATATTGTGATGTCTATTTGGGGTCATGCCTCAGTTACACTTCCTGGTGTGTTACAGATGAATGTAGGGCACAGTAATTTTAGGTATGTGCAATTTAAAAAAAATCATATCATCTGAGATAACTGCATTTGAGCAGGCACATTCGCAAGTTTGCTGGTAGAACCTGTTGGCAGTGTAACTGGGGATTTTTAGATGATTTCAATAGGCGGAAGGATTTTTGGCAATTTTTTCACCACAAGGAACGTGTGCATAGTAATTCATGCAGGAATTGGTAAACATTGAAGGGCGTGACACGTTCAGCCATTTTTAAAAAGAGTTAGAAATGTCTAATTTTGACTAATCATCAGCATATCAATGAAATGATGATAATGGCAGGTAAGAAATTTCAGAATTTTTGATGGTCAAGTTTTCTTATAATCGTGCAAGACGTTAACATGGCCACCAATGTGAAATGTAACTGTATGCTGAACCCTGAAGGCATCCTGGGTAAGTGGATGGACCAATTAGGGCCATTGTTCAATGTGAGTGTTACACATACAGTATTGGCTATCAGGGCTGGGTCCAATTACACAAAATTATATCAATTACAATTACAATTACATTAAATATTTTATTTCAATTACAATTACAATTACAGTCATAATTTTCCAAATCAATTACAATTACAATTACACTGCTTCAATTTCAATTACAATTACAATTACATTATGCGGAACCAAATATATTCAGCATTTGTTAATTATGTATTTTTGCGCGTTTTGCTGAATTTCAATATTTTGTACACAATTGATAAACAAATATAACGGTAATGTTTGTACATTTTGTTGAATTGTGACTTTGAATTATACTAAATAAAAAGATAGCCGTTAAAACATGTTTTTATTATATAAAATTATACAATGCAATATCCAGACATAATCCTACAGGACATATTTCAATGCAGACATTTATCCGTGCGCATTTCTTAAATTTTTCTTTGGAAAATACTAATAATAGGGTTTGATGTGTTTACTTTGAGGTTGTAGCTCCTGCTCTAAGCTGACATTCTTAATTGGTCTGCCCTTTGCTTTGTGTGAGTTGGGAATGGGAAGAGAGGCCATATAAATGGTCCTTGCCACCTGACCTGTCTCCAACCCACCACAACACAAGGGGTGTAATTGGCTTGCTAACTCTGCAATGTTTCACTGAATGTCTGTGCATTGTTTATTGCTTCCTGGCTGTTACCAACTTACTGAAAAGGCTAATTGCTAAGGCTACCCACCACTAGCACCACTGACCAGTACCCACCAGACAGTGAATACTGTGACTTAAATATAAATATATAAGCAGTGTTATTATTAGTCTTGATTTTCAACTCATGTGAGACTTAAATTATATTTTTATTGACAATTCATTCAGGTAGTTTGTGATATGAAACGTACTGTAATTGATTGTAATTGAAATAAAATTTCAATTATACAAAATATAACAATTACAATTACAGCAACATTTTGAAACCATAATCAATTACAATTACTATTACACGATTTTGGTGTAATCAATTACAATTACATAATTGGACCCAGCCCTGTTGGCTATTGCTGTTGGTCAGCAACTGATTGCTTATTTTTATTCTGTGTAGGCCTGTGACCAGTCTGTGTCTATGATAAGCATAAATTATTTAGCACGGCTCAAGAAATATTTATTTGGTATACCGTTTACTTCACAGTGTCTAAATAATTGTCAGACTTCCAATGTGTGCAATTGCATTAAAGTTATCAAAAAGAAAAACAGTCTAAAACAGTCCAACACAGATTAACACAAGATTATTTATGAATACTCAATGGATGCATGTTCTTATCCAAAATCACCAGTGAACAGACTGATTCACAACTTGAT
The DNA here is from genome assembly GCA_033239005.1 of Lamellibrachia satsuma. Lineage (NCBI taxonomy): Eukaryota > Metazoa > Annelida > Polychaeta > Sabellida > Siboglinidae > Lamellibrachia > Lamellibrachia satsuma. Next base: position 5,472,680 of record BSQZ01000037.1, on the reverse strand, counting down.
GAATGGCACATTTACAACTGCTCCTATCTCAGATGCACACACAGTGTGGTTTTACAACCCTTCATTAGGGTTCCTGCTGATGTGTCAAGTATTTGACATTAAGAAACTCAACATACTGTGGAGCCTAATGAGCCTAAGCTAATTAGTTGATTGATTTTCATCTTGGAACTGTGTAATAAGGTCAACTTAATCGAAAATATTATGATCATACAACTAGCATGTTGTTGTAAATATTTAAGAATAAAAGCCAAAGATTTCTGACATCTTCAACATAACAGCAAAACAGCTTATCTTTTTTTGAAAATGTGAACATAGAAGTAGTTTTTCATGTTTATTATACAGGTTGAGTGGATTCAGCAGACACTGGTCTGTTTGGAGAGATTTACCTGGTGCAGTCTGAAGGTCAAGGTGAATATTGGAATATAATACATATGGTTATGTAAACATAATCAATCATTTATTCATGTTGCAACATGTTTTAACGGTAATTAGTATGTCTGTCGCAAGTAGAGGTGACAAAACTTGTAACATGTTAAGCTAAACAAATGGAGCATTTGAAGATGCAATTCAAGATTTCATACATGATGTGGATTGGCATAATTTATAAAACAATGACACAGTTTGTAAAAGTAATTAAAGGAACTTTATAAAAACAAGAGTTGCTGACTAATATCACTATTAGTTTTATGTAGTAGGGCACATTTGATAAGAATCAAATAAATGTTTTAGTGTAACTTAATCAGATATACAATACCAACTAGTTTAATTCTTATTATTTCTATCGTGTGCTTTGCATGGTTTGTCAGTCATATAAAAACTGTTGTTCCAATTATAAATGTACAAATTATTGCTATTCAGAAGCAGAGGAGCAGAGAGCACCAAGTGACACACTGTCACTGTCGTCACTGACAGGCCCTTGTAGCCAGGACGAGCCAATGCTACAGAGGAGCAGAGAGCACCAAGTGACAGACTGTCACTGTCGTCACTGACAGGCCCTTGTAGCCAGGACGAGCCAGTGCTACAGAGGAGCAGAGAGCACCAAGTGACACACTGTCACTATCGTCACTGACAGGCCCTTGTAGCCAGGACGAGCCAGTGTTACAGAGGAGCAGAGAGCACCAAGTGACACACTGTCACTGTCGTCACTGACAGGCCCATGTAGTCCAGTCAACACAATGATTGTGTCCACTCCAGTCGACACGTTGCTTGTATCCACTCCAAGTGAAGGTTGCGATATGACGGTGCTGTCCACACCTACATCCCAGCGATGTGTTGTCCAGCGAACTGATAACACACAGGGTGACACCCCCAGCCATTCTCACCTGAAACGAAAGAGGGGTAAAGTAGATGATCAGTGCCACCATCTGGTTGCGGAAGAGACAAAAGGTTAAATTAGATATAGAGAAACTGCACCTTGAGAGGAAAAAAATCAAAATGGACTGCAGGCTGACTCGGATAGTGACCAACAAGGAGACGCTGCTGGTGAGGAAGCTGGAGCAAGAAATGGGCCTATCGCCCAGAGAGACTGATTCTATTCTGCGTGGGTCGGACGTTGAATCAGATGACTGAACAACTTTCTATCTTTAGAGTGGCAGCTTATGCATTACTACACACAACTAAACATCATGTTGCACATTAGTTTGTTTATTTGTTTGTTTATCATAGATTATATTAAACTGACATTTCATTATATGCTGAATATTTGTCTGTTATTCTGATAGCACATGAATACCTTAACCAGTATTAATTTCTTGAAAGAATGGTTTATTTTCAGATGTATTATATAAAGAGCCTGTGGCTGTTACCATTGGTTATTAGCCAATTAACTGTTTTATTATCTTAGTGTCAAACTTGATATGTGACATTTCAACAACATGTTGATTTTCTTAAAACTTTATTTATTAATTAAAATAAATACTTTAATTAAGCTTATAAAGATTGAATAAATATTAGTACCCGCTGAAACATCGCTGTACCAATCTGTCACGTGTTGCTCTCTCTAATAGAGTTGGGTCGTCTCCATTGTTGTTACCACCATCATTGTTGTCATCATCTGCTGGGTCTTCACCATCATCATTGTTGTCATCATCTGCTGGGTCTTCACCATCATCATTGTTGTCACCATCCGCTGGGTTTTCACCACCATCATTGTTGTCATCACCCGCTGGGTCTTCACCATCATCATTGTTGTCATCATCCACTGGGTCTTCACCATCATCATTGTTGTCATCATCCACTGGGTCTTCACCACCATCATTGTTGTCATCACCCGCTAGGTCTTCACCATCATCATTGTTGTCATCATCCGCTGGGTCTTCATCACCATCATTGTTGTCATCATCCGCTGGGTCTTCACCATCATCATTGTTGTCATCATCCACTGGGTCTTCACCTTCATCATTGTTGTCATCATCCACTGGGTCTTCACCACCATCATTGTTGTCATCATCCACTGGGTCTTCACCACCATCATTGTTGTCATCATCCGCTGGGTCTTCACCTTCATCATTGTTGTCATCATCCACTGGGTCTTCACCACCATCATTGTTGTCATCATCCGCTGGGTCTTCACCATCATCATTGTTGTCATCATCCGCTGGGTCTTCACCACCATCATTGTTGCCATCTGCTGGGTCTTCACCATCATCATTGTTGTCATCATCCACTGGGTCTTCACCACCATCATTGTTGTCATCACCCGCTGGGTCTTCACCATCATCATTGTTGTCATCATCCGCTGGGTCTTCACCACCATCATTGTTGTCATCACCCGCTGGGTCTTCACCATCATCATTGTTGTCATCATCCACTGGGTCTTCACCACCATCATTGTTGTCATCATCCACTGGGTCTTCACCACCATCATTGTTGTCATCATCCGCTGGGTCTTCACCACCATCATTGTTGTCATCATCCGCTGGGTCTTCACCATCATCATTGTTGTCATCATCTGCTGGGTCTTCACCATCATCATTGTTGTCATCATCTGCTGGGTCTTCACCATCATCATTGTTGTCATCATCCGCTGGGTCTTCACCATCATCATTGTTGTCATCACCCGCTGGATCTTCACCACCATCATTGTTGTCATCATCCGCTGGGTCTTCACCATCATCATTGTTGTCATCATCTGCTGGGTCTTCACCATCATCATTGTTGTCATCATCCACTGGGTCTTCACCACCATCATTGTTGTCATCACCCGCTGGGTCTTCACCATCATCATTGTTGTCATCATCCGCTGGGTCTTCACCACCATCATTGTTGTCATCACCCGCTGGGTCTTCACCATCATCATTGTTGTCATCATCCACTGGGTCTTCACCACCATCATTGTTGTCATCATCCACTGGGTCTTCACCACCATCATTGTTGTCATCATCCGCTGGGTCTTCACTACCATCATTGTTGTCATCATCCGCTGGGTCTTCACCATCATCATTGTTGTCATCATCTGCTGGGTCTTCACCATCATCATTGTTGTCATCATCTGCTGGGTCTTCACCATCATCATTGTTGTCATCATCCGCTGGGTCTTCACCATCATCATTGTTGTCATCACCCGCTGGATCTTCACCACCATCATTGTTGTCATCATCCGCTGGGTCTTCACCATCATCATTGTTGTCATCATCTGCTGGGTCTTCACCATCATTTGTTGTCATCCGCTGGGTCTTCACCATCATCATCAGGCACTGGCAGTCTCAACTTGACAGCAATGTTGTGCAGCACAATGCATGCCATGATGATTTGACATGCCTTTCCTGGCTCATACCTAACAAAAATCTATTTTGACGCACACAGCTGAATAGAGTCAAAACATATTTCCAGTCACAGTTGTAATTCATATAAAGGGAGGTGTGACAAACTTCTTTATGTACACTATACAAGGTTTTGGTTGATATGCTATCAATATTTGCTTAATATTTGTGCATCTTGAAATATTAAACATAAATAAATTTTACGAATACTGGATTTATCAGATGGTAATAAAATATCTTACGTTGTTAAAGAAATATACCCTAGACCAATTTGTAGGCAATGCCAGCGTTTCTTGAGGATTCCGTTGGAAACAAGGTGGTTAAGAAGAAATCAAAGTGAAGTTTTTAAGATATTGAATGGGTATGAAAATATTGATACAAATATTGTTTCTCATTCAAGAAAGAGAATAGAACTAGAGGACATGAGGTAAAATTAGTAAAGGATCAGTGTAGAATGGATATCAGGAAGTACTCGTTCTCACAGAAGACAATGAATGGAACCAATTTTATACAGATTGTGTAACTGCTAGCAGCATGAATATGTTTAAAACAAGGTTGACACATATCTCAGGAGGGCGGATTACACATATTAAAAATGTTGGACTCTCGATAATGGCTTCCTTGTCCACTTGCCATCTGGGCCTTTGCCTTGGATGGCAATCTTGTTAAATCACTTGGTGGAAATGTGCGAAACTTCAGATCGAGTGGCATGGAGGGCAAGCTACGTGCAGCCTGCAGACCTAGGTGCAGCCTGCAGACCTAGGTGCAGCCTGCAGACCCAGCAGTGTGAACATCCCATGCATAATGCAACATGTAGTTGTTGACGGAAAGACCATTAAACAAGAGAACAGTTTTGTATACTTGGGTGGTACAGTGTGTGAGGATGGAGGAAGTAGTAAGGAACTATAGAGGAGAACTAAGGAACTGTAGAGGAGAGTGCAAGCAGGAGCAGCAGCATGGAGGAGAGTAGAAGGCATTATGTGGGACAGAAAGCTAAAGCAACAACTAAAAGGGAAAAGTGTTGGAAGCCTGCGTGGTAAAATCCTGTAATGAGTTGGGAACACTGGCACTGACAGAGAGACAGGACGAGAAGATACAGATTGCAGAAAACAACTGGGTCCGAAGAATATGTAAAGTAATCCAAGAAGATTGAGGGAAGATGAAGGAATTGAGAGAAGAGATCGGCATGAAAAAACACATAACGAAAGTAGCCGGAAGCAGAATGAGATGTGCAGGACATGTACAAAGAATGGTTGAAGACAGACTCAAAAAGAGCATGGAAAGCAGAAGAGGGTGGCAGGAGAAGAAGAGGAAGACCAAAGCTGCGATGGAAAGACTGTCAAACAAGATCAAGAAAGGGCAGGTACGAACGACCAAGAGTGGAAGATCACCGCAGAAGACAGGGAGATGGAGCGAATTAACAACGAAAGTGGGATACGCTACCGAGTGACTTAGACCCCACCCCGCAAGGAGCAAGGGGGAGAAGAAGCATAAATAGCAATTATCACGATTAAGCAATAGTACACAATAATAGACAGGCTCGGTATTCATTCAGTATTCATGAGAACGTAGACATTAGTACTAGTAAATATTACACGATACATTTAAATGACTTGTGCTTTGTGGGTCACGGGCTCTCCCATTTTTGGCCGACAGGCAAGGGATAACTTTTTCAGTTCTTCGATGACACTGCAGCCTAGTCCTATGATCTTGAGGGCATATTGTTGTTGATTGTTGTGTTCTCAGTATAATTTTGTTCTTAGCAATTTATGGCCTTAAAATACTATGTATGTAAAGCACCTGAGAGCAATCTCAATTGATCGGGCGCTATATAAGTAATTTTATTGTTATTATTATTAATCTCGGAGGGGTGTTAAACGGGGTGGTATATGAATTTGCTGAGAAAACGGCGCTACGTATTTTTAATGGCCCCTAATTAAATTCCTTAAATTCCTCATTGGCCCAAGGTTGGCATACCAATTTAAGCTACTGCCACAAAATGGCTGCCGACGTACAACCATGGTTAGCATGCCTATATACTACAGCTGCCGTTCTTTGCCAATATTGACTCAAAGTAATAATGTTATCTGGGGTACATATCCCATTTGTAGTTGTTTTTAATTAATTGGGCTGCACCATTTCTATTTTTGCATTGTTACATGTTATAATGGCTAAATATAAAACTGAACACGCTGAACATTTGTTTCTGAAAAACATCTTTCGATTTATTTGGTTAAATAATCTAATGTTAAAAGGTTATGTAATTGAATATAATTGTTTTCCTTAATATTATATTCCAAGATTCGTATGTGTTTAACTTAATGTGTTAAATATATTACTCATGGGACAACAATTAAAAAATTACGATCATGCACGAGCATTATATAATATTAAATTACCCACTATATTTTAAGAATCAGCTATAGGACGCATATTGCAAACAATACAGTATCAAACTGATTTTTAAAAAATGCAGATCACTCCATTGTCGTGTGGTACTGGCGTTATATACATTTTCACATAATAATTTATAAATATTTATAATTTTCTTGAGATTAAATCAATGCTTTAACGGTCGAGCACTAACTTATTTATTTGAAAATGCGCCGCCCTTTTCAGCATTGTCATTGCCAGGTTGCTATTTTCTTTCTACTCATATATTGCCAATCAAAATGATCGTCACATCTATCTTTGTCATCCTCTCCTCCAATCAGGAGATTCTGGAATCTCACGGCTACATCTTTCCGCCATTTTGTGAAAGCTGAAAATATAAGAAGTGTTTTGTTGCAATATTTTACGCGAATTAAACGACACATGTGTACAGAAACGTTCACGTACCAGCAGCTGCACGCATAAGGTGAAACAACACAAGGTGGTCCGTGGATCGATGCAAAAATGAGCGCCATTATAGACGCAAAGAAATTAAAGGTGCTGGAGCTGCGCGAAGCTTTGAAAGCGCGTGGGTTGGAGCACAAAGGCGTAAAGGCTGACCTGGTTAAGCGTCTTGAAAAGGCGTTACTTGAGGAACAGGATGATGGTTCCGGAGGTGGGTATGCGCATGCTAATGACGCAATGGTCGTGTAATGTGCTAGTTAGTCAATCGTCAGGCTATTGTTCATGTACACGTGACAATATAGGCCAAACGCGGGACCTGGAACCGGGTCACGTGTGGTCTCCTGCTCTCGTCCAGTATACCTGTACACTCTTTACGAGTTCGACGTGTTGAAGCGGGGCTTCATTATACATTACTAGCATGCCAGAGCAGAAACTAAGTATGAACTGAAGCATAGTGCATAGTTGCTACCGAAAGTATAAACAATTTGAAGTCAAAATTGGTTAAATGTATTTAGGAATTTTACATTAAAAATCCATTTAATGATGCAATTGATTTGCTTTTCTGTTATTATGAATTCGTTTTGAAAACAGTTTGACAAAAACGGTGAAAACAGAACCATAACCTTTGTTAGCGTATGCATGTCATTACATTAAATGTACTTTTCCTGTAATATAAGTTTGCTTTGTCTTTCTTAATCCTAATTTTAAGATTGTGGAAACTTTTTTGTATATTTCGATGAGGGTTAAAATGAGTACTAAATACAACTACCATTTACACAATTTGCTACAAATATTTGTTTAATCTAAAGGAATTTGAAGAAATAATTAGTTGCATTAGCTGCTTATGTGTGCCTAATATCTAACTAATGGAATAATTCACTGGGAGGTATTTTGCCAAAGAACGTCACTCAAGTGAAATGTACGTTCTCATAATTGAATAAGAAACCTGTTCACTTTTGTCATTGTCCACTCACAATAGATGCTGCGCCACTGGCAGAACAAGAAGACGACGACACATTAGACAACTCCATAGACCTGTCTGCAGATGTTTCGCAGTCAGAAGAGACGTCACAACCTGTCACCATTGACGACTCGGACACAGAGGATGAAATGATCACCCAGCCTCCAGTCTTGGAAGACGAGATGCCAGAGGAAGTGACCCCGGAACCCACAGAAGAGCCTCCGACTGAAGCCGTGCCTGCTGTCGAAGAAGCGGAAGAGGCAGAGGAAGAGGAGGTAATTCACTTCAATCATGTGATTCACCACTTGTAAACAATACAAATTATGACTGGATTGTGTTGTTTTGATTTTTCATAATGATTTGATTGGAATCTTGTTATGGAATTAGATTACCAATATCCTGTTGTCATTATTATAAACGTTCCATTCTTGTTAACCGGATATGTTGACAATGTTAAACTCCACGTGTAAACATTTTCCTGCCATCGAGTGTCCCCCTTAGAAATGGTTGCATTGTTTACTGTGCAGATGGTCCCAGCAGAGCCAGAACCAGCAGCGCCAGAGCAGTCGGAAGAGACTCCTGTGCAGTCGGAAGAGGCATCAGCACAACCAGAAGAGGCAAAAGAGGCGATGGAGACAGAACCCGCAGTGAACGGTGAACCGGCTGAGCAGAGTGCAATTGAAGTACAAGGAGAAAAGTTTGAAGTCGGGGATGACGCCACGGCAGGCGGAGATAAGGAAGACAGTGAGTGCTCTTTCTTAGTATTAGTTATAATGCATTGTTAATGTGTCATGGGTTATCATAATTACATATCAAGAATAGAACTTCCAAGTTGTCTGCTAACCAGATCACTAGTGAAGAACGTCATTGACTAGTAAACCCAGCACCTAACTTACCTGCCTGTTGAATAAACTTAATGATTTGCTTAGTGCTCTCTAACCAAGCAGTACCATATTAAGCTTGAGTTTTGCTCTTGGATCTATTGCCCAAAACTCTGCAATAACCTGTGTTATGATCTAGCAATGGACCACTGTCTGTTTACAACATAGACTAATCTGATCTATATCCTTGTGTTTTGTTTGTTATTGATATTGTTTATAAGTTTTAGGAGGAGGAAAAAGAGGAACGTTTATATTGTCACCCAATATAAGGTTCGCATTTGATCGGTTTGCAATCTGTTGAATATATGTTCAAATGATGTCCATTGATATAAGTTCTCTGTTGATTGCCCATTCAGGTAAAACTGAAGAGAAGTCAGATGATAAGAAGGCATCAAAGAGGTCACACTCTCCGGAGAGACGTGCCAGGTGAGTTGTGACTGGTAAACGTGGGACAGCAGATGTCGTATTGCCCTGTTGAGTTCAGGTATGGTACTTGTGCTAGCGATTGGTCTGGTGAACCATAGCCTAAAATCACAACACAGCATGCTAAATAAAAAGCACATTTGATGAAGTTGTATTGGAATGATATCTCCTAGCTATTCCACGTTGAGACTCGGTGGTCTGTCATCAACTGGCTGTCACATCAAAAGTAAGTGCAGAGGTCCATGGCATGTGTGGACCCTCCGGCGAGCACCCACCTGCTACTGTGTTGGACATTTGCAATGAAAATATACTGTCCAAGATTATTTTTATACTGGCTCTTCAAAACATGACGGTTGTTACTCGGAAGGTCATTGTACATTTCCTTCCAAACATGCAATTTCTTCACTTGCATGTTACAATATTTGTTTCACCTTGAATCATAAACCACGATCAGTGTGAAGTTGTTGCTCTAAAAGTATAAATCCTCTACCCATGTGTGCATCTATGTTGTAAAGCAATGTAGATATTGTCCAGACATCGTTCATCAGATGAACCACTCCACCCCAGCATGTCTGTCACTCCTGTGTCGTGTAGGGACACTTGCTTGGATACAGAACTGTCTGTAAAAGGCAAGGACTACTGTATGCCTTCATGTTGTTTATCACTGAGTATAGTGTAGTTGTAGTTGGCGGTTCAACCCAGTAGTAGCTAGAGTGAAGCTGTGTGTTCATTGAGGATGCTACATGTAGCCAAGGTAAATGCGTCGGTCACGATGCTCAGATGCCAGGATATGGCAGACATTGTCATTTCATAAGTACATAGTACTTATCCTCTTCGTTCCTTAGTTGCTGCTTAAGGCAACTCTAAGTACATAGTGCATGGCGATAATTCATAGTTATGCAGTTGTGGGAGATGGACGCGAAGGCCAGGTTTGTAGCCTGCACGACTTGGTCAGCAGAACATCTTACAGGTCTGTGTTTAGTCTTTGCGTAGTCTGGTTTGATGTCGAACCTTATGCAGCAGTTCAGTACACTTGCGTCGACGGCGGTTTCGGATTGTAAATTCGTCTCCTTGTCGCCGAAGGTCGCATCGGGACCGGTCGAGGTCACGTTCGAGGTCGCCACACCGAAGACGTTCGGGTTCAAGCGAGCGACATTCTCGCCATCATCGACACAGGTATTTTTTGCGCACTAACCCTGAGCAAGCCCCGGTCGTTATGAACTGAGTGAATACATGTTGTAATAGCGCATGCTTCGGATGTGTATGCAAAGTTCTTGTTTTGTTTTGCAGCAAATTAGGCAGCAGTAATTTTAGTTGCAAGACAAAACAATAGATTGTGAACTTGCACCTATTAATAGTGGGCATAACTTTGAGGACAACGGTTGTTTCGATAATGATGAAGTATTATAGTTTTGACATTGCTGGATGTCTGACTTTGTGCATTCCCAGCTGCCAACTATCAAAGGTGTCTATGGCAGTTTATAGAAATGTTTATTATATTTCTGTTTGGTGGTCTTAAATAAAGTGTTTTGGCTCAGTAAGTGGTGACATTCGACCTGTGGATGGACATCTGCCTACAGAGCCAAGGAGGACGCCAGTAGTTGTGTTGATCTCTGTGTTCGGTGGACACAACTGTTGATGTTTTTTTCTCCCTGCCAGATCACCTGAGGTGAAGGTGGTTGAAGTGGATGAGAACGAAGACTGGCTCACATCCACAGCTGTCCAGCTGGACAAATGTAAGTTTTCTTACTGGAGTGGAGCGGCATGCGTGAGTAATGAGTCGTGCTTTGGCAATGACTAATGTGTTTGTGCACCTAGAATATCTTTGTCGTCACAAGATGTTTGTCACTGTTGAATTTTCCTCTGTCTTTGTGACAATTGATTTCCATTACCAAACAATTACTACCTTTGAATTTTATTGCCAAATGTTTGGAACGGTTTGTTTCAATTGCCAAATGTTGGTAACAATTCAATTGCCCAATCTTTTTCAATGTTGCATTGTACATTTGCCTTGTGTCCTCAGACAACTCGGACTTAAATCTACGCGTCGACGAGGCCGGGGTGAAGGGCACGCCAATCACAGCGGAGGGATTTGCCTTCATGTGGGCAGGCGTCCGGGCCTCCTATGGTGTGACAAAGGGCAAAGTGTGCTTCGAAATCAAGGTATGTGTTGAATGCCATGATTATCCAAATTGTTTTGTTTCTGTCTATCATCAGGAAGATATGCTTCGAATATCGATTTTTGCCAGCCACATAAAATGTTGTGGAAATCGTAAGTTAGGTTGAAAAAACATGTAGTCCAATAAAGTTTTTTTTTTCATAATTTGGTTCCATGGAACTTGATTTTTGCTAAGTATTTTTCAACGCGATGTTCGCATGGATTGCTTATGATGTAATGTTATAGTAAATATGTGTAGTAGTATGTCCTTTGTAGTAGTATGTCCTTATGATGTAATGTTATAGCAAATATGTGTAGTAGTATGTCCTTTGTAGTAGTATGTCCTTACGATGTAGTGTTATAGCAAATATGTGTAGTAGTATGTCCTTTGTAGTAGTATGTCCTTATGATGTAATGTTATAGCAAATATGTGTAGTAGTATGTCCTTTGGTTGCATAAAATTGTGCAAAACAAAGTTTTACCTAACAATTTGTAGAACCGTGAATTTTGACACACGTCTCCCTCAGTTGGAATAGAACTAGATAGTGTAAGGCAGTGGTTGTGCAGCACATCATGTACTCTTCCATAGCATTTCAAGAAGTGCAAGTAATCCAGACTGTAAATGTCTGATGACTCGAACAAAGGCATGATCACTGGCATGTTTGTTTTAGATCCTGGAGAACCTGAAAGTAGACCATCTGCCATCAGAGGAGACCAATCCACACGTGTTGCGTGTTGGATGGTCCATAGACAGGTCTTCTACTCAGCTGGGTGAGTAAGCAGGAAGACTCAAGAATCCTTGTGTTAGAAATAATATTGACCGGGTATATGACAGAAGTACCAGCAAGACTTGGTTGCAGTCATACAAGTTGTGGTCTAGTTATTTCTCTGTTCAACCTGTTGGCACTTTGCTGTAAACATTATCAGCTGTATATTTAATTATTGGGGTTTAAAAAAATTGTATGTTATATGTGAGTAAGAAAGAAAGTAAATTTATATTATTTGTTCATTAAAATTGAGATGTTGATGATGTGCGTAAACTTCACGAACCATGAAATTCATTATTGGAGTATAGGGGATAATCATTAGGCGGAAACACAAATTTTTTTACTGTGATTTTTTAATATACGTTTAGTAAGATGACAATGAACCCGTGAGTGGTCAAGTGAATGAATATGTGACTCTGGCGGTGCCTTGCTTTAGGTGAGGAAAAGTTCTCTTACGGCTACGGAGGCACTGGCAAGTCGTCTACTGATTGCAAGTTCCAGGACTATGGACAGACGTTTACTGTTGATGACGTCATTGGCGCCTATCTGGTGTGTACTGCTTCATAAACTTTTGTCTACCAGTCTCGTGAGTGTCAATACTTGCTGATGCAAATGTTTTAGCATAAGTTGGTTAAAAATAACTAGGAAGAACAATTGTTATATTGCCTGCTGCATGTTCAATTCTATGATGAAAGTTCTGATCTTTTTCTGTAAGACATTTCATGTGACAACTGTGGTGTATTTTGCAGGATTTCGAAAGTGACCCGGTAGTGATGTCGTTCACAAAGAATGGAGAGGACCTGGGCATGTGTTATGAGATCCCAGCATCAGAACTCGAAGGCAAGGCGCTGTTTCCCCACATGCTTAGCAAGAACTCTGAGTTCACGTGCAACTTCGGACAGCGGGTAAGTCTCGTACGGACGCTGGCTTGGTGTTGTGGGAGTTACGCAATGCAGCGCAACTGTTAGGTCAGTAGTAATATAATACTGAATAATTCGCTAGCAAACAGGCACACAAACACACATGTTTATTCTCAAACGTGGCGCAGCCTCGTCAAACTCTGAAATCGAGGCTCACAACGTTGCTTGTCAATCAATGATCATAACAAACACAATAGCAACGCATAACCTGTTAAATTGTAAAGCTCCAGTGTGATGACCAACCAAGTACCATGTGACTAACTCCCTAATCCATACACAACTCCCTAATCCCTACACAACTCCCTATGGCACTTTGTGAAGTGGGACAAAACCATGTCATATCTTGTCATACGTTCGGTTCTTGAATGATGGGACTGGATTTCTTCATTTTCCCCACAGGAGGAGCCGTTCTTCCCAATCTTGGAAGGATACACCCTCATCAACTCGGTGCCGGAGGAAGACCGAGTGCGGGGCACCGTGCCCCCAGCCAAGAAGGAGGAATGTGAGGTGGGTGTCCCAGGGTTTTTCAGAGTGCCTGCTAGAAGTAAAGTAGGAATTAGTCTGACAACAATTTGTTTTATCATCATCAGTTGCATAGATCAGTATCGATGATAATAGGACATGTGGTTACACCAGTGACATAGTTGTACTGTGATGCATCTCGCTGTTGGGGAGTAATGTGTCTGTCACCTTGTGATAGATGAGCATTGCAAGAGCATTGTTTCCTACAACGTGTTATGGGTATTTGTCTTAAAATGATCTAACTAGGACTAATAGTGTGGCAGCGTTAGAGTGTAGTAGCCACTCGTGTTCAGCCGGATGATTAAGACTTGTGTATTTCCCACAGGTGATCATGTTGTGCGGACTGCCAGGCTGTGGCAAGACAACGTGGGCTCTGAAGTACACTCTCGAGAACCCGGAGAAGAAGTATACAGTTCTGGGCACAAATAACATCATTGATAAGATGAAGGTGAGTGTGTGTGTGTGTGTGTGCTCTGTCAGCTTATTGGCTGGAGGTAATAGTTTGTAAATGTCTTAGTGTCCAGCTCTCACATCCACGACCTCATGGTGCAGAACATTTTGGCAATGCTGTGTAAAGATAAAAAGTCAGACGCATAGGCAATGTGAGATAACTACTATAATGTTACTACCAGCGATTATATGCATTAGAGGTTTGCTGAAGTTTAGTATATATTTTTAGATGGCCTCTGTTTTGGCTGAATAAAAATATACTGCTAATACAGGCATGCTCAGAAAGATGATATTCGATGCATTTTTAGCATGGTACATAGTGAGGTATTAATTCCACCCACGTCCACCAGGTGATGGGTCTGCCACGCAAGCGCAATTACTCCGGTCGGTGGGACGCACTCATCGAGAAGGCAACAAAATGCCTGAATCGTATGCTGGAGATCGCCTCTCGTAAGAAACGCAACTACATCATTGACCAGGTAGGACCTGACTTTTGTATTGTGACATCAGTGACACTGAGAGGATGACAAAGACTGAGCTTTTTCTGGCTGTTATGTAGAGAGCTTTTTTGCTTGTCTGGTTGATCTTGTGATCTGTAAGAGACTGCTGTAACAGAGATTGTCACTCTGACTTTTTAGTTACAACAGATTTTGCTGTACAGCGTTAGATGAAGATAGAGACTACTGCTGTTCAAGAAACGACTCATTCCCCCTCATATAGTGTTGAAGGGCAGATCAGTGTTTCGGTGTTCTTTTTTTTTGGAGGGGGGTCAAAAATAATTTTTATTTTCGTATATTCAAACAGTTTTCGCTACTTGAATGGTATACTGGGTCAGTTGTTACTAGTAAGAAAGCAAAAACTGATTTCCTGCCTTCCATTTAGTGACGTTACAACCTTGTGACGGAAGGAATTGTGGAACATTGGTCCTCGGGTGAATTGCTTAGTCACGTGTTATTTACACATCCATGGATTTAGCTGATTCCATTAGTATCCATTGTGATTCCAATAGTGGTACCTGGGACGTTGGCGGCATTGTGGTAGGCACACCTCTAGTTCATCTGTGTTCAGTGTTTTGTAAGCGTCTGGAATTTGTGACAAATGCATCGGATATGATCAGGTGAGTGTTTGTAGTCAGTGTCTCTTTCAGGGCCGGCATGCGCGCATGTCATTGCCAGGTAAGTGACAAGGTAGGTGCCTCGGGGGGACCCAGCTATGTGGGGCTTGCTAGGGTCAAATCATCAGGGTCGACATTTCCCAAGCTCAACAGGTGAGTGCCGTTTTACTGTAGAGTTCCACGGACAACGTGATCATGTGGTGAGTAAACGCTAGTTCAGAAAGCGTTGGTTCAGTGACAGGCTTGTCTCTGTATGGGGCATTTGTACATAATGGTTGTCAGGAAGCGATTCACGATTTGTACCACACGTGCTCCATAGGTGTCAGTTTGAAGAATTGCTGAACTGTAGTCGTCTTAGATTGTTGTGGATGAGAAAGCTGTAGAAAGATCAGGGTTGCAGTCATTCTACAGCATTGTTAATTCTGATATATGTCCAGTTATTGTATGAATCTTGAGATATGTCACTGGGATAAGAGCAAGTTATTTGTCTGCAGTGTTGAATAAAAGAAATTATCTGGTGCTTATTTGCTACCAGGAGAATGGTATGTACAGTTATATCTGCTCAGTTGAAGTCTGCATAATCGTGTTGTTTGTTAGATCGAAGTATGCATATGAACGTGAATTTGATGTTACTGGAAAGTAACGAATATGTAACCTTACATGTTTTATTATTTTATGTAATATTTGTTTAATATAATAATATATCTATAATATAATTATTGTAAACGTAAAATCAGTTGTTGAGGTTGATGTTATTTGAAACAAGAAGCCGGTAGCTGTAAAAATCTTCTTATTTTATGACTTTGGGATAACAAATGTACTTGTGCAAGAACACTGCAGAGACTTCGAGCATTCAACTGATATATGTTGTGGTAACTTACATAACTTTAGTTACTTGATGGGTACAATATATTGATGTTTACTGATACTACTGTTTAAGTACGGTGAATCGATGTGTCATTAGTCACAATCTAGTAAATTATGTTCAGATGCAGATAGTTTTCTATGGATAAGATGTACTGTCGTCCTTTGTAGTTAGTGTATTGATCAAGTCTCCAGACTGCACTATGGAGGATGTGGGTACAAATCAGATGAGTTGCTCCTGTTTATTAGAGTCGCAGAGTCATTACATTTGGTCATGCTTAATGCATGAAGAGTGTTGTTTGTTTGAAAGCACGACAATGGTTTCTGCTCCACATGACACTGAATATGTTGTTAATTCATGCTGGTGAAATATGACAAATTAATGTAGCAGTTTTCGTGTGTGCCCATGTCTTCATGGCAAAGTTGCTGGAGAAACTGGATTGTTGTGTATGTGCGGTTTGTATTGAGACAAAGGTGCTGCAAAGATACGGAGGCTGTCGCTGAGACCACTTGTAAGTATTGCAAGATAGGTGCGACAGAGTGGGTGGCATCTACAACTGGTCTGAAGATTAAAAAATATCTGAGTTGTCTTTGCAGAATTGAATGCCATCGACTGCACCCGGCTCTCGTAGAACTGCACCCACGCGCTCTTAATATGAGTGGCCTGGGCATGCCGCATAGTATGTCAGCCTGATAACTTAGTGTACCATTCTTGTTCCCACACCCAGACAAATGTGTATCCGTCAGCGCAGAGACGCAAAATGCGACCTTTTGAAGGTTTCCAACGCAAGGCAGTCGTGATTGTGCCCAGCAACGAGGAGTACAAACGTCGTTGCGCTGAGCGCGAAAAAGAAGAAGGCAAAGACGTTCCCGAATCTGCGGTGAACGAGATGAAAGGTAGGATGATGTTACAAGGTGGCACCATGCGCAGAGTGTGCTGCCACCTGTCTCTTAGTCAGGCGGGGTTTCGGGTGGGACGTCGTGGGTTTGTGTGCTAATCACAAACTTTTTTGCAGAGAAGACAACGTTGCAAATCGGAAGCCGTTGTATTGTCCTGGCAGCCAGCAAACTGTCGATGACTCGCACGGTAACTACGTTCTTGTCTGATGATAGTTGTTTGGTTGGTGGGGTGACGTGGCGACTTCCTTTTAGTGCACCATTGGTGTCGTATCTAACATCACCTGGCTTTCTCCTATCTAGCTAACTTCTGCCTGCCAGAAGAAGGCACTGTATTTGACAAGGTTGAGTTCGAGCAGCTAGAGCTGGAAGAGGCAAAGAAGTTGGTCGAACAGTACAAAAAGGAGGGCCAGGCTGCCATGCCGCCCCCAGAGAAACGCTTCCGTGGCAATCGCGAGTACACCAGCCGATTCTCAGGTCTGTTTCCTCCATACCTCTGGTAGCTTACCTAGCCCTTGTGCATAAAATGAATAGTAGAGATGCCAACCATTACAGTTTGGTCGTAATCATTACAATATTTAATTTTTTTGCGATATCTGTCAATAATTATGCTTCCTGTGACAAAATAGTTAGACCACATTCTTTTAGGCGTTCTGTCCCATGTCTACCTGGTAGTGTTCTTGTGTTCTTCATAATGGATCACCCTTGATCATTGTTCAAGACGCAGTGTCCATTTTTTATGTAAATATACATCAGTTCTGTATTCCACATTGTTGATAATGATGATTTTATGCATATTTTGCTATATTAGAATGAAAGCCTGTCGTCTAATAATATAAATAATTTCATAGGCATCTTGAAAGCTTGATGTTTGTTGACAATTATTGATATTAGTCTTTAAAAACAATTTAATTTTCAGCAACCCAAATTAATGAGAGGGGATGTACATCATCATACACTCCTCCGCAAACACCGTCTTCATCAGTCGCCATTGCAGCTCGGCCACAACATCATTACTTATGGTTGGAAGTTGGCATCTCCGGAACAGTTTTTGTTTTAGTTTTAGTGAATTCTAGTCAGTAGGTAACAACAAAATGTTGCCATCATCTGAACACTGCTTTCCTCCTGAGCTCCGTAGCATATCCATCTGTTGGCAACTTTGGCATTATATATCGATTTCAAGATTGTGAGAATAGAGCTGAAGAAATACGCAGACACAGCAAATAGACCACAACAACAGTACAATGTTTGCAAGCTAAAGTCGAGAAATAAAAGTAGAGTCCAACTGTGCTGTGAGAAACAGGTTTGAAGCCATAGAGGATATGACAGAGAACTCCATAGACATTGTCTGGGCCACACTACAGTAAACCTGGAAAGAAGCATTCAAAGGTCCTGGGCAAAAGAGAGAAAACAAGCTGTGGCTATCAACAGCAACATGGACGCTGATCAAAGAAAGGAAAGAAATGGTGAATTGATGCAAGACAGTAGAAGAGAAACAAGAACACCAAACAAAAAGCTGAAATGGCAGATCACAGAAGAGAAGTGAAGGAACTCTTAACAGATAACAAGAACATTAGCAGAGAAAAGAAGAAATATTTCAAATCCAGTGAAAGACAAGGAAGGAAGCGGAGCAAAGAATCAAGATGGGAAGAACACTTCAAAGAAATCCTCAACAGAGACCCACCAGCAGAAAGACCAGACATACCAATAGCAGAAATGTTATTAAGTGTTAACACAAATCAACCTTCGAAGGCTGAAATAAGTAAAGCACTGAAGATGACGTCAGAACCAGACGGCATACCACCAGAGGCTCTGAAAGCAGACCCAGTAACAACAACATGTTGCACCATGTATTCATGAAGATATAGGAACAAGAGAAAATCCCAGCAGAAAGGAAAAATGGATATCTTGTAAAACTGCCAAAGAAAGGTGACTTGGGAATGTGCAAGAACTGGAGAGGAATCGCACTCCTATCTGTACCAAGTAAAGTCTTCACACGCATACTACTGGACAGAATGAAAGGTGCACTGGATGAAAAGCTACGTGAAGAACAAGCTGGTTTTCGAAAAAACAAATCTTGCACTGACCATATTGCTACACTGAGAATAATTATAGAACAATCAATTGAGTGGCAGTCACCCCTATATATTAATTTCACAGACTTTGAGAAAGCTTTTGATAGTGTAGATACAGACGTTATCTAGATGCTGATGCATCATCATGGAATGCTAGTAGATGTATGAAAACTCCACCTGTCAAGTTACCCATTGTGGAAAGCTGTCTGAGACATTTGAAGTAAAGACAGGTGCATCCTATCACCATTAATTTATTTTTCATTTTTATCATGGTGATAGACTAGATACTGAGACTGTTAAACAGAACCAAAATGGCATCCAGTGGACATTCACTAAACAATTGGATAATCTAGATTTTGCAGATGACATCTGCTTACTATCACATACAAACAAATGCAAAAGAAGTCTAGCAAACTGACGCAGGAAGCAGAAAAGACAGGCTCGGAAATAAACCATCAGAAAACGAAACTACTAAAGGTAAAAAGTATACAGCAAGCCAGGGTACAACTAAAGGGAAAAGATATAGAGGAGGACAACAAATTCACCTATCTGGGAAGTGTAGTGACAGACAAAGGAGGAACAGATGAAGATGTCAAAAACAGGATTGGAAAGGCCAGTCATGCATTCAGACAGTGTGGAACACATCATCTTTTTCAACACGAAACAAGATCAGAATCTTCAACACCAACGTGAAAACTGACTCTGAGACATGGAGAGCAACCAAGACAACAACCCAAATGCTACAAACATTCATTAACAAATGTCTGAGATGCATCCTGAAAACAAAATGGCAAGATAAAACATTGAAATCTGGAGGAGGACAGACCAACACAGCATCAGTGATACTGCTGGAAGAAAATGGACATGGATAGGACACACCCTCCGAAAACAAACCACTGAGCTCGGTTTTCCAAGGATTTCAGCATGGCAGACTTTTTCATATTAGAAATACAGCATGGAGATAGGTTTGTCTTTTGTATTGTTAATTTTATTAGAAACATAATGTGCTTGTTTTTTGTGTGATTTTCATTGTCTCTTTCATTTGTTGTGTGTTTGTGCAGGTGGCCACGAACACGGCCGTGATTCCCGAGGGCCGCCAGGGCGCTACGACAACCGGTCACATGGCTACGACCGAGGTGGCTATGGAGACCGAAGAGGAGGTGTGTTTGTCGATTCGACTATCTAAATGCTCTGGATTGTAGATCTGTATACAACCCAATGGTGATATGGATGTTCTCTTGTTAAGCCATTTCGCAATTAACCAGCTGACTCATTATAAGGCATCAGATATAGTGTGGCGTCTCGGGTATGTAACAGACACTCAATTTGTAGGTGGACGTGGTGGAGACCGTCGTTACGGCGCAGGCAGCTACATGGGCTACTCAATGTCTGACCGCCAGAGGGTAGAGCGCACACAAGACTACAGAAGCAACAGATATGTACGTGCCATCTCTGTCTGTCATTCAGTGCTGTCACATTGCTGCCTGATTATTATTATTAGCCTTGCAAAGGCCCATGCAATCTTGAGAATTGTGTTGTCGCCTTTTATGTCGATCCAGTGTAATGATGAATCTCCAGATACACATACTAAATTAATACACCACAGATTTCCATGGCCTTTACCCAGATTTCCTTAGAGTTGGTAATAAGTTAATGTACACTTATGTCTACTATAATTTGACTAGGAGATAAATATGTTGCCAGTCTGCAGTTGAAGTGTGTGTAACATCGGGCGTTGTCTTACATCAGGCGAGTCGCAGCTATGACCAGAACTGGAACAAGCAGAGCGGTTACAACCAGCAGCAGCGAGGCTGGGGCGGTCAGCAGCAACAAGGCAGCTGGGGTGGTCAGCAGCAGGGCAGCTGGGGCCAGCAACAACAGGGTGCTTACCAGGGCAGCTACCAGGTACCATTATCGCTTCTCTTAAAGTTAGTTGCATTTTATTCTGTGTTAATTAAGGATCGTCAAAGGTACTATGTCTACTAACTAGGTAGCACCTTCGAAGGCACGATGTCGATTTAGATTTATGCCGACACATTATTGCACATTCAATACATACGTGACACGGTTGTTTTCATAGACAGGTGCAATTATGGAGCAATTTGTTTATTTCATTATGTGGTCATTGAATACAAATGTTGCTTTAACACCGAATGACAACCGATTGCAGTTCATTCAGCGTGTGAAATAAAAAAAATTCAATGATGCATTTGCGATCTGCATCCCTCTTTAATCACCCTCGATGGCTGGCACGGTGGAGTAGCATAAATAATCAGACACAGCCTATGACCTAGTAGGATTATGTGTGTCTCCGCTACCATCTTGGATGATGCAAGGGGGTGCAGTTTGCAAATGTATCATTTAATGTATATAATGTATAAAAAAAATTGCAAGATGTTTAACCGTAGCCTGTTCCAAGATCGGCAACGTGAGAGTGACAGTGTTGTAATAATTTGTTTGTCAACTGGATGTTACTTAGAAAAAGCAACTACGATGAACAACATTTGGGGCTGAATATCAGTGATCAATGAGGGGAGCGTGTGTGGGTGTGTATATACATTGGTACATGGGGTACAATGAGGTTATGTGTTGCAGTGGCCGGCATACAATCAGGGCCAGCAGCAGCAGCAGTGGTCGCAGCAACAGGGCACCGGTCAACAAGCGTACAACTGGAACCAGACCACAGGCTGGAGCGGTTACGGCCAGCAGGGGCAGAACTGGAGCGGCTACGGCGGATACAGCGGATATGGAGGCTACCAGCAGAAGTAGCAGATATATTCACTGAACCGAGGACAGTTTGTGGGCTTGCACACGTGATGTGTGCAGCGCTTCGTTTATATAGAGACTAGTGCTGAATGTTGGTGCATTTAGTTGCGGCAGACAGTGGCATGTTTAGATAATCTCAAGTTTCTACTGCCTTAGTGTTTAAGGCACAGCGTGACACACATGGCAGCATGGAGAGCGTCGTCAAATTCTGTGGACCTCAGGATTGCAGTTGTAGAATCGTACACGAGTCATATTTGTTGTGTTTCTCCAATTGTCGCATGCTTATTTTGTAATGGTCTGCTGGATTTTAAATGTCTTTTTTCAAATATGTATGTTTGCAGATTTCTTTAAAGTTGGTAAATGTAGACATGACGTAATTGATGCACTACCGATTTGTAATAAAAAATTAAAACCAACAAAACCTTTGTAGTAAATTTTAACATTTATTGTCGTCTTCAACCAACCCAATTTCAGCACACAATAATCACAATAACCCCACCCCGAACAAACCACTCTTACCACACAACACATCAACGAAGACTTGGTGTATGTAGGTTATGCATTATTCCTCAATTCATGACTTGCACCTTATCCTAGCTTGTTCGTAAACAATTTGACATCCACTTAAACCATTGCCTCAATTGAGGAGGGAGTTTGAAATCATTTCATTCATGCTCTAGTTTGCAATGAATTGCATTTAAAGCAGACATGTTTGCAATAGTTATATATCTGCAATTGCACCAAGACTACATCAAAAAATATGTCCATATTATAGGAGCAATATAATTATTGCATAAAAGGCACATAGACCACTGCTATTAGGGAACTTGGCCTCCAGTCTTGATCCTGTAATTCCCACATCACAAAACAGCTCCATTGAGTGGATAAAAATCAACACGTTAACACACTCAAACGTGAAAGGAATGGATTAAGTAACTAAATAAGGCAAGTAATATGAGCACTTGTAACGCTTCTAAAACCACAAAGTAACAGTTGACGATCATACAATCATGACTGGATTAGAAGGGGAGATGGCAGCTAGAACTCAAAAATGTTTCCTCCGTATTCCAATATAATAAAGCTCACTTTTATAATATTGACGCCTCTAAATTAGTTTTATTGATGGATAAAGTACAAAAATACAAAAAAATCCTATCCAGCTGCCATATCTCCCCTTAAGTTGCAATAATTTAATTGTGGGAATGCCAAGTGCCACATTATATGAAATGAGAATTTTTCTTCCATAACGTTCAAATGATTTTATTTAGCCTACTTAGCAACCTGTATAGCATAACAAGAAAACCATATGTAACGATATTTACAAAATCAGCTTGTTAGTTAGGCCCTAAAATTGGCAGCGGAAGGCTAACTACAAACAACCAAGATTCTACAGGGCAAAATCCACGCAGACCAAATGGTCTCATTGTAATTATTACAACATTACACTTTACAAGCTTTCTTGGTCTGGCAACATGTAAAACTTATGTACATACCGGTATTTTGCTTTACTATATAATATATACCCTGCGCAGTAGAAAGCTACCACCCACCCAACTTCTTATCTTACAAGTTTTCTATTACCTGTATGTAACATTATTCCATTTATGAACAACAGTGCATGTCAGTAGCCAGTGGCATAATTAGGGAGGTCATGGCCCCCTTAAGCTTTGAGAAAAGATTTTTTGGTAACATGACACAAATGGGTGACTAAGCTTCGTCCACCCCCAAGATCTACACAATGCTTAACAATAACAATATATAAAAATTCATTGAATCAGTTACCAACCCACATACATGCCAGTGTAAAATAAATTATTCTTATAAACCAATTATATCCACATCACCTGGGCCCTCAATCAACCCACATAAAAGCCCCATAAACTGGACATGGAATGGTCAGCCTCCGGACGTGGGATCGCTGTTCGGTTGATCCAAAAGATTAAACATTGCCCCTAGCGCCCAGCTGATCTCCGTGCCGTGGATCATCTTCTTTAACTGAAACAAATGATGACTGTCATTATAAATCGTTTGATGAGTTGCCTGAAATGAAATTTTGAGAGCTTTAAAGATGTCCTTGGTGTTGAAAACTGATACATCCTATTGTAATATTAATATCTGTACTGAACATTATTTTTAATTTACCAACAGTTATTCGTTTAGATCATAAATGCACTGAGTTAATCGACTGTCACTATGTCAGTTATTTTCCTACAAGTGACTATTAGTATTAATAATACTGCAGTTACAATTTCATTGTGATTTCTGATAACACAATGTTCAGTGCAGTAATACACTTTCTTTAAGTAATACTACCTCACATTATTTATGTACAGCCTGTAATATTATACAGGGTATATACATCAAGTTTCCATATTAGTTACCAACCTAAACCTGTACATTGTGGACTCTGGACAAAATGTCATTAAGCAATTTCTACTGCTTATGATGGACACGCATTGTGTAAACAGTGGCTTTAACATTGTCATTAATACAGTGCATTTAAGAGTAATTTTATTATGGATTCCTAGTGAAACACAATCTTTCTGTTTTGATAAATAATAAATCAAATTTAAGTGCAACATTGTGCTTGTGAGAATCGTAGCAAAATGGCAGCCTAACATATTCAAGCTTTACTTAAGAACTGCAAGATAAGGATTATGTAGGAAGAATTTCAGGATCTCCTTTGGATAGAACATCCCGAGGATAGCAATGGAGTCCTACCTCTAGCCGTGTGTCCTTATTAAAGCCGAAGCCGTCTTGTAGCAGGGCACAGATGTACGTGAGATCGACACACATGAACTGTCTAGACTCCTCCACCTGATCCTCTGCACACGCTACACCAATCACAAAACACGTCTTAGGGATCACCTCAAAATATCTCAAAAAAATTTTCAATCACAATTCATAAGTGTACCGACAGACAGTTTTGCATTAGGACACCTGAATATGAATGGTATATGATGGCCAGTGTGAAGAACGAGGACATTTTCACTGGTATTCACAGATAAATGTAATTCTAAGTTTCATGTAGCAAGGGCAGGGGGTCCGAATGGTTTTATGTAGGGTCGTACATCGATGTCAACAGTTCTGAGATCGTCTGTTACACCTCCAGTTTACGGTAACCTTCACCCGCAGCAAGACACCAGAGATAAACGGAGACGATCAAAGTTGTGTAGTTGTGCAACAGGAAAAGCCAAACGTAGGGGCACTGAGACACTGACATCACAAATGACAGGGGAAAGTTTACCTTACATAATTTTCTACTTTCACATTAAAATGAAGATTTTCTACAAGAGCATTTTACACACATTATGTGAAGGCAATTCATGAGATGAAATACCAAATACACATTTCACACTTGCCAGATCAAAACCTGTAGAAAAGACAATTCTAGGTACCAGGTATTCAGATATGCACACCTGTGTGAGGCCACGTGTATACCACGTGTATATTTACCTTTGCGGGCTGCTCCAATGAAATCAGCCACTGTCAGGGTTCCGCCTTTTTCAGAATCTTCAAAATAACCAAGACAGCATTTCAAGAACAGTAGAAATATTTCAACTATAAACACAATAATAGTTGGGCTTTTCAATATGACTGCTGCTTGAAAAACAATTATAATTTTTTAAGCAAAAGACTACTGTTTCTTTGAACTTGATGCATGCCTAACACATGTTGTCATTTGCTACTATTTCTTCTTTGTGTTATCTGTACTCCGCACTTTCAAATATCAGTGTTTTGAGTCGGACAGTAATGAACGGTAATGTGAACAACTAACATTGAATGACTAACTCGTACTGTATACAAAGACAATTACCAGGGATAAAATACATCAAACATATGCAACAAAAACACAAGTCAGTGTGCAAACTGTGGGGGAAGGCAGCGTTAATTGAGCCACTCATGTTTCCCAGGAAACTACAGCAGCAACAATTACATGGTACCACCCAGTGATTGCATGTGTTATTAGAATACAATTGACGGACAATAAGTGCGATTTGTCACAACGGTCAGAAAATGTGAGTTAAAAGTATGTTTTGATGCTTTTCGAAACTTTTTGTGATTGTGATTAATGTCTGCTGGTGTGTAAACTATCAATGCACGTGACCAGACTTTGTTGTCTGTGCACTTAGAAATGGTTTCACTATGCACAGGGACAAAGATTATTTACATCACTTCACGCATTAATGAGAATTAAGTATGTAGACTTGTTAGAGACGTGTTGTACCATTGGGTAGATGTGTTGGCTGAGTTATTAAATTTTAGTACAAGTCTTATGGAAAGTACACAAATAAAGCATTTACCTAACTTACGCTACACTGCTCAACTTACCCCACACCAAGTGTTAGTTGAGCCACCTTACCAACCCTATTTGAATCAGCTGCATAAAATGATCTATTAATAATCATAGTTTATGTGAGTAAAATCAGTTTTGAGTTCTGAATATAATTGTGCCCTAGATATCAAAAACGGCTCAACTAACACTGCCTTCCCCTACTGTTAGGGTAATTCAGAAATGGAGGGTCACAAATCACAAAAGGATAAAGGCTGAAACTCCCAAAATAGGAGGAGAGATAACAGTTGTAAATATGAACCACTTTCATAGATCTAGAAATGAATGTACGCTATAAAACAACCAAGATTTCTAATAACACTCAGTCGCACCAATTTAATTTTCATTTAGAGTTACATTATACTGAATAGGCAACCTTGTCAGTTCTGATGCACCTCTAGTAATAAAGTAAATGTAAAGGTTTAGAATAACAGTCAGTCATACCAATTTACTTTTCACTTACAGTTATTGTATTCCACCTAATAAGCATACAGGACGCTTGAACGAAACTGGGCCATGGTAAAATGTCGAGGAATCTGTTCTTATATGCATACACCAACATCTTTCTCTAGACAGTAAGGTAATTGTTTAACACTAATGGTATAATTTTGTGACTAATGTAGAACAACTGAAAAGTGGTGCCAACTGTTTAACACCAGATGTATGCTAATTAGGGCATGTACGCTTAATAGGTCGAATACGGTATATTATAATTAATAGGTAACTTTCTAACAAAATGCTGGGAAATATGCAAAAGCCTCGGTGGAGGAAAGAACTGTTTGATGTGCCCTGAGGCTGATAGCGATTATACTGAGAGGTCAGATCATAATTCCATGTGTTGGTAATTTACCAATATATGAATATTGTCCATAGGCCATATTTGGTATTTTAATTCACTAGTACATATTAATATTGGTGGGTTTTAATATTTACTGCTTGAAAGAGGTTGGTGCATTGGGGAGATATGTATACGGAAGCACACTTGCAAGAGGAATACATAAGTTATAGGCATGTGGTTTGGACGTAACTTGCAGAGTGGACTGGTAAGGTGATGTTAATAAGGCAACCAAACTGTGATGCATTTTCTCAGTTAAGTTTACTGAAAATTAAATGGAATGCTAGGTGCCATCTCAAAACATGACACAATACACCAGCATCAGACCCCCATTTCAGGCTTCATAATAAAAAACTACCTGAAAGCTTTAAAAATAAGAACCTTTATGAAATTTTGTTTTATTTTATTTTGGATAATACATTATATATATATATATATATATATATGAAACTACAAGAAACAGCTGCGACTCCCTTCTAATGCAGCCAATTGTGTGTAAATTTAACATCAAAGTTTTGAGATCGTCCATAACACAGTGACAACTGAGAATGGAAATGGTAGTCTGTCCCCAGGTAGTTGTGTCAATAAAACAGGGGTTGGAACACGAAGACAAAATGCCTTTACCCTGACAATACAGTTTTCTGTGACTCCTTAGTGGATCGAGCCATTGATTTACCACCAGAGGGCGCTCTGGGCATGGTTGTGCTATGAGATAACGGCATAGAAGGCATGATGCATTGTTGCCAACTTTTTTATATGTAAATATATAAAACACATAGATGCATTGTTGCCAACTTTTTTGTATGTAAATATATAAAACACATAGATGCATTGTTGCCAACTTTTTTGTATGTATTATGCATTTAGAGGGTTAAATACACCACACACACATGTAGGTGTTTTAAGTGACAATCCAACACATAACAATTTCAAATTTCACACGGAACTTATGCAGCTATGCCACGCTGATACTTTAACCACCCCTCAAATTTGAAATCTGAGTAAATCTCCTTGTTACATTTCTTTAAATGATGGCCACCCTCTATGCTCAACAATGTATCACAAACATTAACATGACCGTATCTTTTACCCAGACTTTACTTTATGTACCTTCATTCTATCTGTGCTAACATAATCCAATGCAGACACAAACAATACTTTTAAACGCTCCTAGCACTAAGCATCATCAAGAATTGAAGCACGTTTTATTGGTCATTACAATAATAAAATACCAACCTATAAGCTTTGACTCAACTGCACGGTCAAAGTAATATGATATCAAGCAGAACGTCTTGTCTTTCACCTCAGCTGGCTGGTTAACGTGGCCGGCCTCGACAACTTTTTTGGCGTGTGAATAGCACATGTCAAACCTGTCTCCTTTCACTGTTTTGCCCTTTAGACTATAAGTTCCGCCATTCTGTGTCCACGAACCTTTGGCAGAACTGGGCAGACAGTCATTGCTTAGCTCACTTGCTGTCAACAAATGTAGAAAGTCACATGATGTCACATTATATTGGCAAAATGGTTTTACACAGTGCAATTGCTGTGTAATACAAAACAAGAAAATCACATATTATTTGTTAGCAGAGATATAGTCTGTTTCATTTTACTTTTTTGTTTGTTAAAAAAGTATCACTTTGGAGAACTCTAGTTACACAATTGTAATAAGACTACATAATTATTTATTTAAATAATTACAGCCAAAATGGTAATGTTTACATTAGCTACAATTTATAAATAAAAAACATTGGTTTTAAAGGTATAGGAAATATGTAATTAAGTAACAAAACTTAAAATAAGGACTCATGATGTAAAGAATATCTGCCTAAAAGGAACAACTTTCAGTTCCCCATTTTGCCTGCAGTGTACCCTTGGATATAAGGAACACCGGATATATGGACCAGTCTGACCAAGTCCCAGCGTGTTCATTAAAGTGGGTGTACACTGTATAAAGTAAATGTCTTATGAACAAAAATGTAACATCAAGAAAATCTATATATGTATAAATAAATAACTATGTGGCATGAGGAAAATAGGTGAAAACATTTAATCTACAGACATACCCTTGCCGGGGTCCAAATCCCCTCCAAGGGTTTGCAATCGCCCAGACATCAAACCCAGCCCGAAATAACTGCAACAAACAACACAATAACGTCATAAATTTACTCTGTAAAGAAATGATACCAAAGTGATTATAGCAACAAAGTTATAAAATTAAATACTACAGACGCATAATGTGTCGAATACTTAAAAACAATTATGTCACCATTAATTAATCCAAACAATACTGAACACAAATGAGAAATGAATGTGTTTTGCAAAAAGGTACTCTTCTGCTAATGTTTCTTCGTATGTTTTCTTGTTAAGTAGCTTGCAGATCAGACTAACTTTGTGGTGCAGTGAAAACTATTTGCAGCTCAATGTAAAGAAAACCAAAGAAATTGTAAATGACTTTAGAAGAAATAGAAATCCACCACCACCACCGACTGTGAACGGTGAAACTGTAGAGCGTGTTACCACTTACAAATATCTGGGTGTGATTATAGGCGAGAAACTGAACTGGAATGAAAACACAGTATCTGTGTACAAGAAATGTAGACAAAGACTGCATTTCATGTAAAAGTTTGAGGTTAGTCAAAGTGTGCTGTCAACCTTCTATCAGGCAGTAGTGCAGTCAGTTCTTTTGTATTGTTTTCTGTGCTACCATAGCTCACTCTCGGCTGAAAACATGAACAAGCTAGAGCGTGTGGTAAAACAAACTGCCAAATCCATCCATATTACATCACTTCGCAGCTTGCACTGTCATTACATGACAAAGAAGTCAGAAAACAGGTGATATATGCGATGCAACACATCCACTACACACCACATTCATTCCAGCGAGATCAGGCAGTCGGTATCTGTCTATTTCTGCACGTACTACCCATTACAGCAGATCTTTTGCACCACCCCTCATCAGGGCCCTTAACTCATGATTGCTAAGTTACGGAGGAGTATGTGTGAACTATAGAACTATATATGTACATGTTCTTGCTGGTTCTTTTTTTTTTTTTACAAATCTTGTGTTTGCATTAAGTTTAGTATTTTTTGGCAGGTTTACTTTTTTACTTTATTTTTAACTCCTTGCCATAGTTTTATCAAATGTATATCCATGTTTTTAGACCAAGTGTTGTGGCCATCGATAAATTCTGTCAGTAGTTTTCTCACCTGTGTGTGTATAACTGGAAGCTTTTTCCGAACAGGTTAAGCTTTGTGAAAAATTCGGATGGGGTTGACGTCAGTGTCGACTGGAAACAAACAACACCAGAACATTAGTCCTTGAGGCGTGTTGAGATTTATACCTATTTAGAGAAAAGCAACAAACTGGTGATATATTATGGTAATTAAAAAGATTATGGTCCATTAAAAACATTGTAGTTAAACTGGTGATATATTGTATTAATTAAAAAAGATTATGGTCAAACAACTGTAACTAAAAATGCTATGGTAAAACTGGTGATATACTATTTGCTAGAGAGTAGCGGTCACAACTCTCACGTTATGTTTCGGTATAAAAGAGATCTGTGTAGATCCTCCGCCCAGGTCCAGCACGCCCAACATCCTGTCTGAACTGCCCAAGTCTCCTGTAACAAGACACGTTACAATGATATAACACTGTAACGACACACGTCTGACTAGATGGCTTCACTCATGACTAGATCATGAATATAAATTCAAAGAGCTATACAGTCACGCAACTCTACAATATGTGCAGTCATCATTATTCAATGCTCCTGTAATATCTACTAAATGTCCCTCCTCAATTCAAATTTTTTGCTCGTCTCATTTGAGATCCATTTTGCGAAAAATCAAACCTACCTAGTATCCACTAGCTTGTCTGTGCAACAGTTGTATGTAGGTTTTGTGAAATCATCAGACAAACTATTTAATTATTTTATGTTTGTTCAAATATCGATTGATGTAAAAATGGAAATGGTGAAAAAAAATTTTGCCCTTAGGGAAAATTTGTAACTTTGTCATGTGATCGGCAAGAGGATGGAAGTCACACCCATGGTCAGCTGTGACCCTGCAGTGTTTACCATTTTGGATGTCCAATATTTTGAAACTTACCAGATCTAATGATTCAAGTAAATTCTCTTGATGATTTGAACAAAAATAGGCACTTTTTTATTAAATCACATAAACTATTAACACACTAGTAGACATTACATATCTAGACAATGAACCGGGTTCAAAGAGGCCATGATCTAGTTTTCATCAAATAAACTCAAGTCACATATTTGGGATTTCACACTTTAGTTTCTAGCAGTGGAAAACAGTGTAAATGTTATTAAGATTTCAATAAAATGCAATGAAGCACATTAGTTGATGGCCTAGTTTAGATAATTATAATACACACACAAAAGAACAAGAAAGGTGGGGGAACCAACCAGTGGCGACCAAACGCAGGTGGAGGAACCTACCATCCTCTCCACAGAAACATAATTCAAAGGTATAACGATGAAATCTCAGTGTACACAATAATCCAAAAGGAAAAGCACAATGTATGCATTCCTGTCTAAAAAACCTTGTACATATAACAGACGAATGGTAATGACAAAGAAGAATTACTCTAAACTTACCAATAAGGTACAAATATTATTGTATAATAGAACCAGATATCTGACATGAGTATACACAACATAAAACATATATTGCAATATACGTAAACGCTCAAACAGTAGACAAAGTTAGTAGTAAACCAGGCCAACCAGAATTCAAACTTAAACACACATGCAGATCATAAGGGGTGGCAAAAACAAATCTTAAAACGCTGAGAGCAAATATGTTACCTTCGAAAATGCTGACTAATATTGAACGAGAAGTTGACTGCTCTGTGTGCTCTATGATTGGAGGAAATTGTCATGTGGTTAGGTCAGCCTACCGTACAATCCTATATACAAGTGGTAGCATTGACCACATAAAATGTTAAATGTTGTCTGAGTTTCAACCAAATGGTATTTTTATATGGAACAATGCTCACATGAATCGTGGCTAGTTTGCTGAAGACAAATGCATGTTTATATACAAACTCTATGTGAATACTATCAGACTAATAATGACAAAATCAAATGAAATGGTAATATCAAATAAAAAATATTAAACTTTATGTAGAGGTTTCTGTTAAATCTCAGGGCAATTAACCATCAAATCAACGTGTGACGTTAAAACCCCTTTGAAGAAATATGCAAGAAAATCGACTGCATCACTTCAAGTCAAGATTTCAGCAACAAAAATGCATTTTATGAACAGGAATATTACATATATCCAGAAAGTATGATAATCAGCGAGTAAAATGAATCATATCATTTTACATTTCGTCATCATGGTAACCAGCAATCCAAGATGGCCACCAATGTTGTATGCCAATGTACATATTTAATATAAACTACTCATGTTGATCATGCTACAGGAGTGTACTATGATATCCAGTACAATATAAAGTACATTTTCTGGATTTGAGAAAGTAAAAAACAAGTTATTTATCTGTATTGAAACATATATGACAGAAGTGTTCATTTGTATATTTGCTAACACATTCATCACTACTGGGCCGATTCCAATTAACCTCTGCATGTTGACGGATTCACAGACACCTTTTTCTTCTTACAAAAATAAAATTACGCATCATCCTGCATTGACAGTACAGTGCATCGCTCATCCTCAGCGTTTACACGGTCACATTTATCACCACTGACGTCCGAGTAGCCATTGAAAATACTCCCGCTCTCAGTATCCGTTTTGCCACCAGCTAGGTTGTTAAGTTCGCAAATATCATTGTTGTTTCGATCGTCAACATCCAAAGATTCGTTACTAAAACTATCAAATAATCTGTCCAAAACATACAGTTGTAAATCGTCAGTTGAAGTAATGCCGTCTGCCATTATGGCCATAGCAGATTTTGATAATCCATCATTAAAAAACACGAAAATCTCCGTAAAATGATGTTGAGCGATAATAAACGATTGCCATGACAAACGTATAATTATGAGTAAAAGCAATTTAAATGGTGAATGTAGCCAATGCTGGAATTCCAGCCTGTCGTACTGAAATGGTTAACTTTCATTCTGAAACATAACACTAACATGTTTGATATTTTTTAAAGTGTACCAAATGTGTACCAAAGCATGTCAGAGGTGAATGCTGCATGTTTATCTGGTGACAGAGGAAGAAAGTGTCAAACCTGTGAGGAAGTTGACAGTCACCCAGCTGAAGATGCCTTCGTCGTTGCCCTCCATTATCTGCACGCTGTCTTTATTCGTCTTGAAGGGGTACTTCAAAAACAGCTGGTACACCTTGTGACAGACAAAGGTTTTTAAACGTCATCAGAATGCAAATTAATGAAAAAATATGTAATTTAAGGTAGAACAGTTACCCGGTTTCTTTTAGAAAACATATTGTTAAATTATAAACATATTCATCTGTTTTGCTTTCTATTGACATCTACATACATTATCAATGCTGTTAAACTATAATTAGTATAAATGCCCCACAATCAAGCTAGTCTATTTATGAATGTATGTTATGTAGCTTACGCTAGTCCTCCTAGATGTTTTGCATCTCGGATGCAAAACTTTCAGGAGACCCCCAGGAAAGACCCGTAACACTTTTGTTTCTTAGAAATTTACCTCTCTGTAACCTTACCATTCGTAGAATTACCCTTCACAGATTGTTCGCAATGCTATGTGTGTTTTCTACAATTGTTCAAAGTTACATAAACCATCCCAGGATGGGGGAATGAATATAACATACCTCCGCCAAGATATCATTTGCGGCTTTACCGGGAAGAGCTCGCAGCCCTGCTGTAGCTTTCAGTGCCATTGGTGTTGTTTTCCAGTGACTGGGCGGAATGTACAGCTTTGCACGGTCTAACATGTCGATCAAACTATCTGCTGCCTAAGGGAACAACTAACACTCAATAACTGCTACCATGTGACTCCGTGTAGCACAAATAACAGTGGCAGTCACACAAGGGAAAAGCGAAACATTTAGATGTCCCCGAAAAAACAACATGAACTAGGTATTTATAATAATATTAGTCTGAGCCGCAGTTTAAAAGTTCTGACTTTATAATTTCGACTGACATCACACAAGAACTTTTGCGAAATAGCGTGAGACAGTAAAACGTTGTATTCTAAGTTGTACATTTATAAACTTTTAGTTATGCCGCTGATTCAAAGTAAGTAAATTCCAGAAGGTTTCAGTTAGTATTAACATGCAGTCCATTGGTTGACATACCTTTTTTGGGTCTTTTTTATATGCAGACAGTCCAGGTTTTACTTGAATAAACAAATCATCCACAAGTTTATGTGGCTTTCCTGATGATAAGATAAGGAAAGACATCATGCGGCAATACTGAAGATAATCTGCTTTGATCATGATACACAGGCAAGTCATCATGATACACAGGCAAGTCATCACGATACACAGGCAAGTCATCACGATACACAGGCAAGTCATCACGATACACAAGCAAGTCATCACGATACACAAGCAAGTCATCACGATACACAAGCAAGTCATCACGATACACAAGCAAGTCATCACGATACACAAGCAAGTCATCACGATACACAAGCAAGTCATCATGATACACAAGCAAGTCATCATGATACACAAGCAAGTCATCATGATACACAAGCAAGTCACCATGATACACAAGCAAGTCATCATGATACACAAGCAAGTCATCATGATACACAAGCAAGTCACCATGATACACAAGCAAGTCATCATGATACACAAGCAAGTCATCATGATACACAGGCAAGTCATCATGATACACAGGCAAGTCATCACGATACACAGGCAAGTCATCACGATACACAAGCAAGTCATCACGATACACAAGCAAGTCATCATGATACACAGGCAAGTCACCACGATACACAGGCAAGTCATCACGATACACAAGCAAGTCATCACGATACACAGGCAAGTCACCACGATACACAGGCAAGTCATCACGATACACAAGCAAGTCATCACGATACACAGGCAAGTCATCACGATACACAGGCAAGTCATCACGATACACAAGCAAGTCATCACGATACACAAGCAAGTCATCACGATACACAAGCAAGTCACCATGATACACAAGCAAGTCACCATGATACACAAGCAAGTCATCATGATACACAAGCAAGTCATCATGATACACAAGCAAGTCATCATGATACACAAGCAAGTCACCATGATACACAAGCAAGTCATCATGATACACAAGCAAGTCATCATGATACACAAGCAAGTCACCATGATACACAAGCAAGTCATCATGATACACAAGCAAGTCATCACGATACACAAGCAAGTCATCACGATACACAAGCAAGTCACCACGATACACAAGCAAGTCATCATGATACACAAGCAAGTCATCACGATACACAGGCAAGTCATCATGATACACAGGCAAGTCATCATGATACACAAGCAAGTCACCATGATACACAAGCAAGTCATCACGATACACAAGCAAGTCATCACGATACACAAGCGAGTACATCATGCGGCAATACTGAAGATAATTTGCTTTGATCATGATACACAGGCAAGTCATCATGATACACAGGCAAGTCATCATGATACACAGGCAAGTCATCACGATACACAGGCAAGTCATCACGATACACAAGCAAGTCATCACGATACACAAGCAAGTCATCATGATACACAAGCAAGTCACCATGATACACAAGCAAGTCATTGTTCTAACTGAAATAGAAATGTACTATCTAGATCAGGGGTTGGCAACCTCCAGCCCATGGGCCAACTGCTGCCCGCAGAGCTATTTCATGCAGCCCGCGGACTGACAGCAAGATTGTGCACAATGTGGCCCATATCCATGATATGGATATAAAAATAAACTGCCTAGTTTCGTAGACAGATCACATACTGCAATTCAGTTATACTAATTTCCACGTGAAGAACATATCAAACGTTTTTGCACTTCCTATATAAAGTTAATGAATTCACTTTTGCATATACAGTATGTGCAGACATGAAAGTACTTTTTTGTTTGAGTGATAATATTTTGTTTTGAATGCTAAATGGCAAAACAACAAACTTGGTAATTAGTTAATCACGTATAACATTAATGCCTGCAATACATTAACTTATGGGAAACTGTGTTAAATTAACACAACTTTTTTACACATTTAATGATGAAGCTAATAGTGTAATTATTGTAATTACATGCACAGCCCGCTGCCCTAATCCAACTCAGTAATGTGGCACTCCATTTAAAAAGGTTGCCGACCCCAATCTAGCAGTCCATCCTACTGTCTACGAAGGCATACTGTTTAATGTATATACAGCGCAACCTAATTAGCTGTAATTAGTGTAAATTACAGACAGGCGTGACAGTATTGATTTGTTGTACATGGGTAAATACGTAACTCATACAAAAACATTTGAGAAAAAAATAGAATATACACTTGAGTGTAAAAGTACAATTAATATTTATTTTTTCTTGTAACACTATGCAAATCAGTAAATCTTTGGTCTGCCATGTTCAAATCTCACTGCCAAAACACTGCCATATGTTACACATGTAGATTAATTTTACAAATTAGTAAATTATAAAAAAAATTAAAGAAGCATCAAAATACTTACATAAACAAATGACAAAAGCTAAATGTAAACAAATAGCATAGATTACCTATTAATATGCATACGAATAAAGGTAAACTTCCACCTTAAATAATAAATTCTGTAATTTAGCTTAATTAGCAATTTAAACACAACTATGGGATATGTTACATTAGTACATTTCAGATTGAACTCATTGATAAATTACCTCATTCGTTCTCATGACTATCTCTCGTTCAACTGACCTGGCTTTACGTATGAATAAAGCTAAACTTCCACCTTAATTTCCTAAAATAATAAAATCTACAATTTTGCTTAATTAGCAATTTAAACACAACTATGTTACATTTCAGATTTAATTGACCTCATGTTGATAAATTACTGTGTTCAACCTCCTCACTCCTTCTCGTCCAACTGACCTGGCTTCGCTGGTTGAAACTTGAACACATGAATGCGACTTCCTGTGCTACCAGCGTCAAAGATGATGCCGTACAGATACTGGTGACTCGTTCCGACAAAGAATGGACGATGTAGTGGATTACTCAGTAGGCCGTTGTAGCTGGATAGTATCAGCAGGATGCCCATGACCACAATCACCATGATGACCGATGACCTTTGACCTTGGGTCCATGTTGAGGGCTGGTTGAGTCCCATTGAGACGCAGCGCCGATAGATGATGGGGCAGCAATGAACTGATGGAGCACGACTGATGAACATCTGTAATGATACTTACATGTTATAGAATGGGTAGTGGGATGGCCACAAATGTGCTACCTTTGTTGAAGTTGGTTGGCCTACTTTGTGGTTACTCTAGTAGTTTGTGTATATTTTATGTTGTGTATGATTAACTTGATAGCACTGGTTCAGTGGCGTATGTAGGATCATAAAAAGGGGGGCTAAAGTTAGCATAATATTTATAACATAATATTATGTAAGTTTATTTTGCTTTGCAGCCATAGAGGAGGCTTAATAGTACGCAAAAGCACATAACTAAAAAAGTCAGTCAGTCACCCATAAGCTTTCTATGCTTCATGATTTAGGACTTTTCATTATGGTATTGGTTAAGAATTTACTAATGTAAGATAATCTAGCAGAATGTTGGTGTTTATGCATGGATTTCCTGATGTCACATAACTCTTGCAGGCCTGTCCTCCTGTTTTCTTTGCTGTACAGCCAGTTTTTTTATTTTACACATGTTCTTTTACACAAGTCTTTCATAAACCAGGGAAGATTATGTGTTGATGTAGTGAAATGATGATTTCAGTGATTTGTGTGGAGACAATGTTCCATTTGTCATTAACAGTCATGTTTTGATTCAGATAAAGTACTTGTCTTTGAAATAATCAAGACATTTCCCGATGCCAGCACTATCAGCTTTGTTTCTGGTGAAGACTTGTATTTTGGCCGGTATTTATGTTTAGGTGAAATGTTGACATCAATAATTACTGTGTTGTGGTCTGCCATGACATCTACTATGCCAAGCTTCTTAATTAAATCTGGTCTGTTGGTCAATACATACATAATCGAGAATGTTTTTAGTGTTTCCTTGTGTGTGAGTGGGTTCATCTTCTTTCAAGAGAGACATCAGTTTATTGGCAGCATTTGTGCTGTATCGACTTTTGGGTGTAATTTAATGATTTTCTCAGTTGCCGTTAGGAATGTTAAAATCACCAGCAATAGTAGCATTGTGTTCAGGGCTGGGTCCAATTACACAAAATTATATCAATTACAATTACATTAAATATTTTATTTCAATTACAATTACAGTCATAATTTTCCAAATCAATTACAATTACAATTACACTGTTTCAATTTCAATTACAATTACATTATGCGGAACCAAATATATTCAGCATTTGTTAATTATGTATTTTTGCGCGTTTTGCTGAATTTCAATATTTTGTACACAATTGATAAACAAATATAACGGTAATGTTTGTACATTTTGTTGAATTGTGACTTTGAATTATACTAAATAAAAAGATAGCCGTTAAAACATATTTTTATTATATAAAATTATACAATGCAATATCCAGACATAATCCTGCAGGACATATTCCAATGCAGACATTTATCCGTGCGCATTTCTTAAATTTTTCTTTGGAAAATACTAATAATAGGGTTTGATGTGTTTACTTTGAGGTTGTAGCTCCTGCTCTAAGCGGACATTCTTAATTGGTCTGCCCTTTGCTTTGTATGAGTTGGGAATGGGAAGAGAGGCCATATAAATGGTCCTTGCCACCTGACCTGTCTCCAACCCACCACAACACAAGGGGTGTAATTGGCTTGCCAACTCTGCAATGTTTCACTGAATGTCTGTGCATTGTTTATTGCTTCCTGGCTGTTACCAACTTACTGAAAAGGCTAATTGCTAAGGCTACCCACCACTAGCACCACTGACCAGTACCCACCAGACAGTGAATACTGGGACTTAAATATAAATATATAAGCAGGTGTTATTATTAGTCTTGATTTTCAACTCATGTGAGACTTAAATTATATTTTTATTGACAATTCATTCAGGTAGTTTGTGATATGAAACATACTCTAATTGATTGTAATTGAAATAAAATTTCAGTTGTACAAAATATAACAATTACAATTACAGCAACATTTTGAAACCATAATCAATTACAATTACACGATTTTGCTGTAATCAATTACAATTACAATTACATAGTTGGACCCAGCCATGATTGTGTTTATCATATTGCCTAGTTTCGCTACGGCTAGGTCCAGTTCATCTATTTGGCTTCCTTGTGCATTTTTAGGGGGACGATGGAAAATACACACCACTGGGTTTTGTTCCTTTTATCTTGGTTTCAGTCCATATATGCTCTTGCTATTGGTTGTACGATTATCTAGGTGGTTTGTAATTATCTAGGTGGTTTGTAATTAGGTCATCTCTTGAAATACCTCCCACCAATGGTGTGTTTCTGTCCTTTCTAAACACGCTAACAATTTTTTTTATATTTCTTCATTCTTTACTGAGGGATTTAGCCATGATTCAGTGCATCAAAATGATATCTGGTTTATAGAGATTGTTAAGTTCTTCAGTGTCTTTCTTTCTGATGCTTTCGCAGTTAATAAGGATGCATCTGAAATTTGATCTTTCTTCCTTGATTTTCATGTTACCATGTTTCGTGGATGTGCTGGGATGCCTAGTTTCATTCTGGTTATCATTATCACGAGGATCAATTTGATTTGATGTTGAGATTTCTGTGTCAATGAAGAGTTTTAACAGTTAAAGTTGTTGCATTCAGGGCAAGCTCGTGAGCAAGTTGAATGCATTAGTCACAGCAATGTGTATTGATCCAGTTTGAGCAGTGGTCACATTGTATTGATCCAGTTTGAGCAGTGGTCACATTGTATTGATCCAGTTTGAGCAGTGGTCACATTGTATTGCTTTATGATCACTTAGGACAGTGGTTCTCAAACTTTTTTGCACCATGACCCCTTCTTCACAGATTGTCTTCATGATGACCCCACCTATTCCAACTGTTTCCAAAATCACTACTATTTACTTTAAAAACAACGACAGGAGAAGAATACGTCTTTATTTGAAGTCATACTTTTACAGACGTTGCCCAAAGAAATGTCCGTTTTTATCAATTCAGTGAGATGGGGGATGTTGCAAAACATCAAAGCTTCTTGATTCTGAGTTACCTGAAGTCATATTTTACAGACGTTGCATAAAGAAATGTAAATTTTTAATCAATTCAAAGACATGAGTGATGCTGCATAACATCAACAAGCTTCTTGATTATATAAAGTTTTATTTTACAGACGTTGCACAAAGAAATGTCAGTTTTAATCAGATTCTTGATTCTTGGTCTTGTTACTGCTCCACCTGCAGCTTGTTTAAAAATGTTGTCTGGTAGGAGGTGACGGAAGACCAAGTCACACAACTTAGTGTATGTAGCTTCCATCGTTGATCAGAACACTGAGAGTTTCAGTGTCAGAGGCTTTTTATCTTCTCAACAAAATTGATGATCAAGCTTTCTTTCCCTTGGGCTTGGAGTTCAACATTCAGAGAGTTCAACTGTCCAAAAATGTCCACGAGGTAGACTAGTCGTAATTCCCAATCATCAACACATCGTACAACATTGCCTTTGGACAGCCAGCAGACTTGCGTGTAGAATAGAAGCATTTTGTGAACATAGTCGATGTCCTAGCATAGCTTCTTAAAAAGGCACGAGTTGAGGGCACGTTGACGGTATCAAGAGTTTCCAGGAGTGCCTGGGTTGTGTCTTCGGTGCAAGGACCTGCCTAAAAATCATGCAATGAAGAGAACAGGCATCTGGAACTTTCCGTTTGACAACGTTCACGAAGCCTGATCG
This sequence comes from Lamellibrachia satsuma, assembly GCA_033239005.1. NCBI lineage: Eukaryota > Metazoa > Annelida > Polychaeta > Sabellida > Siboglinidae > Lamellibrachia > Lamellibrachia satsuma. The sequence goes on along the minus strand of BSQZ01000037.1, from coordinate 5,432,142 downwards.
AGAACTAAACAAAGCATGGCCCCATCGGTACATACTCCATTTGACTTGATCGTTTTGTTACAAATGCTACATGGAATACACATATGAAATGGTGAGTGCATGTCAGTTTTAAATTTATTAGTTCCGAACCGGATTGCATTTGGAAGTGCCAAATAGGCAAGTTAGTTTCTGAGGCTGAGCTGTTGACTCTGCCTACCCACGATTTCATTTTTTTATTTATCCGCAACTGTAACTAAGTAGACAACTTCTAATCATGTGCAAAGCCAAAGAATTATTTTGTAAATATAACTTATTAAGTTATAAGACATCTCGAATGTGGTACCGTCGCAACATGACCAGCCAAGCCCCTGGCCCTGTATTTGTTTACCAAGAACCCAGAAGTATAAGTATGATCTGTCTCCAGCAGGCACAAACCGCATGGACTCACACACCCGGTCGGTTGGAATGTTGTCAGTTTGTCACTGTCGCCGACTCTGGACAGAAGTACCGCTGTCGGTGTAACTTTTTGTCTTTAGTTTCGGCGTTATATTAATTTTAACGCCGTCGTTATATAAACGTCCCGTCAACGGGGATAATACAAGCTTACAGTTACTTCACATCGCACCCATTCAGGACTGAGTAATCATCCAGAACTCTGCGGATGCTTTGTAAGTCTGCCTGACTAAATACATTTCATGGCGAAAGCCCAAAACAAATAACTTTTATGACACGCACCTGGAGAATCGTGGGACAGCTAACGCACAGATTGACGTCAGGTGGCGCTGTTTCGACGGAACTGATTCGCGTGGCAATAAATTTAAATAATTCTAAATATTTCTCCACAGTTATGAACAATTATGTTTGTTAATAAAAAAATTAATGTGTATGATCAGCTACTATGATGAAGAAAATAAGAAATAAAAAAATATCTAAACGTGATGTTGCGAGATGCGTAGTCATGACAACTAGGTAAACACTGCTCCATCATGTAAATCTGCCAAAAAAGTTGTTTATCTTCTTAAGCCCACCGGCACTCCACCAGAAACAACAATGCCAAAGAAAGGGAAGAAGGGAAAAGGAAAGGGGAAAGGAAAGAAGGGGTGAGCAGATACTCATTACTAGTGTTTTACCAAGCTCGTAAACAGGATAGTTGATGTGAGCCGTCAGTCTCAAACGGAACGATAGACTGTTAGCAAGTTGGAACTTTGGCTTTGCCTTTGGTAACACCCAGTGACAGCGATTCTCCTTCTGGCAGGTTTATCTGCCGTGGTAATTTAGCAGCACAGATATTCTTGTGATACGAATCCAGTCCTGATCACATTGTCATTGCCACATTGACCATGCCGGGGCAATTAATGGCGTAATGCCTTAAAGTTAATGGCCATATGATATGCAGCCATTGGCATTGCCTTGACTTTGCCACGGCACAGGCACTGCCCCTAAGTCTCAGGCCAGAGACAGCCTGGGTCACGCCCCATGGTCATGCCCGTGGTACACTTTTACTTTGACTCTTTGTGCACCATAAATTGTTGAGCTGAGGCTGAATTGTAGGGAAACCATAAAAAATGACAGTGTCAGTCCTTCCCAATTGTCAGCAAGAAAACATACAAGAATTACTATTTTCCACACAAATCAAATATTTTTGGATGAATGTCAGTGATTGCATTGTCATCGTTAACCACATTAACCACTGTTTTTATGAACATGTATTTTATCTATTTATTTATTTTCTATGATTATTTATTTATTATATTAATTAATCTTAAATATAATACTGTATATATATATATATATATATATATATATATATATATATATATATATATATATATATATATATATATATATATATATATATATATATATATGTATATAATAAAATAAAAGCAATAATGAGACTGCATATATTTTTATTTAATAGGGCTAACATATTTAAAGATTCATCAAATTAAGTTGACATATTTATAACAATGGAATTAGTCACTGCATATATATATATATATATATATATATATATATATATATATATATATATATATATATATATATATTATATTGTTATTCATGCACAATTATATTATTGCCATCTAGTGCATTGAACATCTTAATGGATGGAAAATTTATGTTATTGTCTTTCCACTCCTATTTCATTATTGAAGCAACTAGGAAACTCCTGCCAACCTAAAATGGATTTTTACGACTTTGATGATATGTAAGTATCTATCAGCATGTAGAGTTATGCATGAGGAATTATATAGCAATACAACTACATCAGCCAGGCATTAAATGTTTTGCTAGTTACATTGTGACCATTACAAACATGTAGTAGTGCATAGCTTAGTTCTAGCTTTTTATTTGTGCAGCATAACTACATTAGTGCATTTTTACTACCAATTTATTTCAGCATATTTCCACTGCCAATATATTGAATAGAGCACAATACGGGTATGTAAAAGGAATCTTGTATTACGCTTTTCCTAATTGCTCTTTTCATATTTTCAGCATTCCATGTGTAGCTATGCAGTGTGTTATTATTTTTTCTGGCAAAAGATTGTTTAAGCTTCCTTTTAAATCAGTTAGACAGTTTGTTGTTGCTCTCAAACAAGGTTGCATTTGTCTTGTATTTGCTTATTTGCCAGAAAATCAATATTACCCAGCTTTTGCATGTTGCCTTGCATGATAACTTCACATAATTTCTTTTGTGCAACAGAATTTTCATTAGTTTGTTGAAGTATGGTCATGTGTGCATGCATGATTGAACATGTTATTAATCTACTTGTATAAGATAAAGGCAAACAATTACAGTTTTGCTAATAAGCCTGTTCTTTCTGATATAGGAAATATTAAAATACAAATATAATTCTGATTAAAACAGAAAAAAAGTTACTAAATATAAAATTGTTTCTTAAATTATAAAACTTCCATATATAACCAGTTTTATAACCAAAATGTTAGCATATTTCGCACATATGAATAATCCAATTTGATCAAACATATAAACGCCCCATATGGATTGATTAGTTCTTGATCATTGCCCCACTACAGTGTGACATTATATCCATGGCTTTCTCTACCCTTCTGGCATTTAGGAAGAAGGGAGGAAAGAGTGGAGGAAAGAGTGACAAGAAGGCTGCCAAAGATGCCTCCATCAAGTCGATGTCAGAGGCCAACTCAAAGCTATGGGAAGCTCGACTGGAAATTGCTGAACAGGCCAAGACTAAGTACAGGTAGTACTGTATGTTTCTTACAAATACAGTTGTGTTTTCCTTAAAGGTAGGCATCTTTTAATTATATCCCAACTGAAACAGTGCAGGTAAAACTTTAATATAATGTGCATGGTTTCGATGTACTTCATTTAATCAATACTTTATTATACAACAAATTGTGTTAAGCATAAAAATATCTTTTGCAACCAAAACAGTCATCCCGTACCATTTTAAAATGCTAGATAAACAAGATACTCAGTGGCCTGAAGCATATTTACTTACCATAAACAAGATACTCAGTGACCTGAAGCATACTTACTGACTATGTTACGTGGTATGTCAATAGTTAATTGGTAACAATGTTTTTGTTTTGTCACATTCTTTAGATTATTGACACAACAGTGTGTCTTGGTTTAAATTATCATACACATGTACAAGCATGCACACACCCACACAAACACACACACACACACACTCCCCACACATATGCCACACACAGCTTCTTTGTATTTTTCATCAAGTGGAACATGTTGCGCTGTTCTTAGTAACATTTATTGAGCTGTTCACAAACATCCTTTAACTTTCATTGATCACATGTGACAATCACAGGACAATGCTTACAGGGATTCATCTCATCGACTGCTGCTGGAGAATGAATCTCTGCAAGGACAGATGAGGCAGACAGAGAAGGACACGATTGATGTGATCAACTATCTGAAGCACCAGGACCAGGAAAAAGACAGACAGGTGTGGCATTAGTCACTTTCTACACATCCTTTGCCTGAAAATCAACAATCTGTTGGTTTTCTTTCTATTCTTTCTTTGTGTATTTTTATCAAAATACAATTTTTTATTGCTTTATATTAAAGGATTCATATTACTTTTACCATGTTTTGAATATCTGATAATTAATTTATTCACACCCCATCTTCTGAAGTTAAAATCTAAACCCACTTTTCATAAATATGTCTACAAATCAATGTTTATTACAATGTTGATATTTAGCAAATACGAACATTGGAATACTGTTAATTTCTTTACAATATTTTGAACATAATCCCACATTCTCTCGAAACTGGATCAGGCATAGTTAATTAATTAATTAATTTAGTCATACATACCACAATAAACAGAAAATAAGTACCACATCATTAGCAAATTAGTAGACATGATGTCCTCCCTTTATTTTCACTACAATTGATACATTAGAAACAAATTTCAATTAACTGGCATTGCTTTGGTTCGACCTTCAGATGGACAAGGTCATCCAGCAGATGAAGGAACTGAAGAAGGAACATAGACAGGAGGGAGAGAGACTGGTAAGAACTTCCTGTATGTGTTAGAAGTTGACATATTACTAACATAATTGAGTAACTTAGAAATCTTCTTCACCCCTTTCGTGTTTTGCTCGGTGGAGGCTACAGCACTTAATTTGGTGTGTCTCCTCAATGACTCGTCTCCATCTATCATGATCTCCTGTCATTTTGTCCCACTCTCGGCTGTTAACCCATGCCCTCTCAAGATCGCTCTCAACACAATTCCTCCATTTTATTATCAGTCTTCCTCTTCTCCATACCACCCTCTTCTGTTTTCCATGATCTCACTTCAACCTCTCCTCAAGATTATGCGTCCTGTCCATCGCAGGCTGCTCCCCACTACCTACGTTTTTTGTTTTTCTGAATGTTTCTTCATTCCAATCTCTTAATTCCCCATCTTCCATCCATCATCTCGTTTCACTTTACATATTCTCTGAACTCCGTTGTTCTCTGCTAATATTAACCGATTGCTGCTTGTATCTCGCCAACTCCACCTACAAGAAGAAACATGACCAGTGCCTGTTATCACTACCTTAAATGTGTAATCACACGTGTTGTGTGTTGACACCAGGTGGACGAGTTCCAGCAACAGATCCGAGACTTGGACGAGAAGCTTTCCCAGAAGACCCACGAGGTGGAAGTACTGCAGACAGAATTGAAACTCGTCAAGGAATTCCGCAAGAAGCGTGCACACATGCAGAAGGAACTCGACGAGGTACGCCTGGCTCCTTGCAATTCTAATACATGGATTATGGAGACGTTGTATTAGTTATGCTAGCTGACCAATCAGTTCAGATGGTATAAATCAGAGTAAATCCTATATTTTAAAGGTCCCTCCTCAAATCGATTTTTGCAAATCTCATTTCAAATTCATTTTGCGAAAAATTAAACCTACAATGTGCTGGCTCGTTTTTGCAACTTGTGTGTGTATTTTTTGTGTGTGAAATCATCAGAGTCAGACAAACTATTAACTTAATTTTGTAACTTTGTCATCTGATCGAAGCGAATATGGTAGTCATGCCCATGATTGGCATTGACCTGCACTGTGTTTACCATTCTGGATATCCACTATTTTGAGCCTTACCATATCTAATGACTAAAGTCAATTCTTTCGGTGATTAGAACAGAAATAGGCATTTTTTTATTAAACCAAATGCGAATGTTATATAGATACTACGTATTTTGACATCAACGAACCGGCTTTGCGATAGGCTAAATCAGTCGAGGATGGAGTTTTAAGCCCATGACTCACCATGACATACACATTCATGAGCTCGCTATAAGCTGCACAGCATAAACACATATAAGGCTTACTATTGCTACCTGTAAAACAACGTAGCTATTACAAACAGGCCAAATATTGTAATTATGTTCTTGTCTTCATATGATGGCCAATCATTCTGTATATTTTACATAAAAGCAAGGCACATTTCTGTACCAGTTTCATATGTTTCCATAATTATTTCTGTGCAATTCACAGCATTCAGTTAGACGTGGCTTCATCAGATGTACCCGCGATGCGTTGTTACAAACACCTGAACGTGTTTATTTAATTCCTGTACTACAGATCAAGGAGGCGATGTTGGATGCGAACCGGGAACACAAGAGCACCTTGGCGCGGATGGAACATAAGTTCTTTGAAGAGAAGGTAACACATATTATCAAACACAATTGATGCTTAGATAATAGTTTTGCTGTTGTAGTGCTTTGAAGCTGTCTACCCTCATCATCATTTCTGGTAACTCTTTGCTGCTATAACAATAAGGTGATTGTCATCAACGTATTCGGTTAGGTATATGTCGACACAAATTCTATAATAGATACTGTCATGCTACATTGTGGGTATTTCGCCATGAATAATAAAACATAGTGTGTGCAATGTCTGAATGAAGAAATGTATTGTCTTTACACAGATGCGTCTCCAGCAGGAAGCTAACAAGAAAATTGAAGAGCTGGCAGACAGAGCACACACCGAGGCCATTTCGTACGTGAAAAAACTGCCCACATCACATGCTTTGCCATCTTTGCTTTCATTTCCCTGCGCCAGGTGTCTGTCAGCTTTCCCCTTTTCCTTTTGCCTTGAAAGTTCTACATGAGTGTCTGTCTAGTAACCAGGTGTTGTGTTGGCTTCATGGGAATATGGCCTATCCAGCTCCACTTCCTCCTTCTAATTTGATGTTCAATTGGTTCTTGGTTTGTTCTTTCCCGTAGTAATTCATTACCAATTAGTTCTGTCCACCACGTCCTTAGAATTCTCATTAGACATTTGCTTATGATACTTTGGATCTTCTATAGCATGGATCGAACTGGTTGTGGAACATATAATAAATGTGTTTACGCAATTGGTTTCGCAACTAGTCATGCCTTCGTATATGTGATGTCATCGTTATTTACAACTTTGTTTTTAGCAATATTAGTAAAACATGCGTTAAGCATGCATACACACTGAATACGTTTTGGGGAACATATAACGCTTGTGTCCTATACCATTGCATTATCCATGTCCACGTAGTAATCTGGACGAGACGACGCGGTCGGTGTACAAGGAAAACGTGCGGCTCAACCAGGCGCTGGTGTACCACATGCAGGTATGTAAGGCACATTTCTATTGGCTGCTGATGTGCAAAATCAATTTAGATTGATCAGTATATTGTTTAGTCAAAAACATGTCACCGTTGTAACATGTCATGATGTAGTAATAAAATTATGTTTACTAAAAAATTTTATTTTAGGTTTAGAAAAGCTTTTCTATCTAAGCTAGTCGTGACTTCGTGGAATGTGTTGTGTTACGCTAACTAATTTATTTACTGTTTGTATGTCGCAGGAAGGGGAGCGTCTGAAAAACATCAAGGAGAGGCTGGATGAGGAAAACAAGACACTCCTAAGCGAGAAGGAAATGAATGCACTGGTCATTCAAAAGAAAGTCTCACAATCACAACAACACAAACAAATCATAAAAGAGGTGACTGTTGAATTTTTTTCAGATAAGCCAGTCATTGGAGCAACTGTGGTAATTACGAAACATGCATGTTGGCCTACAACTACTTCGTGTCTTCAACGTATGTTCCTCCCCCCTTTCTCTCTCTCTCTCTCTCTCTCTCTCTCTCTCTCTCTCTCTCTCTCTCTCTCTCTCTCTCTCTCACTCTCTCTCTCTCTCTCTCTCTCTCTCTCTCTCTCTCTTTTAGTACATACATGTATGTATGTGTATACATACATACATACATACATATATGCACTAAAATGTTAAAATTTTCGCTGTCCGACTAATTCAATGCGCCGCGGCAATATCTTGCTGTGCAAATCCTGGACCAAACGTGTGTGCTTCCCCGATCAGCTGCAGGAGAAGGTAGAGACGCTCGAGCGTTCGCTCAGTCACGTCGTACGGGAGTTCGAGATGGAGATGTCGGCCGAGCGAGAACGCCACGCCATCGCGACGGAGACTGCCCGCGTCGAGCTTGCCAAGCTTCAGCGGGTCGTCGCGCTCAAGACGAAAGAGATGAACAAGGTGAAGAAACTGGCAAAGAACATCCTCGACCAGCGCACCGAGATGGAGCGGTTCTTTCTCGATTCACTCGCGCAGGTCAAAGAAGAGATCTCCACCAACAGGTAGCATCTGCATCTCATTTAGAAATGCGGAGAATCCAATATTGGTGGATTTTGTAATCTGGTGTAGCATTGTTAGAAATCCGTTATGGATGACTATGGTAATATCGTGTAACAATGTTGAGAATCCAGTAGTGGTGACCTTGGTAACACAGTTATCGCTCATTGCCATATAATGAAATAGCCCGGGATAAATACATATATTGGGTAGTCTACACTTACGTGGTCTTCTCCTGTAGCAAGACTATGTCAGTTTGGAGTTTCCGCGTCCCTGCACACTCCGTCGCTTACGTGTATTTCCAAGCTAACATTGTCATTGATCAGATAAATGATCGAACTTGAAGTATTAACATTTAAGAGAGGTATGCAAACAACTTAAGTGAAATTAGCCTCTGAACATATATACATGTTTGTGAAGAAACGTCGAATGTACCATTTCTCCCACGAGAAGCAATATAACGATTTTATACAAAATCATAAAGATCAGAATAAACTCATTCTGGTTTCTGAGGTTTTGCAGCTGCGTGACGCTTATTCCTTCTGGTTGGTTGATTTCGTCATTTTGTGTTACACCGTGACGTCACAATCACTGGCTTCAAGGAGGGCAATGTAACGACAGCATCTCTGTTTGAGAATGATCGACACTGTGTGCGAACGTTCGTGCGTGCATGCGAGCGTGCGTGCGTGCGCCCTTCAATGCTGGGCAACAGAATGAAGACAATGGCATTAGCAACTACTGAGGGCTTGGAGTGTAGAAAATGATAAAGTATTGGTTTCCTTGCAAAGTTAGGACTCAATTCAACTATGAGATTAAAAATATTTTACTTTTTCCACAATGTCTTGTACAATATGATATCGAGTACGCTGCAAATTGCTGAATTGTGTAACTTAAATAGTGTCCATGAAGTCCCTTTCACATTGCCAAGCCATTTATCATTGATCTGATTTTTCTAAGGTGTATTGTTTGTGGGATATCTTTGGTGTCCCACAAACAAGTTTACACCTTAAGAAAAAATATGTCTTTTGATAACGCACTTGTCTTCATTCTGTTAAAATCGATTGACTACAACAAGAGATGGATTCGTTGTAACACACAAGACGCTTGTTTCAGACTTCAGTATCGCCAAGATGCGCGCATGGCCTACCAACATCGCATGCTGGACGCATACACGGGCAAGGCAGACTACCCCAAGGTTCGCACGTTCACCAAGGTCGACCACAGCACCAACAGCGTCTTCCGCGACCTCGAGGCTGCCGAACAGATGTGAGTATCTTATAAATCTGTGTATGGTTTCCACAATTACGTCAATTGTGTTCTTGTTTCGTAATCGGCATAACATAATATTTTCTTGTAACATATCAAAACTAGAACGAGAATTATCTAGCACACAGCGTGGGCTAGATATTCCATGATGCCATGCGGTGGCCGAGGCATAGGGGTGTTAAAGATATAGCCGGGTTTGGGTCATAGTACAATCCATAACAAGACATACACTTATGTTTGGCTATGTCAGAAGTTATCATTATTGTTTCACGCAATCGTCAGCGTTAACATTGTTGAGGTACTTTCCTGTAGCAGATTAACATTTACATCAGCATCGCAGAGAAACAATATGCGTGTAAGGCTTGTAACCGCCGTCTTTCAATATATATTTTGTTTGTTACCGCTAATGCTTGCAAACCAGCAAAAAGAAACGATTTGAGGATATTCTGAGGTAACACATCTGATGAACCACCACCAATCCTGACCCGTGTACTAGTCTAGCTACTCCCGCCGTTCACCTGTAGATAATCACTGCTCAACACACGGGCAGTGAACGGTAGTCTGCTCGGTGAGGGCATAGGATGCGAATGTCTTTCTATTCTACGAAGCAGTAGATGTTCCATCCTCAACCAAGATCCTTACACGTAGGCCTACTGACGACTGTTTCGTAGCATATTTGTTTTAGCTGCACACAGAAATGGCACCATTTTAAAAAAAAGTTTTTTCTTTATCCAAATGGTTTGGTCCAATCCAACACATGAACTCAATATTCGTTTGTACATTTTGCGAAAAAGTTAATTGTTATTCTTGTACCGTTGTTGTGCATGTATTCTGGTTGTCCATCGGTTGCAGTTCTATTTTTGCACTACACTTTGTCTTTGGTTGCCTCCGTAACAAACACGAATCACTGCGTTCTCGTTGTACGATCTGCACACTCTACTAATACTGACGTCGCACAGGGACACATTATATACTTTCCTTCGCTGCATGCAAGAACAGATGCGTACACTTATATGAACCAATGACACACGTGACCATCTTACTGGTGGTCTGCATGTACTAACATCTACTAAAACGTTGATTGTAGACTGTACGAAGAGAGCCCAAGAGGGTCGTCTGACAAGTTGGACATTTCAAGCAGTTTCTCTTCAGCGTAATGAATCCCGCCTGTTGTCATTGGATCGTTAAGCATAATAATATATTATAGTCTGCTAAGCACACATATAAGAACGTCATTTTTGAAACATAAATTATTGTGATAACAGCAATGATGTCAAAACATTTTACAGTAACGAAATATTGCACGTGACATTCTTTCATTGGAATGTGATTTCATTAATTGGTATCATTAAGATGGTCCACTGTTAAGATGATCCACTCTGCTTTTGTGTTACGTCGTTTTGTTTGTGTTTTGTTTCACAGTTTCAACAAAATCTAAATTAAATTTATGTTTCTTTAATGTTTGGATACCTGAAACTGCATTAATTAATGGTTTTAACAGAAACCCTCGTTATTATTTGGCATATCTACTAACTCTTAGTCAACTTAAATTTGTAGTTCTTCCAGGGTAATCAGTCAAGTGCTACAACAGCGAACTGCATGCACAGGTCCGTCCTCGGGGTTTTGAGGGGGGGGGAGTTCGAGCGTACACAATCTGCCTGGGATGAGTTCTGACAAATCTCACAGTTCAACGAAACTCTCTCAAAACAGGGGGATTCGTTCGTCCCTGAGGACGGACATGGTGTATGCATGACCTGTTTCAAAGTGTTCGGACCTTTGCACAATGTACTACTAACGTGTATTATGTCACTAGCACCTTTCAACTTATATAGCTAGTTCAAGTCAAGTTCTCCTATCGAACAAACTGGTTTCAGAATTATTTGTTAATTTTAAAGAAGACAACAATTACAAACTCCATTTTATGATAAAGCTACCATAATGCCACCACAACGCCACCAGAGAGCCACCAGAAAGTTGCAAACAATATATTTGCATTGAACTATCGATATAACTAATTTTGGTGTATGAATAATGCACATACTTACAGTGCCTTTCCCATAGGGCCTACATTTTCGCATAACTACTCCTTTTTGGAATTTGCACTAACAATACTATGCACAAAATAAGCCGGAAGACCAGAGCTAACGTTGTGCTTCTGGGCGTTTTTCTGGCCAATGTAGGATGAACTTGGCTGAGAAGGTGGACATCGCAGACCTGACGTGGGAACAGAAGGAGAAGGTACTGCGGTACCTGTTCGCCAAGATGAACGACGGTAGTCGAGGACACGACGTCTCCTATAAGTCTTCCAAAGTGTCGATCGCCACTAAAGCTTCGGAAGCCCTTAGGTTAGGTTATCCTTCACTAAGTACGGTATACGACACATTCCGACAATAAATCTGTATCCATATGTATGTACTGCAATAGAGATCCGTTCTTTGCCCAACTGTTTGCGGTTGTTGAATGACCTGCGTCGATATTAATGCTGGAACGAATCGGACTTGTTAATCAAACTTGATCAGTGATCCAAATACATGCCAATTCAGAATATCTGGTGTCTAACTAGACCATGGCGTTATATGACTAGTGCATCCGATTGTTCTACGGTGCATCACTGTAAAGCAAACCACTACCTTTCTGAAATTCGCAGTCATAAGCACATTTTCGGTGTCCTCCAGAATGGAAAAAATAATTAAGAATCTGAAGAATCTGATGTTTAACCAGACCATAGCTTTATTGGACTAGTACATCCGATTGTTGAACATTGTGCCAATGTAAAGCACAATTATGTCTATCGGAAATTCGCAGTCATAAGCACATTTCACGTTTTGTTCGTCCAGGCCGGAAGACATGGAGTTAGAGCCGCCTGCCGACGGGACATTCCTCACCCAAGTACAGATGAGCTTGAAGCCCAAGTTGCCGCAGATAGTCACGCCGGCGGTCGAGATGGGCGTTGGCGACAGCGTCACTTAGGTCGTCACGCACCCGTCGTTGTCACCGGGGGGGGGGGCACGATCAAGATGACTGGTCCATCGAGCATTCCCATTTCTGTTGTAAGTTTCCTCACAATCGTCCATTCTCATTAGGTGGACAGTTTCTTGACCACTGTGTAGGAGTAATACGGAACGTTTCACATATCGCGTCTCCGTGGACTCGCCACAGTGTAGTTCGTCACTACTACTGTTTGACAGTACCCTGGTATTTTTTAAAACCACAAAGGCCCTATATGTTCTTCCTCGGTTACCCTTTTGAAGGGGTGCAGAACATTAGTTTTATATTCCTGCGCTACTTTCGCTGCTTTGTTTCCCACTGCCCTCTATCACCAGCTTTCCCCTCCTCTTTTCGTCACCCTGTAAATATCTCGCATATTCCCCCGCCATAAAATGTCTAAATATACAATTTCCATTATTAGTTAAAATACTCGTTTAATTACTTTTGTAAATATCGAAACCATTCTTATTCAATTCAGTTGAATAATTGCGTTATAATTTTAATACTATAACTGGTACACGTTTTGGCATGTCATTTGGGGTTCAAACTGAAAGCACCTATCCTATTACATACATACAACAACGACAGTTGAGAAGAAACCGACGTATGGCCGACTGCTTAGTGGCATATGTCAACGTGTTTGTTTAACGTTACGCAGTTACGCGTGTAACAGAGATACTGGAACATTGTTAGTACTCACAATCACCATCACGACTATGCAAAATGATGCACATTAAAATGTGTATGATACGTGTTTTAAAACAGAACAGTATACAGTCACTACTTTGCGAATGGGACTACTGATTGTAAAGAACGGGTTGTCAGAAAGCACGAATTCGTGTTGCGTGTAGACGGTGTAGCACTAGCTGGCGTTCGTGTAATTTATGTATTGCTGTACAGTTTTAACATGGATAACAGATCCGAACAGTCATGCGAAACTATATCAAATGTATATACATGTACCTCGTGGTGTCAATTAAGTTATTTTTGCATGCACAGTGTGTGTACCGAAGTATTATGGATATAAAGAAAACACAAACTCATGGGTGGAACAGCTCGTAGTGCTCTGGCGTGGCGACAAACGATTGGTTCCACCGTATACAGCGCGACTTTTGTTTGTGTTTATTTGTCAACTATTTGAGTCGTGGTATTTTAGACCTGTATGACAATTTCTCGAACATTATTAGGTGTAAGTGATATTATGTGGACGTGGGTGTGATATCCTCTTGGGTGGAATTAACATTGTTATTCATTGAGGGATGGCGGGCTTATCAATGTCAGCACAGTCGAAGCAGTGTTTTTTTTATCTGATTGGCCATATTGCCTCCGCAGTCATTGAATTTTCTTATTAAACGCAAAACATCTTGCCAAGGTGCTAACAGTACCAAAGACACATCGTGTGCCAAAGGAGATTGAACAATCCCTAGTCTTCTAAGTGTATTATTTGCCGTATCCGTTATTGCCAAAAGAGACAGCGACAATGTTTACCGGGTTGTTGCAGAGATTACAATTTCAAGTGCTTGTATAATGTACAGGGTTGTTGTTTATTTGAAAACCGCATTATTAGAGCGTGGAAGAGAAACAACATCTAAATAATTATGCAGACATAGCATGAATGCAGTCCAGACGGGAGAAATGTGTTGAGAAAAGATATTGGTACTGATGGACGCATCCGTTCTTTATGGTTGAATTTATAACCATGTAAACTGCATAAAAAGTAACGTAGTGTGTGGAAGTGCCAAATATCTTTAGCGTTTTTGAATGTACCAACTTATATTGTGTTGTTGGACACCAATTTCTGAATATGTTGTATAGGTCTAATGTTGTCAAGTGCCAAACTCCACAATTGTCCCGTGCCACTCGTTGCTTGTATGTATGAATGAATAAATAAAACCGCTGAAGTAGAATTATCGAGTTTTGTTCGTATGTGGAAATCGAGAGTGTGATATATTTTCCAGGATATATATATATATATATATATATATATATATATATATATATATATATATATATATATATATATATATATATATATATATATATATATATATATATATATATATATATATATATATATATATGCTACAATAACATAGTTGCCATCCCTGGGTGATGCACACCTGTACAATTGGTAACAGAAACTAGTATGATTGCAAGTGAACCCGTATAGTTATCTAGGTTGGCTGGTGTATCGCACATGCTAAAAAAGGAGCCCGCAGTGCAAACTGGGATATATTGATTTGATCTCGCGAAACTGGCATCTGACATAGAATATTGTGAGACAAAGCACACCCACGCCCGGACACAGCACATCTCATCTATTACCCCACCTACCTCAGCAGTTGCCATTTTATAGGCGCAACCTCACAATCAAACGAAGCAACGTTGTGCGAAACCAATTTGGTTACGCTCGATTTTAGCAGAAACGTCACGCCAAGACAGTTGCACCAATTTGAGGTTTTTTACCCATATTACCAAGTTACGACACGTACAGCAGATTGATACGGTCCCGTACAGTGCCGGATTAACCAATGTACAGGTCGTACACACCTACCAGCCCACGTACAAAAACGGCCCCACAAAATCAATCATAATCCATCTGATACGCCGTTTAGAGTATATCTTCGCTTCCATATCTTAATATTCACATGGTTACATTTGTAGAGCCGTTGGTAGCTAATTGCATTATTTGTGTAATTCCATTAACTCATTCAATGTGGGACACAGCGCACCCCAGATATGGGGGCGCACCAGTTGTACATCACAATGGGAGAGGTTGTTGTAGAAACTATTTCGTTTAATATATGTACGGCATTGCCACGACTATTTGTGGAATAACCACTCACACGCATGCACGCACGCACGCGCGCGCACACACATACTCCGCGTGAAATTAAAATAAGTAGAGTAGGGTGGGGCAAGGAGCCCCCCCAATCGTACGATTGTTGTGTGGTTATACTATGTATTATTAAAACATTTGTGACGATTGACAACACTAACAGTATGTAGGCGTTAATTAAATGTAAACACATATTTCGTGTATGTAATTATTATTTAGTATGATTAGTATGTCACTAAAGTTACTTGAGAATAACCATGCATAAATATAAAATTATATCGTTTTGTGATGAAAACCGTAGCACCACGTGACGCCGTGCGCCCGTTGATTCCAGACAATATCGCCCATTGTTAATCGTTAGACGATAGACTTATCATAATCAATTGTTTGGAGCACATTTCTTCTGCTTTTTGACTCCAATGTGCAGATCGAATGTAACGGAATACATATGTGAAACGGTTAATGCGTGTCATTTTTTAATCTTAAACTATTGCTAGAGCTGAAGAACATCAGTCGTTCCCGCACAAAACCAGATTGTTATTTCTGATTTGCATTAGTTATTATTTCTATTGACATTAGTTATTATATCGCCATCGTAACTCATTATTGTCGATCTGTAACCTATTCCATAACTGTACATACATGTATTTTTTAGTTCAACATTCAATAATGTGTGAAATATAAACTAATACACATTGACGCTAGTTGACTCGTTTAGTAAGCTCAATAAACCGCGTATAGGCAGCGCGACCAACACACAATTTGAGAGCAGACAGTTGATAAATGTTGAAATGGGTTAAACATGGCCGCCAACCACCCTTCCCAGCTATTCCACCGACTCCCCCGTTTTCAGAGTTGATGTGCGACACATTACACAGCACACGTCATCGTTGAAAGCCCAAATAAATGCCTGTCTTCATTTTAGCTCCTCGCCGCTTCGGGAAAGCCTGTAGGATATACATCAACGTTACGCCAACAAAAGATGGTCAGAGACTAGTCATCAAGGAAATGAACTAACTCGTATCCACCCTGTGACGTAAGGTTAACTACAAGCCAAGCGTCTAACCTAACGCTGACTAATATGACAATCACTTATATGCATATTACCTACATTTTCGATGGACCTTTTTCAACGAGTGTATATCTTGGATTGTGTGGGACGTAAACATGTTTTTGCAATTGCAATTCACATTTGGAAAGCCGGATTCCATTTTTGCAAAAAGATGAGATTATGACTGATTGCTGTTGCTCAGCTGTATATCTTCCATGTTAACTTGATAGGTTTTCCAATCTGGGCTCCGTCCATGTGTGCAGAGCCTGCTAAGTTGGCAGATTTTTCCCAAACGAGCCCACTCCATCCAAGACAGTTTTGCAAAACGTTCTCAGTCCTTGGCATGCGCAGCACCGTGTCCGCAGAGGCGCCAGCGAATATGGCGGAAACCACGAATGAACAAGGCGCCGCCATGACAGAAGATTACCATTCGTCTATTGTTGAAAATGAAAGTATCGAGATAGCGAAAACGTAATCCAGATAGCTAGAAGAAAAAACCCACACATCCAACTAATCCAACAACAGATCAGTCTCTGGAAGTATTTCCTAGAGAATCTGTTAAATTAGTCTTGTTAGTCTGTGCTGTATAAGAAATAGATCTAATACTTCGAAAGGATTTAAGTTGAATGATGTCTTTTTTCTTTCAAAACGGGCTCTGTCTAAGACTTAGCCTCTTTTGGCATTTTTTTTAAATTTACAATAAATCATAGTTACCTTATTTTGGCAAATGGATTTGTTTTCTTCAGGCACATGCTAGAGAGTATCTACATTCATATATGCATATAAAGTAACAACATAAAGCAGACATTTAAGTAGTGCTATTTTTCTTTCGTTGTTTACTCAAAGTGGTAAAAATGGACTGAGTGCGTATTGGAAAACGGCTCGTCATGTTCGCTCGTCTCATTTTAGAATGATTCTGTGACAAATCAAAGCTGCCTAATGTCCGCGATGACACGTTGGCTCGTTTGTGCAAATGTGTTATTTAGTGTTGATGAAATCATCTGAATAAACAGGATTGTGTGTAATACTTGCTCGAAGAAGTGTTGTTCACTGAATAATAACACAGTTGCATAGCTGGTGGCTAAACGCTTGATATAAGGTTCGGACAGTGCGTATGTTAATAATATGGGCTGACAATTTATTGTTTTGTGTAGACACCATTCAAGCACTTCCCTCGGCAAATACACTTGGATGATCTATGGTGGCGAACATGCTACAAATGTGGCCAAACAAGAAGTTGCTTCAGATAGAGCTCATCAGAGACATTGGAAAATGCGTAACGGTAAAAGACATCCACAATACCCAGACGAAGTTAGCGCCAACGAGAAAGTACGTCATGACATTACCATTTTCTATGTTGTGTATATGGTTTGAATGTAATAGTTGCCCCGGAGGACAGTGCAAGACAGGGGATTTTTGTAATGGAACAATACAGATGCGTTGGTTATTCTCCAAATAGCGTACCATTCGATGTAGAAATTTCGGCAGAGGTGTCACAGTCTGTAAATGTCATGCTATGGCTAAGGTGAATGTTCACAAAACGAACTCCTTGAGTAGAATCATTATACAACTGACAGTGTACCCTCCCGAAGTGCACAGTTCTTGAAGGGCTCGCCGCATAAGACACACGGCCATTCTTTCACATCATTGCTGATACTGACGCGTCTTCGTGTTGGCTCCTTCACTCCATTCTTGATTCCGTTCTGTGTACCTCGTCTAGCCGCCTGTGACTTCGCCTTTATCTTCACCTTCCCCTTAACTGACTCATGATCAAAGACTTCAAATTGTGTGAGATGAATTGCATTTTTTAGAAGACAATTACAACTAAAATGAATGTAGCTTCTACGTTGACTACGCGTATAGAATACTATGCACTTATTAATTAAGTAATATCTGGTACTCCGAATTTTAACGTACCATGTATACAAAATGATAAATCGTACATTTGAAAACGCGTAGCTTTTATCAAAGTAAAACATGTTCACTACCTAACCACAACAATAAATTTACCAAATCATGTGGCGCCTTGTCCCCCAGTCAAATGGGGCGTGTTGCGCCCACCAGGCATGATGTAGACATGGGGACCGTCAGGGGAGCGTCTTACCCCACGGGGGCTCCTTGCCCCAAGCTACCCTACGGTAGACAAAGCTGTGTTTGCTTCTAAATGGGTGCGTTTTGTCCCACACTACTCTGTGCTATGAATACTTCTCTTCGGTACGAAGTATGGTCGCTTTATCAATAATCAGATGTGTTCTTCTTTCAGTAGGGCCTACAGTGCATTTCATTGCATTGTATTAGCCACATATGCAATTTGACTGGAGTAACGATAACAACTATCATATGTCGTAACTTTCAGAGGTTAAGTTTTGATATTTTCCATAAAAAGTGAAATGTGGCCTACGTTATGCCGGTTCACTGAGATGCTTCATGCTTCGTAAGGTATTGCGTAAAACAATAGCCGTCCCCAAGGTAGACCTATCTCAATGCAGCAACTGACGGGACAAGATTACGTCACTGGAAAATATTCATTGTACGCTGCGTCGTCACCTGTCGTTTGATCGGGTACCACGATATCGCATTTGTGTACTAAAACGTTACATTCTTTCGGTGTCATCAGTTCGGCATGTTCGAGGAAACCAAAATCACACACGGAACATAAGCCAGGATATATATTTTCCAGGATATATATATATATATATATGTGTGTGTATTATATATATATATATATATATATTTATATATGAGCAAGGTGCGTATATTTATGACTTAGATATGGCAAACTTTAAGCTATACACGGGTCGTAATGTAGTTACCGGTGCAGTTTTCGACCCACGCCAGTTTTCGATCCATTGAAATCTCGCTTGATATCGCGTTAGAGACGTCACAGCGTATGTTTACAACAATAACCATACAGAGTCTTGTCTGAGCAAAATATATTTTTATATATAATATGACATGGAACACGTTTATGATATACATACCTTGATAAAAAAAACCGACTTTGCATGCTTACCAGATAGTATTGAGCGTCTGCTGACGCATGTCTCGTTCTTGGCCACGTGACAACAATAGCCCTTTTTGTGGTAGATTTATGGCAAGCCAGTCTTGTCATAAAAGTAGGAATAATTAAAATGTGTTAAATATACGAGAAAAAATTTACTACATTAATATATTCAATGCAAATATATGTGTATGTGTTTTATAAAGCGCTATGTCAAGCCTGGTTGATAAAAAGGTTGACATAATTGGAACAAAGTGGTAAAATTAAAAACGATTGTCTGTACGGCTTGCCATAAATATAAGTCGAATTCCGCCGGTTTCCTTGACTAGCGCGACATCGTTCAGACGTTCAATATTCGTAAGTTTTTCACTCAAAACAACTGTTTTAATAATTTGTTTGCATTGAATAAATGAAGTAGATTTTGCTGATTTGGTATATCGATCTCTTACACAAAATGTTTCTTCAGATGTTTTTTAACGGCATATTCTATTAAGTAGGTTGAAAACTACACCAACCAGTATACCATGGCATAGGCATAGTTGTGATAATACGCGTGTGATAGTTTTTCCGGCATTGTAAGTGCACATGCCATGCCCACGGGCATTGACGGTGATCATGATGATATATTCACGAGGTTAGTTATTCACATAAACTTAAGACTAAGTTATAAAAATCATAAATACATATAACCAATTAAAATTGTCTCGTGTTTTTATATGTTTATTTATTCCAGGTTCAACCAAAATATCCGTATACAAGATCAAGTGATACAATGTAAAACGGCATCGCCGTCGGCCATCGCATGAAAGTTCAACAATGTCCAAAAAATGTCCGTAAAAACTCCGACTTCCTCTGGCTGTGACTCTGCTATGTCAGAAAAATAAAAAGTGGTGAAATTTTACTTTCGGCCCGTAATACTATGGAGGTCAGGTGTTTGTATATGTAATTTAACTGTCAAAATAAAATCATATGCTATGGAAACGTCTCGCCACTGGCACTGGTGTTGTTAAATTGCTGCGAGTAAATACCCCGGACAAGCCAGCGGTTTGACGTCCCCACCTAGTCTTAGCTTAGGTGTGGTTTAAAGCTGCTTCCTCAAATGGTTCAGCCCATCGCGAATCCGGTTCATTTATATCCAGATGTGTAGTGTGTGACCGGCTTACGTAATGTGCGCAGTCTGTTTAATAAAAAATGCGTAGTCATCGAAAGAATTTACTTCAGTCATTAGATCTGGTAAGGATCAAAGTAGTGGATATCCAAAATGGTAAACACTGTACGAGTCAAAGTCGATAATAGGCGTGACTTCAAAAACAATCCTCTCGCCCATCAAACGACAAAGTTACGAAATTTCACCAAGAGCAAAAGTCGCGATTTTTCAGAATTTCGATTTTCACTTCGCTTAATGCTTGAACAAGCATTAAGTAATCTAATAGTTTGTCTGATGATTTCACAAAAAAAACTACATGCAAAAGTTGCACGAACGAGCTAGCATGTTGCAATGGATAATAGGTAAGTTTGTTTTTCTGCAAAACTAATTTGAAATTAGACTAGCAAAAACAAAAAAGTTTAATTGAGGAGGCACCTTTAAACGATCATTAACATATGTACAAGTGTGCACAGAAAACGTGTACAAGTGTGCACAGTAAACATATGTACAAGTGTGCACAGTAAACATGTACAAGTGTGCAAAGTAAACATATGTACAACTGTGCACAGTAAACATGTGTACAAGTGTGCACAGTAAACATATGTACAAGTGTGCACAGTAAACATATGTACAAGTGTGCACAGTAAACATGTGTACAAGTGTGCACAGTAAACGTGTACAAGTGTGCACAGTAAACATGTGTACAAGTGTGCACAGTAAACATATGTACAAGTGTGCACAGTAAACATATGTACAAGTGTGCACAGTAAACATGTGTACAAGTGTGCACAGTAAACATATGTACAAGTGTGCACAGTAAACATATGTACAAGTGTGTACAGTAAACATAAGTACAAGTGTGCACAGTAAACGTGTACAAGTGGGCATAGTAAACATATGTACAAGTGTGCACAGTAAACATGTACAAGTGGGCACAGTAAACATGACCCCCACCCACCCACTCCCACCCCACCCGTCCCTGGTTATGATTATAATATCTCGGCAGAAACACGAACCTATGCCCATAAATAGGCCTGGTCGATACGGCTGACTGCGCGGTAATAATTGAGCGCACAGGTCGATCAGTCTTTATGCAGAGCTAGTATCCGTGAATGATAAGGTGGCGACTGCGACTGTAAATAGGCTAAGACAGCGGTTTGGAAGTGACACAACCACGTCAGTCTAGAACGGGGTCAATCCTACCGTCTCGTAACGAGGAAGACAACTTAGAAACCTAGACTCGCCGCGTAGTGTGGCGGCAGATCTATCTGGAGAATCGTAGGCCTCGGGTAATGGCACAATCGATACGCTTCGACACTGTGAAACACAGTCACAATCGACACGTTTCAACGTAAGCGCGCGTCCGCCTTTCAGTCGTGTTCAGTCGAGGCCAGACAGTACGCCTAGGGTAACTATGCTTCCTCTTCGACCCGCAGCTGCGGCCGATCTGTTTTGTACGATTACATGGCGGGGTCGTGATTGTGGTCGTGGCGATTATCAATAGTTTGTAGTAAGCGATGCCTCTACCGTGATTGCGGGAGACTGGTTTAAGAAGGCAGGCTAGCCGACGCAACCAAACTTTCTTGGTCTCGTCGGTGAGACAACTGATATTGTGATATGGTTGCCGACGCAAATTTCGAATTATTTGAAAAATTAAATATTTTTAAAGTATGTGAATGGGAATACGGATATTCCAATATACTCAAACGCAAATATTAGTTTTAAAATGAATATAAAACATTTGATTTTATTTCAGATGTGTAGGCCTATTTCAAATGCGAGTACTACTAAAATAGTCCATGCATTACGGTTTGCAAACGTTTCTATTTAGTAATAAAGCATCTGTTTTTACTTTGCAAGACTTATTAAATTGGTGTGTGCTTTGGTGCCTTTTTGAGAAAATAAAATACATTTTGTAATAAGTTAAACATTTGCGTTGCAATCGTTAACTTCAAACTTGCAAAATTTAAGTTGACATTAACTTAACATCCTATCAACTCCAGATTTACATGTAGTGTAAGTAAACTTAATAATTAACTCAACTAACTGACTTCATAATTTAACTTAACTAGTTAACGTTCACAATACAAGTTAACTTGATTTAATAGAAATAATTCAAGATTAACTAGTTAACATCTGCGTGTTATCCTTGTTGGCAATTTGTAGATTATTGATTAAGATCAGATTAATCCCTCCATGTTCGATGTGTAGCCATAAACTCAGTTAGGCCGATGGCGTCTTCTTACAATCTATCCAGCCACTTCGAGTCCACCACAGTAACCATCTGTTAAATGTTTTATTATGCGCCACCTCGACTGCGTGTATACATTAATTTATGAATGAATTGATTAATGTGGACTGGAGAGTGTAAGCCTACATTACACGGTTAATAAAGACCGGTACGTGTCTCACGCACGCACGCACGCACGCACGCACGCACGCACGCACGCACGCACGCACGCACGCACGCACGCACACAAACACATAATTAATAATTAGATGCACCAATAAGTGTGCATGTGGAAAACAGTTTACGATAGAAAATACCGCTTTGTATTTAATTATTTTAATTTTTACGACAGAAAGTGGGAATTCATTATTCCCCGTGATTGACATTCATTCTTATTTTATATAGTACCTATTATTGTAGCTAAAATATGTTCATGTTATTAATACATTGGTGATCAACTACTGGTTCGCGCATGCGCATATACACCAGACAGAAAATATTTAAAGAAACGACATATTTTTGCACGACGCCGGCTTTAAAATTCTTGCTTAAAATGCACGGACAAATTTAAATAAGTCGTCTCAATTCGTATATATGTTGTGACTGCAATGCAGGCGTAATTAAATGAGCGATCGATGTTCCTATTCCCCGTGGCATGGTTGTGTTTACAATGTTACTATCAGTGTACCAGAATCATGGATAAGGCGGGGATGCGTGAGTGTGACTTCGTGAGCATGATTGTTTGAACGATACACAAATGCTTATTTGTTTTTAGGAAAAACATGCGTACCAAACTGTCTGCCCATGTCGACAATTAAATTGCAAATTTCGTGGTTTTTTCAGAGATCATGGCAGCTGTCATAGTTCGCCAGGCGGCGCTGTGTATTGCTGTCGTCTGCTTGTTGGAGCCGTCCGCGTTCGCCTCGTCGATCGGCGAGAACTTGCTGTTGAACGGCGACTTCGAGACATCGAATGACGCCCCGTGGCAGTGCAGCGAGCGGCAGTCCATGTGGAAGATTACGACGGGCGAAAGTAACATGCTTCGAATCGCCGAGGGTCGGACACACAGCGGTCGCAAGGCGCTGGTGTTTGGTCCGACGACGGACGCCAAGCCGTGGGCGATATTCACAAGTCAGCATGTGAACGTGTCACAACACCTGGCGGATCATGCCGACGGCGCCGTTCACATCTCGTTCTGGTACAGTGGGGCTTTGGCGTCGAAGCTGCGCGCGCACCTCGACGTCAGCTACGCAAACGGGCGTTACCTGTTCGCGCGCGTCGCTCCGAGCGGTGACTTGCACGCCGGCGAGGACTTCGGCCGCGCGTGCGCGTTCATTCCGTCATACGGCCGTATTCGCGTCATCATGCTGCACCTGGTAGTGGAGGGGCAACTCGACAGCGCCATCTACGTTGATGACGTAGACGTGCACGTGACCGATCGCTACGACCCCTCGTGTCCGCTGTACACAGAACAACTTCCTGCTGCCAGACACGTGACCGGCAACTTCCTGTCTCCCTTGCGCAGACCTAACTATGACAGCGTAACCCTTGCCACGCAGCTGACGTCAGACAGACTTCCGTTGCTGGCAAAGACAGTTAAGCAATGGCAGGGACCGATATCGGCTGCCATCTTACTATTGTCGCGTAACGGCGACATCGCCCAACAAACCCGCGCGCTCATCACCGAATGCTACAAATCACCGCACCTGCGCGATCACGTGACCGTCCACCTTGTGACCGACGACCAATTCAACGCGCAGGACGCCTCGCTATATCCAGTGAACTTCCTCCGCAACGTGGCGCTCGAAAACGGCATGACGTCTCACGTGTTCTTCGTCGACGCCGACATAATACCGGTATTCAGCGAACGCAGCGCCATCAGTTGGGTGAAGCAGGAAGCGGCGACTCTCAGCTCCAAGTACGCGCTCATTGCTCCGCTGTTCCACGCCAAGGTGGCGGACGTCGCGATACCCAGCGACAAGCCGGAATTGCTGCTGCGCCTCCGAGAGGAGCCGGCGACGCTGGAGCCATACCTCGGGGTGTCGCATTCCGTCGTCCGCTACTCGAAGTGGTACACCAGCAACACCTCGTATCGCGTCGACTACGTCTCAGATATGGAGCCGTACTTCATCGTGCCCCGTTCCGCCCCGCTCATGCACGACATCTACGCTGGCTACGGCCGAGACAAGTGTGCCTACAGCCGCGACCTGCACGCTGCCGGATACTCGTTCCATGTGCTGCCAGACGCCTTTCTCGTGAATCGAAAGGACCCGCCCGGCTCGCCGACCATCTATGCCCGGTCGAACGGCCTCGGCCTGCGCGTCTTCCTCAACATCGCGTTCCACAGGACGGACCTCGATGCGGATTTCCTGCTCCAACCGCGACATCAACTGCCATTGGTGGAACATATGGTCGATGCCGTGCCGGAAGCGAAATCGGATGAGACCGACGGAAAGCCAACGAACGAAGGTGGAAAAGCGGCGAGCGAGCCAGCGACGTCGACGAGTGAAACGATCGACTGCAAGCAGCGGCTGTACAACGTTGACATGCAGCCGTATCCCGCCCGGCTGCACCTCGCTATGCCGACGACGGAGGGCCGCGACGACATGTTGATCGAGGGCATAATGCTTACGTACGGCACCGTCGTCTACGTCAGTGTACCGACTCCGGTGAAGGGCTCCCTCGACATCATGTTACCCTACATGCAACCGGACGCCGTCGTGTCGGTCATTCCGGGATCGTCGGATGACAGTCACCAAGTGTCCGGTTTGTCAGACACGTACCGCGGTAAAACGACCAACGCGACAGTTCTGCTATTGGCGGCTCGACGAGACCACCCCGGCGCCGCCATCATCCACGTCGACCTGTCGGACGTGCGCGACCCCGTGGCGGCGGACCGACTCGTCCAGAGCGCTCTCCTCGTCACCAATGACTCTGACGTCATCATCGTCGCTGGCGGCGGAGTTGACGTCACGTCGCTTCACAGCGCCATGTGTGACGCAAATCCGTCGTGGACGCTGCATGCACACGGCAACCAGTTCGTGCTCAAGTCGTCCACGTTGACTTCGGCGCCACCCGAGCGCTTGCCTGCACTGCCGTCCATCGCCACGCTGGACACGTTCGACGAGACACGTTGCAGCAACGCCAGCGCCGACGTCATCCTGATGACGCGCAACCGGCCGCTGCAGACTCTCGCGTTCCTTGACAGTCTCGCCACTCACGTGACCGGTATACACAAGGTGTGGCTAGTGCAGCGAGCCGACGATGCGTTGTTCGCCGACACGTACGCCGCCGTCGTCTCGTGCGTGACCGGCCGGCTCAACGTCGGCGTCGTGCCCGACGACGGCAGTGATTTCGGAGGTCTCGTCGCTTCCGTACTGCGCACGATGTCCGCCACTAACGTGATGCTCGCAGTCGACGAGATCATCTGGCTAAGGCCGGTCGACCTGCGCCGTGCCGCCTGTTTGCTCGACGCTGCCGGAGACGACGTCGGCGCCTTCCAGTTACGACTGGGCGAGAACCTCGGCCGATCGTTCGGCACCGACCCGCGGTTTACGCCGCTCAAGCACAGCCCCGGCATATACGCTTACTATCCGCGTCGCATGAGGTACTTACTTACTTACTTGGTATACTTACTTAATAACTTACTTACTTACTTACTAACTTACTTACTTACTAACTTACTTACTTACTAACTTACTTACTTACTAACTTACTTACTTACTTACTTACTTACGTACTTACTTACTTACGTACTTACTTACTTACTTGGTATACATGATTTTGTAATCTCTTCCAGTCGATAGCTAGGGATCTCAATTTCTTCTTGGAAGATATTCAGAGTAACTGCTGACACGACTTCTTCAGGAAGTTTGTTTCAACAATCGATGACACGTTTGTTTTAGGCTATGGCCCCTCAGATTATTACTACATAATCATGGAATCATATTATTGGTAGATATTCAGTCATGTCGCTACCTGTTTGCAAAACACAACAGAAGTCCAATTAGACTATAACGCCCTCTAGCGAATACATTCAAACTAATGTAAGTTACAAAATTATCATTTGAAGAGTGAAACCGATATATATCCAATCAATCACACGGTGCAGTTTGAAATGGGTTTTCATTGTTCTGTCTCTTCAACAACGATATTGTTCCTAAAAGTATTGAATGTAAGCATAACTCTGACAAACGCTCTTTCTCTGTAGCTGCGTCTAGGGTCTGGAATGAACTCTTCATCACTTTGAAATCATCTGAAACTATAGCTACTTTCTAAAAAAAAACAAGACATTTATTCCAATTTGTATTTTATTTAATAAATCTTCGATGGTCCCTTGTTCTGGTAGTGATTTCTGCGCGTCCTTGTTCACGATTTTAAAACATGGTTTTGGTTTGATACGCTTCTGAGCTCAGGTACCTGAGGATATAGGCGCCACAGAAGTTCACCATACTTATTATTATTTTAGGTATGACTTCGGTTACGTGACCAACGTCGACGGCGTGTTGATGCGCCGACGGGACCTGCTCGCCGACCTGGCCGACGTGCTGCCGATCTCCAGACACCCGGGAAACTTGGAGAACACGTGGCTGCGACGGCGCCAACACGTGCGCAGCCGACAGTGGCAGTTCGTCTACCGCCACAGTCGGCTCGTCAACAACATGTGGCTGCAGGATGGGCGCGTGGCAGCCAGCGCGTCGCCGTCGACGATCGGCTACGAGTTGGCGAGGATCGTGTCCGAGAAGAAGCGGAAGATTGACGTGGCGCGCTTCGCCGAGGAAAACAAGTTCCACGCTAACACGCACATCACTTCCGAGGTTCATTACACGGACCTCGTGTGTCCCCTGCGTTAGGGTACGAGTCGTGCTTTCGCGTCTGTCTACGTTACACATTAGTCCGGTCCGACCGAATCAGGCCAACCAATCGTCTGGAGTCGGGCCAAAAACGGTTGGTCTGCTTGGTGTGCAATCAGTTCCCGATTCCCAACTCTTGACTGCCGATTCCAAAATCGAAAGACGGGAGACTGGCTGAAACTCAGGAGATTGGTTGGGTTGGACTAGTGTGGAACTCCTGGTCCAGACTAACTAGGAGATGGGGATCAGGGAGCCAATGAGAGTTCACTGCGTGGTCACCTGAACACGTGTTCAGTTTGAGGTGCACAGTTGGCGCCAGTGTTAACAGATAAAATATGTTGTGAATCTGAAACTTGTTTATAGCGTGAAGACGATTGAAAATGTCTTACGTTATTTATAAAAGGGCCGGTTTCGCAGATTGATTTGTCAAACCCGGCGTCCTTATAAGGGTTATTTAATTAATGTTTTGTAGGAGTTCTACTGACAATTTATTGATTATAATTGATATGGTCAGTTCTGCATTTAGTTGATGAGTATATATACTTATCAACTTGGCCTTAACTATATAATTATAATTGGCCAAGTTGATGAGTATATATATATACTTATCAACTTGGCCTTAATAATATTTTTGGCCACGTTGATTAGTATATATACTTATTAACGTGGCCTTAACTATATAATTATAGTTTTGGCCAAGTTGCTGAGTATATATACTTATCAACTTGGCCTTAACTATATAATTATAGTTTTGGCCAAGTTGAGGTAACGTCAAGAAGTAACTTTCTTAGCATGTCATTGCACAAACGTCATCGTTAGCTTTTGGACACATGTCAGGATTTTGGAAAATTACTGAATAAATGTGTTAATGATCGCACTTCTCACCCACATGAATATTTCAGTCGACAAAGGCGCGTGGATGGTCTATGGTGGAGAGCGACACGTGTGGCCAAAACAAGAAGCTGCTTCAGATGCAGCGAATCACAGACACTGGCGAATACGTAATGGTAAACTGCATCCATAATATCCAGACGAAGATGGCGGCAACGGAAAAGTACGACATGACATTGTCATGTTCTATGTTGTCTATATGGTTTGAATGTAATAGTTGCACCAGAGGACAGTGCAAGACAGGGGATTTTTGTAATGGAACAACACATATACATGGGTTATTCTCCAAATAGCGTACCATTCGATGTAGACATTTTTACAGAGGCACCACAGTCCGTGAGTGTCATGTCATGGCTAAGTTGAATGCTCACATATCAGAGGAAGACACAATAAATGGGCAGAGCTGGATCTGGCGGATTCGTGTAATTTCAGGGTTCTGTTTGTCATGACGTCATCTCAGTTTTGTCACTGGTGTTATGGACACATTATACAAGCTTGTGTTTATCTAGATGATATGTAGAATTTATACAATGATCTATTCTATGGGCAGTGTGTCGCATCGCTATTTTATGTACAACCAACCCAGCTAGAATTCGTGTTCAGAGCCAAATCTCGATTGTTACTCTCTAGAAAGCGTGTAACTTCTTTTAGAGGACTAAATCCCTGCATTATCCCTGATCAATGCATTCATGCCTTCGTGTTGGCTCCTTCACTGTAGTTTTGGTTCCGTTCTGTGTCCCTCGTCTAGCTGCCAGTGACATCGCCTTTAGCTTCACCTTCACTTTTACTGACTCATTATCAAATAGTTCAACTTATGTGAGATGAATTTAATTTTTTAAGAAAACAATTAGAACTGAAATGAATGTAGTTTCCGCTTTGATTACCGAGAACAAAGAGAACAGAATAATATGTGCTTGTTTTTCTCACGTACCATCTATACAAAATGATAGATCGTACATTTGAAAACACGCAGCTTTTATCAAAGTAAAAACTGTTCACTACTTAATCACGACAATAAATTTACCAAATCATGTGGCGCCTTATCCCGCATGAGAATTACATGAAGATAATTAATTAATTGACCAACTAAGTCTGATGTTATAAATAATAATAAATTCTAAAGTGTCAGCTATTTATTACACATTAGAGAAAAGGTGTGAAATACAAGAAAACAGTTACGAAGTAATAAATAAGTAGAAATACCGATATCAACAGTTAACTATCTACCTAACTAACTACTAGCTCTATCTCACACTAACTTTACCAGAACCAATTAATACTAACCGAACAAAACTAACTTACATTACTTAACATTGGGTAACACAATTCTTACTAAATTCTTACTAAAAAAATATAGTTAACACATTTTTAAACCTTATACAATGCAGTATATGGTAAAATGTCATGACACATTGACAATAGTTGTCACACATATATCATATGTGATACAAACATTTCTCATATTACAATGTCTAGTGCAAAACTCAATACATAAGCTGACATGGAGATCCGCAGACGGCAGAACTGAGAGTCAAACAGATCCCATCCTTGTAAATGGACAATGGAGGCGCTCTCTACAAGACGTCAAAGCAAGAAGACTAGCTGATGTTGGTAGCGACCACAACCTGTTAATGGGGAAACTTGCACTGAAACTGAGAAACGCAAGGACAGGAGAGAAACAGCGTTTTGATACCGCCAAGCTACAAAACCCTGAAACCAAACAACAGTTCACAAATGCTCTGAAGAGCAGTTTGGTATTCTGGAAGAGGAAACAGAGATGACTATACACAGTTTCAACATGGCCATGGAGCTAGCAGGGAAAGCAGTGCTAGGCTACAGAAGAGCAAAGAAAGAGCAGTGGATTTCCCCATCAACTTGGGACAAAATAGGCCAAAGGAAAGGAATAAAGAAAAACTGCTCACCACAAAGTCCCCAAGACTCAAAGAAAGACTTTCAAGAGAATACTCACAAAAAGACAAAGAAGTAAAAAGGAGTACCATAGCAGACAAACGCACTTAGAAGCAAGCAGCAAGCAGCAAGAAGAAAGGATATGAAATCACTCTACCAAATAACCAAGAAACTGAAAGGAGATACAGGTCCAAACCAGAATCTCCCACTGGAAGACGCAGCCGGAAAGATCATCACAGTCGAGAAAGAGAAGATATAGAGATGGAAGGACATTTCCAACAGGTTCTCAATCGTGCAGATCCACCCAGACTTGCAGACATCCCGGAGGCAGCAGATGACATTGAATTCGACCTCGACCAAATCACAGAAGCAGTAGTCAGATAAGCCATTAAAGCCCAGAGGAATGGAAAAGCACCAACAAGTACAGCGTCTGCGCAGAAATGCTGAAAGCAGATGAAAAAAGAGACACCCAGAATCCTATGCCAGATATTCCAGAGAATATGGGATGAAGAAGACACACCAGATGATTGGAAGACAGGCACAATTATCAAGCTACAAAAGAAGGGTGAGCTGGGAAACTGTACCAACTGGCGGGGCATAACTTTGTTATCAATGACATGGAAGATTTTCAGCCGCATCATCCTGAAGAGAATATCAGCAAATACTGATACAATCCTCCGCCAGGAACAAGCCGGCTTCAGAAGAGGCAAATCATGCATCGACCACATTTTCGCGTTACGGCAGATGTTGGAACAAAGCACGGAATGGAACAGTACAATCTACATTACCTTCGTTGACTTTGAAAAGGCCTTTGACAGCCTTCACAGAGAATCCTTGTGGAGAATACGACGTCACAACGGGATCCCACAGAAGATGGTAAATGTGATTAAGATACTTTACACAGACGTCCGGTGTCGCCTGAAACAGTCACATGTCAGACAGCTTTAGCGTAAAATCCGGAGTAAAACAGGGATGCATTCTCTCACCATTTCTTTTCACTCTTGCCATTGACTGTCTGAGGACAGAAATCACCAAAGATGGAAACAAAGTCATCAGATGGACACTTACCTCGATCTTGGAAGACCTGGACTATGCAGATGACATTGGACTGCTGTCTAACAGGCACAAGAACATGCAAGAAAAGATGACAAACTCACAACAACAGCAACACAGATTGGGTTAAAGCTCAACACAGCAAAAAACAAACTGATGAGGAACAACTACAAGAGAGATAACCCCATCACCATAAACAACAGTGGTGCTTTGGAAGACGTTCGGGACTTTGCATACCTGGGAAGCAAAATCACAACAGATGGAGATTCTGAAAAAAAGATGCCATGGCTAGAATCAGAAAGGCAAGCCAGACCTTCGCTATGCTGAAGCCCATCTGCAAGCAACTGAGATAGGAAACAAAACTGAGACTGTACAATAGTAATGTTCTCAAACTGACAGCCAAGCTAGCACACAAGCTTAAGACCTTCCAAAACAGGTGTCTACGGAAGATCCCAGGGGTATTTTGGCCCAACACCATCACTAATGAAGAGCTGCTCCGCAAAACAGACGCAATATCCCTGGCCACACAGATAAAGAGGAGAACATGGAGTGTGCCGAATGTCACCTGGCGCACTGCCCAAGACAGCTTTACGCTGGAAGGCAGATGATGAAAGGAGACGTGGTCGCCCAATAGAAACATGGAGACGAACAGTGGAGAAGGAGATGAAAGAATGTGGCCTGACATGGAACACCATCACCAAATGGGCTGCAGACCGCCAGATGACTAAGTAAGTAAGTAAGTAAGTAAGTAAGTAAGTAAGTAAGTAAGTAAGTAAGTAAGTGCAAACATTTTATTACAGATTTGTTTGACATACATGTATAACAATTTGGAATACTCATCTTGACTCATATTTGCGAATTATATATTTTTGTGCATAATGCATGAAGCCTTGGCATGAATGGCTGTTTATTGTATTAAGTTCAATTGTTCGGAGATAGTTCTCTTTACTTTTTTAAGAATTCTGTGCCTGATACAAAGGCGGCAGTGCTTGGAATTAGTACGTTTTACTTGAATATCATAAAGTATTGTTATTTGGGAGGTTATTTTCGATGTTACTGAAACGTTAAGGTGCCCACCTGGTCCTTCTGGATCTCATTATTGCATTTTCCTGCGTTAGAAACATGTTCTTGGAATAAGCTGGTATTTTTCCGTTTTTATATTTGTAGAAAAATTTGAAACATGATATTTTATAAATGTTGTCTACCTTTAATAGCCAAAACATTTTAAATAGAAGTGTTTCTTCCTGGACCTTTTCCCTTATTTTCTTAATGGAAGACATTCTCAATAATGCCCTCAATCTCATATTTTAAACAAGTCCAGCATTCTGTTTTTGTATCATCAGTTCGGCACATTCGAAGAAACCAAACACACAGGGGACATAAAAAACAGCCAGGATATATATTTTCCAGTATATATATATATATATATATATATATATATATATATATATATATATATATATATATATATATATATATATATATATATATATATATCAAATATATAGGGCCTACATACAGCCAGGATATATATTTTCTAGTATATATATATATATATATATATATATATATATAAATATATATATAGCAAAAACTCGAATTGAGTAGGGACCTTTAAACGATCCTTAACATATGTACAAGTATGCCCAGTAAACATATGTATGTAGGGCGTATTAAATTGTGATATGTGAAATTTTGAAATTCATATAATGTGACGTATGTGCAATTGAACAAGCATCTTCATAAATTTGTTTGTGGAAGCTATTAGCTGTGAAATAGTGCATTTTTAGAGTTTAATATGCGGAGGGATTTTTAAAAAATTTTCTGCTATGAATATATGGATTTTAGTGTAAACGTTGACGGGCATCGGGCAAAGAGCTCTGGAGGTATGTGATTTTAAGAAAACTTGGTCAGCATGTCAATGAGATGATGGTAGTTGCGGTGAAAATGTTTCTGCATTTTTGATGGTCCAGTTTCTTTTATAATCAGACAAAAGTTAGCATGGTCACCAATGCAATGTTGCAGTGTGATTTTACCTCTCAAGTCAACATCTCCTCCCCGCGGTTCCGTTGAAACCACTACTTTGCGGTTATGTTCAGTTCTTGCTACAACAGCCTAGGCTAGACACTGGTGCGATGTGGCGGATGTCCAGATACCAGACGATGTTGCCATCAGAGTAGATAGTATGACGCTTCCGGATCAAAGCCAAATGGAAGATCGGCGGTCGACAAAGTCGTCAACCAGGACAAAAGAAACTGTACAAATAGGATCTAACAGAATATAACAGAACATAAATTGATGATCAACAACTGAATGAAGTGGAAAAAGTTACTTATCTGTGTGCTGACGTCAGTAAGCAAGGATGAGGGAGTGATGATCAGTGACGTATTAGGCATGGCCCCCTTTGGGTATTTTTCTACCGTATTTTTCCGCTGCACCGCTACACGATAGGCTTGGTCTCCCTTTGGCCTCCTTCTCTTCCACTCTACGCAAGAAGTGCATTGTTTTATCTGTCCTAACAGAGAAATGATGCATTGTTTTGCCTGTTTGGATCCAATAAAACATAATGCATTTGTTTTCAATTTAGCATTAGTTTGTTTCATTTAAATATTCATCTTTCATATGCTGGAGAAATACTGCTACTGATATGTGGAAAAACAATACTGTTGTCAATTGTAACTAATACCGTGATATCATATGCTATAATCACATAACAATCGTATGGCGGTATAGATACCTCAACAGTTTATGAATAACTATAACCATTTCCCCATTAAGGGGGACTCTTGCCCCATCCTACCCTATCGCTAATAACGTCACTGGTGATACAATATCATTAACGTAATTAATAAAACAAGGACATTTTTCATAAAGTTCAAACAAATATGGAACTAAAATATAGGGCCTATATACACCTTAAGAACTAAATTGAGATATATATATATATATATATATATATATATATATATATATATATATATATATATATATATATATATATATATATATTATATAAATATATATATATATATATATATATATATATATATATATATATATATATATATATATATATATATATATATATATATATATATATATATGCGCTAGTAAAAGCTGTAGAATCATCTTACGAATGTTTACATCATTGTTCTGTTTCCCGTGGCAACACTGAGCTTCGGAATTTCTAGAAATTTATTTTCGGAAAATAAATTGTAACACTTAAGCTCCAAAGCAATGCATATCAGAATAATGTGTTTAATATTAGCGGGTGTGCGCGTACCGTTCGACCCCACCTCCACCACCACCTCTCGGCAGAAGCGAGAACCAATATGCCCATAAATAGGCATGATTGACTGCGCAATAACAATTAAGAGCACAAGTCGGCCAGCCTTTTTAGCAGAGGTACTTCTTTCCATGAATGATGACCAGTAAACATATGTATGTAGGGCGTATTAAATTGTGATATGTGAAATTTTGAAATTCATATAATGTGACGTATGTGCAATTGAACAAGCATCTTCATAAATTTGTTTGTGGAAGCTATTAGCTGTGAAATAGTGCATTTTTAGAGTTTAATATGCGGAGGGATTTTTTAAAATTTTTCTGCTATGAATATATGGATTTTAGTGTAAACGTTGACGGGCATCGGGCAAAGAGCTCTGGAGGTATGTGATTTTAAGAAAACTTGGTCAGCATGTCAATGAGATGATGGTAGTTGCGGTGAAAATGTTTCTGCATTTTTGATGGTCCAGTTTCTTTTATAATCAGACAAAAGTTAGCATGGTCACCAATGCAATGTTGCAGTGTGATTTTACCTCTCAAGTCAACATCTCCTCCCCGCGGTTCCGTTGAAACCACTACTTTGCGGTTATGTTCAGTTCTTGCTACAACAGCCTAGGCTAGACACTGGTGTGATGTGGCGGATGTCCAGATACCAGACGATGTTGCCATCAGAGTAGATAGTATGACGCTTCCGGATCAAAGCCAAATGGAAGATCGGCGGTCGACAAAGTCGTCAACCAGGACAAAAGAAACTGTACAAATAGGATCTAACAGAATATAACAGAACATAAATTGATGATCAACAACTGAATGAAGTGGAAAAAATTACTTATCTGTGTGCTGACGTCAGTAAGCAAGGGTGAGGGAGTGATGATCAGTGACGTATTAGGCATGGCCCCCTTTGGGTATTTTTCTACCGTATTTTTCTGTTGCACCGCTACACGATAGGCTTGGTCTCCCTTTGGCCTCCTTCTCTCCCACTCTACGCAAGAAGTGCATTGTTTTATCTGTCCTAACAGAGAAATGATGCATTGTTTTGCCTGTTTGGATCCAATAAAACATAATGCATTTGTTTTCAATTTAGCATTAGTTTGTTTCATTTAAATATTCATCTTTCATATGCTGGAGAAATACTGCTACTGATATGTGGAAAAACAATACTGTTGTCAATTGTAACTAATACCGTGATATCATATGCTATAATCACATAACAATCGTATGGCGGTATAGATACCTCAACAGTTTATGAATAACTATAACCATTTCCCCATTAAGGGGGACTCTTGCCCCATCCTACCCTATCGCTAATAACGTCACTGGTGATACAATATCATTAACGTAATTAATAAAACAAGGACATTTTTCATAAAGTTCAAACAAATATGGAACTAAAATATAGGGCCTATATACACCTTAAGAACTAAATTGAGGCTATATATATATATATATATATATATATATATATATATATATATATATATATATATATATATATATATATATATAGCGCTAGTAAAAGCTGTAGAATCATCTTACGAATGTTTACATCATTGTTCTGTTTCCCGTGGCAACACTGAGCTTCGGAATTTCTAGAAATTTATTTTCGGAAAATAAATTGTAACACTTAAGCTCCAAAGCAATGCATATCAGAATAATGTGTTTAATATTAGCGGGTGTGCGCGTACCGTTCGACCCCACCTCCACCACCACCTCCCGGCAGAAGCGAGAACCAATATGCCCATAAATAGGCATGATTGACTGCGCAATAACAATTAAGAGCACAAGTCGGCCAGCCTTTTTAGCAGAGGTACTTCTTTCCATGAATGATGACGTGGCGAATGTAAATAGGCCCAGTAAGCGGATGGGAAGTGACCCAACCACGTCAGTCTACAACAGGGCCAATCAAGCAGTCTCGTAACGAGGAAGACAACATAATAGAAATCTAGACTCGCCACGTACTGTGTCGGCATATCTATCTGGAGAATCGTAGGCCTCAGGTAATGTTACAATCGATACGCTTCGACACCTTGAGACACGGTGTCGAAGCGTGTCGATGTATGGGCGGTGATGCTCAGTGGCCGGTTGCATGACAGGCACCCGAGTTAGGTGGTAAATGTACTCCCAAGGTTCCATCTAGTTGGGCAGATGCTTAGGTGCAGATGACTGCTTCCCAGATGTCACCCAACTGGGTGCCATGGGCAGAACTAATCGATAAGCAGACTACCCTTTTTCAGGGGCAAATCTTCCCATTAATCATGCTGGAGTGTAAATATAGCATTACCTCAAGGCCTGCAGCAGCAGTTGGTTCTGGCTAAGGGTGTTTAAAATTGCATTAGCAATTCTGCTGCCCCTTGTAAATGTAACCACCACCATTAAAACAACTCTATTGATTAAAGTTTGTATATCAAGCGGACAGACAGTTGCACCATTTCTGAAATCTTATTGGCAGTTGGCAATGCAATATTAATTATTATTTATGTATATTCATGTTTATATGTATTATTAGTTATTATATTATTATTATATCAAACATTTTATATTTTTCAAATGTGAATAATATTAAAATAGACCATTCATTGTGATTGCAAACGTTTCTATTTAGTAATAAAGCATCTGTTTTATGTTACAAGACTTATTAAATTGGTGTATGCTTTGTTGCCTTTTTGAGAAAAAAATTACATTTTGTATTATTTTAAACATTTGCATTGCGTTATCTTGCAATACTTAAGTTTACATTAACTTAACATCCTTCAACTCCAGATTTACATGTAGTGTAAGCCAACTTAATCACTAACTTAACTAATTGACTTGATAATTTAACTTAACTAGTTAACTTTCACAATACAAGTTAACTTGATTTAATAGAAAATAATTCAAGATTAACTAGTTAACATCTGCGTGTTATCCTTGTTGGCAATTTGTAGATTATTGATTAAGATAAGATTAATCGCCCCATGTCCGATGTGTAGAGATACCATCAGTTAGGCCGATGACGTCTTCTTATAATCTCTCCAGCCACTTCGAGTCCACCGCAGTAACCATCTGTTCATTTTTTTATTATGCGCCACCTCGAAAGCGTGTAGACGTTAATTAATTAATTAATGTGGACTGGATAGTGTAAGCCTACATTACACGGTTAATAAAGACCGGTACGTATCACACATATATTGTTAATTAATAATTAGATGCACCAACAAAAATAGCTTACAACAGAAAATGCAGCTTTGTATTTTTAAATTTTTACGACAGAAATTGGAAATTCATCCATTATTTTCCGTGATTGACATTCTCTGTTATTTTATACACTACCAATGTTGTAGCTACAATATGTTTATGTAATTAATACATTGATGATTAACTACCGGCTCGCGCATGCGTATATACACCAAGCGGAAAATATTTGACGGCACGACATATTTTTGCACGACACCGGCTTTCAAATTCTTGCAAAAATTGCATGGATAAATTTTAATGTTAATTCGTGTATGTGTCGTGACTACAATACAAGCGTAATTAAATGAGCGAGCGATTTTTCCTATTCCCCAGTGGCATGGTTGGCATGGTTGTGTTTACAATGTTACTATCAGTGTACCAGAATCATGGATAAGGGGGGGTGCGTGACTGTGACTTCGTGAGCATGATTGTTTGAACGATACACAACTGCTTATTTGTTTTTAGGAAAAACATGCATACCAAACCATATGGGCATACGGTTTGGTACGCATGTTTTTTCATAAAAACAAATTAGCAGTTGTGTATCGTTCAAACAATCATGTCGACAATTAAACTGCAAATTGAGTGGTCTCTTCAGAGTTCATGGCGGCTGTCATAGTTCGCCAGGCGGCGCTGTGTATTGCTGTCGTCTGCTTGTTCGAGCCGTCCGCATTCGCCTCGTCGGTCGGAGAGAACTTGCCATTGAACGGCGCCTTTGAGACATCGAATGACGCCCCGAGGCAGCGCACCGAGCGGCAGTCCACGTGGAAGATCACGACGGGCGAAAGTAACATGCTTCGAATCGCCGAGGGTCGGACACACAGCGGTCGCAAGGCGCTCGAGTTTGGTCTGACGACGGACGCCAAGCCGTGGGCGATATTCACCAGTCAGCACGTGAACGATGCCGTGGCGGAAGCGAAATCGGATGAGACCGACGGAAAGCCAACAAACGAAGGTGGAAAAGCGGCGAGCGAGCCAGTGACGCCGACGATTGAAACGATCGACTGCAAGCAGCGGCTGTACAGCGTCGACATGCAGCCGTCTCCCGCCCGGCTGATCTCGCTATGGCGACGACGGAGGGCCGCGACGACATGTTGATCGAGGGCATAATGCTTACGTACGGCACCGTCGTCTACGTGAGTGTACCGACTCCGGTGAAGGGCTCCCTCAACATCATGTTACCCTACATGCAACCGGACGCCGTCGTGTCGGTAATTCCGGGATCGTCGGATGACAGTCACCAAGTGTCCGGTTTGTCAGACACGTACCGCGGTAAAACGACCAACGCGACAGTTCTGCTATTGGCCGCTCGACGAGACCACCCCGGCGCCGCCATCATCCACGTCGACTTGTCGGACATGCGCGACCCCGTGGCGGCGGACCGACTCGTCCAGAGCGCTCTCCTCGTCACCAATGACTCTGACGTCATCATCGTCGCCGGCGGCGGAGTTGACGTCACGTCGCTGCACAGCGCCATGTGTGACGCAAATCCGTCGTGGACGCTGCATGCACACGGCAACCAGTTCGTGCTCAAATCGTCCACGTTGACTTCGGCGCCACCCGAGCGCTTGCCTGCACTGCCGTCCATCGCCACGCTGGACACGTTCGACGCGACACGTTGCAGCAACGCCAGCGCCGACGTTATCCTGATGACGCGCAACCGGCCGCTGCAGACTCTCGCGTTCCTCGACAGTCTCGCCACTCACGTGACCGGTATCCATAAGGTGTGGCTAGTGCAGCGAGCCGACGATGCGTTGTTCGCCGACACGTACGCCGCCGTCGTCTCGTGCGTGGCCGGCCGGCTCAACGTCGGCGTCGTGCCCGACGACGGCAGTGATTTCGGAGGTCTCGTCGCTTCCGTACTGCGCACGATGTCCGCCACTAACGTGATGCTCGCAGTCGACGAGATCATCTGGCTACGGCCGGTCGACCTGCGCCGTGCCGCCTGTTTGCTCGACGCTGCCGGAGACGACGTCGGCGCCTTCCAGTTACGACTGGGCGAGAACCTCGGCCGATCGTTCGGCACCGACCCGCGGTTTACGCCGCTCAAGCACAGCCCCGGCATATACGCTTACTATCCGCGTCGCATGAGGTACTTACATACTTACTTGGTATATACTTACTTACTTCCTTCAACAATCGATGACACGTTTGTTTTAGGCTATGGTCCCTCAGATTATTACTACATTGATAAACAATCTTCTGGGTTATTCCTGTTTAAGCTATTGTTATATTTCAGTACCTCAAAGAGGTCCACCTTAATTCGTCTGTTTTAAAGAAACTGATTCTGAAGTTTCAGTTTCAATGCTCTTTTCTAAATGTTCTCAGTTTCATTTACATATTTTGATAGCAGAGGTTCCATCACTGGTGGAATCATAGAATCATATTATTGGTAGATATTCAGTCATTATTGCCAACTGCTTGCAAAAAACAACAGAAGTCCAATTAGACTATAACGCCCTCTAGTGAATACATTCAAACTAGCGTAACTTACAAAATTATCATTTGAAGAGTGAAACCGATACATATCCAACCAACCACACGGTGCAGGTTGAAATGGGCTTTCATTGTTATGTCTCTTCAACAACGATATTGTTCCTAAAAGTAGTGAATGTAAGCATAACTCTGACAAACGCTCTTTCTCTGTAGCTGCGTCTAGGGTCTGGAATGAACTCTTCATCACGTTGAAATCATCTGAAACTATAGCAACTTTCTGAAAAAAACTCAAGACATTTATTCCAATTTGCATTTCATTTTATAAATCTTCGGTGGTCCCTTGTTCTGGTAGTGATTTCTGCGCGTCCTTGTTCACGATTATAAAAAATGGTTTTGATTTGATACGCCTCTGAGCTCAGGTACCTGAGGATATAGGCGCCACAGAATTTCATCATACTTATTATTATTTTAGGTATGACTTTGGTTACGTGACCAACGTCGACGGCGTGTTGATGCGCCGATGGGACCTGCTCGCCGACCTGGCCGACGTGCTGCCGACCTCCAGACACCCGGGAAACTTGGAGAACGCGTGGCTGCGACGGCGCCAGCACGTGCGCAGCCGACAGTGGCAGTTCGTCTACCGCCACAGTCGGCTCGTCAACAACATGTGGCTGCAGGATGGGCGCGTGGCAGCCAGCGCGTCGCCGTCGACGATCGGCTACGAGTTGGCGAGGATCGTGTCCGAGAAGAAGCGGAAGATTGACGTGGCGCGCTTCGCCGAGGAAAACAAGTTCCACGCGAACACGCACATCACTTCCGAGGTTCATTACACGGACCTCGCGTGCCCCCTGCGTTAGGGTACGAGTCGTGCTTCCGCGTCTGTCTACGTAATGTTAGATACACACCAGTCCGATCCGACCGAATCGGGCCAACCAATCTTCTGGAGTCGGACCAAAAACGGTTGGTCTGCTTGGTGTGCAATCAGTTCCCGATTCCTAACTCTTGACTACGATTGTAGCCGGGAAATTGGCCGAAAGTCGGGAGATTGTTTGGGTTGGATTAGTGTGGAACTCCTGGTACAGACCAACTAGGAGATGGGGATCAGGGAGCCAATGAGAGTTCACTACGTGGTCACTTGAACACGTGTTCAGTTTGGGGTGCAGAGTTCGCGCCAGGGTCAGTCTGGTTGAGGGCAACCCCCAGCTGGATGTATCACCGACGGTGTGGGGCGGAAAAAGACGAGCACTAGACTACCTCCACTTTCCAGGGGCGGCAGATCTAGGCTTGTTGGCGGGGTCCCAGTCAGTCGGGGGGGGGGGGGGAGGGGGAGGGTGGGGGCGGCGACACATGTGTCGTTCTACTTACATAAGGGTTAATATTAGCCGTTTGCTAATACTTCAATCTTTACATTGACACTAGTTCCAATGTAGGCCTATATAGGGGAGACTGGGACTAGTCTGCCCCATGGACACTCTAATAGATTTATATTTATTTGTAGAGCTAGAGGATCAGTTTTGACCTTAAATTGAACGAAAATATCTTGTCCACATTTGTGCTATCAACAAATGCCAAAAGTATTACAAGTCAATATCCAAATCTGACTCTTAGTAGACCTATCCAAGCATGGGCAGACTTGCCTCATGTCGGGGCAAGTCCGCCCAACGGCTGGGGCAAGTTCGCCCCACACATACTTTAAGCAGCAAATACACAATAACTGCAGCTTGTCTTATTTTTATGTCAAAAAACGTTCTTTTGTGACACATTCGTTAGAAACTTAAAATCCTCACAAATTCTGTTGTATCTATGAAATAAGCCAGGCAAACAAAAACAACATTTCGCACTGCATCGGCTAGAAAATGGTGAAATAAAATCTAGTTTCGTCACTTTTTTATTAGAAAATAACACTAAACTGGACAGTTAGAAGTCTTTATTAGAGTGCATGTTAGTGTTTATGTTCACAGGTGATCCTGAGCATTTTACATTTTACAGATATCGTAGGGACGAACTTGCCCCGTAGCACATAGGCGGACGTGCCCCAACACAGAGACATGTTTGGTGGGCGGCAACTAAATACCACTGACATTGGATAGAGCAACAACGCAAGATTAAAACAATAGATCTGATATAAGGGCCTTACTGAGCACTCTGAAT
Source organism: Lamellibrachia satsuma (assembly GCA_033239005.1). Classification (NCBI taxonomy): domain Eukaryota; kingdom Metazoa; phylum Annelida; class Polychaeta; order Sabellida; family Siboglinidae; genus Lamellibrachia; species Lamellibrachia satsuma. The sequence goes on along the minus strand of BSQZ01000037.1, from coordinate 5,389,728 downwards.
GTGTAACCAATGCCACTTATAAGTACTGAAATTTTATCGAAAAAAGTTATGCGACGTGGTTGAAATTGCGTTGGTTGAGATTACGGGTGAGGAGCTATCTTTATAGAGTAGCAAACACCAAACCTGATGCAATACACTTAATGGAAAATCAGTATGAACACCGTCTGTTGACATCTGCAGTAGCAGATAGCAAGATAGCAAGCAATCTCTAGTCTTTGACACTGCTTCATTATGTCATTTCTCTGTGGTGTGATATGCTGCAGTCAGTCCACTGCATTTGCATCGTGGTATTGCCACATTAGAATATAAACAGTGGCTATTATATACCAACGGTATTGTTATCTGCCGTGTATTTCTCCTGGATGATGCCAGTCAGCTTGCGTTTGATGTTCGCATTGACGTTGTGGAACTCTGTCGCTCGTCTTGCCGACGCCTGTAACAGGAGAATGGCATTCAAGACATTACATTCATATGACAGCACACTGACGTCATAACTGACAGACCCATAACGTGACTGTCTGCCTAGCAATTAGGCCCATCAAGCTAACAACATGGCTACCGCTCTCCGCTACTCCGTCGTATTTTTCATTGCCAATGTTGTTTCAGTTAGAATAGTATGTGAGCAAATATATGCCGCCCTAGTAATGTAATATATTATATGTAAACATAGTTGCTAAGGCAAAGCTTGAAGGAGGATTAGTTATGAAGAATGCCTAAACTAGTTATGAAGATCGCCTTATGAAGATTATGAAGAACACTTTATGAAGAATGCCTAAAAGAATGTGGTTTAGAGACAAAGAGGTTTAGAGGAGATCAAATTGAAGTTTTTAAGATATTGAAACTATTGATAGAAATTATTGATAGAAATAATTTTTTCTCACAAAAAAATATAGCAGAACTAGAGGACATAAGGTAACATTAGTAAAGGATCAATGTAGATTGGATGTCAGGAAGTACTCGTTCTCACAGAGGACAATAAATGAATGGAACAAATTATCTACTGATTGTGTAACTGGTAGCAGCATGAATATGTTTAAAAACAAGGTTGATACAGGAGGGAGGGTTACACACAGATGAAAAATTTTGGACTCAATAAGCTAATGGCTTCCTTGTCCACTTGCCATCTGGGTCTTTTCCTTGGATGGCAATCCTATTAAATATCGTTAAGGATTGTGACGTCAGACACTAGATCAGTCAATTAGGACTTCACTGGCTTGACGTATCCAGACTGACATATTGAACATGAAGTGTATTTCACGGGTGGTTTACATTCTGCGTCGGTTCACCTTCCTTGGCCAAGTCTGTCACAGCAGGAGTATGCTCACGTGCTACCAGGCATAACAGACGATGTGCTATTGTGTCGTCACACTTGTTCAAGTTACTTATATTACATGCACAGTGGCATAACTAAGATACCTTTTAGAGAATTTGCACATAATTGACAGCATGGACCAGTTTAGAATGTGTGTACACTAAATTGCAATTTCTGTAATTGTCATACACCCCATGGCTTTCTAACTACAACATAACAGCTCATCACAAATCTAACATACTATTCTGTTAACCAACTACATCAAGTCATACCATGTATGACTTACCTCAATTTTCCAGAGGAGGTCAACATCCCATTTGTAGCTGATGAAGCTAAGTACAAAGCCAGTTCCGCTGCTGCCGACACGGCCGATGCGACCAGAACGGTGGATGTAGTCAGAGATGAAGTGAGGAAAATCAAAGTTGATGACATGTTTTGCCTGGATAAAGACAATTTGCAGATATAGTACTTGGGCTATTTGCCTGTTGATCCATATATCAAACCATTAATCTCATTAAATTCTTTGACTATAAATACCACCATCTAAAAACTAATTTAGGAAAATTAAGGCAGTGTACCAGAAACGTGCAATAGTCAGTATTGCAGAAACATAAAAGAGTAGCATATTCGACCTATTAAGTGGATATGCCCTAATTAGCATACACCCTCATAGTTTTAAACACATGGTAACATGATGATTGATGGAAATGTGTAGTTGGGAACATGCTTTCTCAACGGATGCTATATTTGTTTGATAGAATTTTGGTGCCATCTAGTGGATTATCTGGTGACTAGTGTGGAACAACTGAAACTTGGTGCCATCTGGTGTTAAACCTTGTTGTCTAAAAAAACAAAATGACCCATTGTTGGTGTATGCTTAAAACAACAGATTTCTTGAAATTTTTTCATGTCTCAAATTTGCTTCAAGAGTACTGTACACTTAATAGGTGGAATATGGTAGTTTTAATTAATATATATGATTCAATTAAAGACTCTACCCTAGTGTCAAATATTTGCTTCAAGAGTATTGTACGCTTAATAGGTGGAATACGGTAGTTTTAATTAATATATATGATTCAACTAAAGACTCTACCCTAGTGTCAAATATTTGCTTCAAGAGTACTGTATGCTTAATAGGTGGAATATGGTAGTTTTAACTAATATATGTGATTCAACTAAAGACTCTACCCTAGTGTCAAATATTTGCTTCAAGAGTACTGTACACTTAATAGGTGGAATATGGTAGTTTTAATTAATATATATGATTCAACTAAAGACTCTACCCTAGTGTCAAATATTTGCTTCAAGAGTACTGTATGCTTAATAGGTGGAATATGGTAGTTTTAATTAATATATATGATTCATCTAAAGACTCTACCCTACTGTCAAATATTTGCTTCAAGAGTACTGTATGCTTAATAGGTGGAATATGGTAGTTTTAATTAATATATATGATTCAACTAAAGACTCTACCCTAGTGTCAAATATTTGCTTCAAGAGTACTGTACACTTAATAGGTGGAATATGGTAGTTTTAATTAATATATATGATTCACCTAAAGACTCTACCCTAGTGGCAAATATTTGCTTCAAGAGTACTGTACACTTAATAGGTGGAATATGGTAGTTTTAATTAATATACATGATTCAACTAAAGACTCTACCCTAGTGTCAAAAATTTGCTTCAAGAGTACTGTACACTTAATAGGTGGAATATGGTAGTTTTAATTAATATATATGATTCAACTAAAGACTGTACCCTAGTGTCAAATATTTGCTTCAAGAGTACTGTACACTTAATAGGTGGAATATGGTCAAATATTTGCTTCAAGAGTACTGTACACTTAATAGGTGGAATATGGTAGTTTTAATTAATATATATGATTCAACAAAAGACTCTACCCTAGTGTCAAATATAAATATGTATCCTCACCCGTACAGTATCCATTCCTCTTGACATGATGTCAGTGCATACAAGTACTTCCGTCTCTGCATTCTGGAACTGTTCAAACCGTCCCTCCCTCACCTGAAACACCAGCAGCAGATGGCAATGTAATGTAAAATGTGAATCACTGTTCCAACATCAGGCTTTTGTTCTTTGATGCAGAACGATTACGAATACTTTTATTCCAGGTAAAACCATATACATACCAAAAAATAATTTAAGTTAAAAAATATAATTATATCAAGGGTACAAATACGTAAAAAAATATATAATATATATATACATATGTATATTAATGGATGAAAACTTACCATTGTACACAATAAACTGTTCATGCCCATCTAGACCAAATGGGTCCATTAAAAATATTAATACTATTGTTTGTATGTTTTATCAAAACATTTTCAATGTAGTAAACCTGTTTTCTAAAATCATATATATTATTGCGCAATAGGGCATCAAAATTATCAAGGACATTAAACAAACATACGTTAACAAACCTACTACAGGTGTTGTCCCACCTGTCGTATCTTAAAAACATGTCTCATCCCAGCATTCAACACGACAAGCCAATCATCTGGGGGCTTGCAACAGTCAGAAATAATAACAGGTTTTGCATTATGTATTGCATTTACCAGTATTTATCTGGTGAAAAAGGGTTGATTTGGAGAATTTGTACATTGAATTTGCACATTAAATAACGTAAAGATAGGCTATTACAATCAATAACTAAGCTTGTTCTTCCTATATCATGACTGCAATGTTAGTAGCCAACAAGACTGTTGTGTTGCAATGCACTAATATTTGGGAAGTGCCAATAACATTTTCAAGTAATTTGTTAATAATTTTTTATGTAAAAGATAGCAACTTTTTCCAACATTTCACTTATGAACACAAGAAGGATAAAGATATGGTAGAACGAATACATAGGAGAGCAACTAGAGTATTTCCAGAACGGAGAGACCCGAGTTATGAAGAACACCTAAATGAATGTGGTTTAACAACCCTAGAAACAAAGAGGTTTTTAAGATATTGATATAAAATATTAATAGAAATACTTGCTCTCACTTCTTAAGATAATAGAACACAAAGTAACATTACTAAAGGATCAGTGTAGACTGGATATCAGGAAGTACTCGTTCTCACAGGGAACAATCAATGAATGGAACAAATTATCTACAGATTGTGTAACTACTAGCAGCGTGAATATGTTTAAAACAAAATTTACAAATATCTCAGAAGGGTGGGTTACCCATAGATGAAAAATTGTTGGACCCTCGATAAGCCAATGGCTTCCTTGTCCACTTGCCATCTGGGCATTTTGCCTTGGATGGCGATATTGTTAAATCATGCTGAATCATTACCTTCTGTGGCATCTGTGCGTGTAAGACAACATTTGCTATGCCATTGTCATTGAGGAAGTGGCCGACGTAACAAGCGGTGCTTGATCGATTGCAGAACACAAGTGTTGGAACACGTCTGGAAGAGTTTGACTTCAATGCCTTTAACAGAGCCTCTGTAAACACAAATATCAACAATGGTGCAGTGCTTATGGTATATTGATACATGTGAACTCTCATCATGGTAATGTGGAACACTTCTAGTACTCTAGACTGCTACTGGAGGCTACAGTCATTTTGAAATCAAACGATTAGAATATTATTATCTTTACAGTAGATAGCAGCAATGACTTTTAATGACACAGTCTCTTTACTTATTTATTTGTTTAACTTATTCTAATTTATCTTAACTTATTTTAGCCTTGTTAGGGCCTTTGAGCAGTTGTTTTCCTTGTTAAATGCCATGTTACAAATGTCTAATTCATTATACATGCAGCCAGCTACAATGGCGAATTCATAAGTCTATCAGACTATCAGTTAAATTATTAAACCAACATACACACACTGAGAAACAGCTATACTCTGGTCTCACACTTCTAAAGCAAAAGCAGTAAACTGACACAGTTACACCTCAGGGCATCAAAGAACCTCATCAGTTCTATTCAAACCTGGCTTCTGGTCACTGCCGATGCGTATGAATTTCTGAGGTATGTGTGGCATGAGACGGTGTAGATGGGGCGTGGTCACCTTGACCAGACTGTTCAGCTGCAGACCGACAAACACAGACATGACAATCTCAACATGAGGCATTTCTTCAAAAAGACTAATAACATCAGGTTATATGACATAAATCAGATTTGTGGAGCTTGTTGGGACTTAGCCAAATTGTTCTCTATACCATATCTTGCTTACATCCACGGGTACGAGGGAAGGTTGCAGGGCTGAAAGGAGAGTTCATAGTTGTACGTATTAAGAGGTAGTTTCCTGTATTGGTAGTTCATATAGCGACAAGTCACTGTATGCTGTTAGTTCAGCTGCCCTTCAGAGTCTTGTCTGGTGTTATGGCCTCTTCATGGTTCAGTATCAGTGTGCGATAGACACAGATGTTACGTGACCACGTAGATCACTGAAGAGACACCTCAGGCTAAACCGAGAGGTGGTCGCTACAACATCCCAGTTATCTTTTGCTGTTATGTGATCACCAACATGGTCACATGACATCAATGTCCTTCTCACATCGACATTGATGAACCTACCAAGGAGGAGCGAATGGAATCATATATGAGGCATAGGACACAATGCAATATATATATATATATATATATATATATATACATATAATGCATATTATAAAAGAATAAAATCAGACATCTTTACAAAATACCTCTTCTGTTACTTACCGGTACAACATCACCGAGGACCTGCTTCAGACTACTGGGCATTGTGGCACCCACCATTGCTACTTGCGTTCCAATGCCCATATTGTCATCCTCATCAGTAACACCACTCTCTGAAGATATCTGCACAAATATGAAAAAGTCTCAACAAAATATACATGAATATATGCAACACTGAAGCGCAAATGCCAGAGAAATGCAAGAAGGGAAAACCTAGTCTTCACCAGAGCAAGTAAAGAACGTACTGGTGGAATGAATATTGAAGTTACCTATACGCATGGTGTATGAAGTTACAATTGATACCAGAAAGAAAAGCATGGAGTTGATCACCATTAAAACAACCTATCTGAACTAGTACAATAACGAGTTGTAGCATAAATTTCTTTGATACAAAAAACCACGACACGCAGAAACACAGTTCATGTGCATTTTTATGTTATGGTAATTTTAACATTTCGTCAATAGCCCAATTTTATTGTTTTGTTAAGAGCCTGGTCAAAATACCTTCATCTTGCGAATGAGCCTCATAGTAAGGCCACTAAAGCTGTCGTCCAGCAGTGTATCGGCTTCATCAAACACGAGATGATGGAGTCGTGACATGTCATAGACTCCTACCACACATAGCAGGGGTACAACACATCAGTCACAAAAGAATACATATCACTAGAAGATGCTGTCTGACTTATTGGTATTTGTGTTGTACTGTGGCATATCTACAATCTTGCACTAGTTTACAAGGCTACAACGTAGTGGCACAACAGGAAATCTACAAAAATGGTACAAAAAAAAACTGGTGTGCTGAGTGCATGATTATTGTCATTACATGAAATCAAAGATTTGTAGGCTTGTTGATAGCACAAATGGACAATTGGTCAGGGAATATTATATAATATTACACATATAATTATACATACATTACATTATATTACACATATAATTACACATATAATTATACATACACATAATAAAATATCATGACAGCCAAGTGTTTACAATCTGCTTACTGTTTGTCAATAACTTGCTCAGAACTCCTGGCGTGGCAATCAAGATGTCATTGAGATGGGCATCCATTGACTTTACCAGTTTCTGCAACAAATATGAATGCAAAAAAATACTTAAGTTTATAAAAAATCTGGAGAATTTCCAGCTTCCATGTTCAATGTGCAGTGACAGTTTATGACACGTACTAATTTTAAAAACATACCAACAAAGATATAAATAAAATTCAGATAAACAAATAAATGACTCAAAGAAATCACAAACCTTTGTTCCTCGGCCCCCACAAACAGAAATGGGAGCAAAGTCGGTGTACTGAGATAGTTCCACGCTGACAGCCTACAACAATTAAACGTCACACAATTTAACTTTACAAGCCTTTCATATGTTCGTCTCAGTAAAGTATCGTATACATCATTCCTATGTAGATAACACGGTTAATAATTATTTTATCAAAACATGGAACAAGAAGTTCATTCTTAAACTGTTTTACTAGCACCTTTAGAAACATTCTAAGCAAACTGAACGTTTGTCTCATTCGACTATATATTTATTAGTTATTCTGAATAACCCATTATAAATACAGTGCAGTAATTGATCTGCATCACTGGGTGTCCTTCAGTGGCGTATCTAAGATCTCACAAAGGGGGAGGCCAAAGGGGGAGGCCAAAGGGGAGGCCAAAGGGGGAGGCCAAAGGGGGAGGCCAAAGGGGAGGCCAAAGGGGAGGCCAAAGGGGGAGGCCAAAGGGGGAGGCCAAAGGGGAGGCCAAAGGGGGAGGCCAAAGGGGAGGCCAAAGGGGGAGGCCAAAGGGGGAGGCCAAAGGGGGAGGCCAAAGAGGGCCAAGATTATTAAGAAATAGTCACCCATTAGTTCATCATACATCTAGGTAGTGACACAAGAGGTTATATAAAATCTTAAGCCAAAAGGGGGCCATGCCCCAATGCTCCCCTAAATACACCACTGGTGTCCTTTATGCCACTGCTACTGCTATGAATCATGGGTATCAGAAGTGACAGAAATGTAGTTCTTGAGACGAATGTTCAGATTTCCATGGACAAAAAAGAAAAATAATGAAGCCGTTCTTAGAACAGCAAACTGTAAAAGGAAGATCATGCATGTGTAGATTCAGGAAAAGATAAGCAGAATTTATAGGCCACCTGATGAGAAAGAGAGACAACAGGAAAACAGCATAGGTCGGCAAAGAATAAAAATTCTTAACGGTCTAGCAGCCTTGCTAGGAAAGAGCATCGTAAAGGCACCTGTGATCATGAGAGGGTGATCACGGTCGCTTACACCTGCACACCACTCAGTGATGATGATTAATGCCACTAGTAGTCACCACGATACACTAGTTATTCAGCCACAATAACTTGTGCAGTTCTGCTTACATGTATTTGGTCAGTGAGCTCCCTGGACGGCGTGACAATGACTGAGAAAGGCTTGTTTGGTTCAGCGTGGCTTCCTGTGGTCTGTTTGTACCTGTGAATCTTCTCAATGATGGGCAGCAAGAATGCCAATGTCTTGCCACTACCTACATGCCACACATAGCATTATCTCTCAATCCTTGCTTTTTATCATAAAATCATGTTATATAGTATAAGCTATATCTACTTTAATTTCTAGACTGCCAAAATATTTTAATGAATCACCATTAAAAAAAATTATTTGACCATATTATCTGTTTATGAATATTGACCATGTAATTCAGCAGGCAATGTAAACATGACATTTGTGGCAAAACAAAATCATAGTTCATTAAAACACATTTGGGCAGTCCCGAGGTTAGGATAGATACAGTTTATACTACAAAAGATGATTTTATGAAAAAAAATATTACTTTGCATTTTTAAGACAAGTTTAACAAAACACACACTCTATACATGTTTTTATTATTACATAAAGAAGATACGCTTTAACATTAAATTGTTATGCATGGTTGGAATGTCAGTACAGCAGATTATGAGAATTAAAACGTCTCCACTGGTATTATATTATGCGACATCTTGTGTGATGAAAAGAAGCCTTACCTGTTTCAGCAGCACATAAAACGTTCTTGTGCTCCAGCATATGTGGAATAGTCAGAACCTGAAGAAGTAAGATTCTATATTTAATTATCAACATAATAAACAAACCACTGCATCAAGTGTGCCTTCTTATCACCGTATGCACGCACAGAAGTTGGTCACAATACTTCTCCATCAGTGTCTGTCCTGCATAACTTTTTCAAGTTCAGAAACTATTATCCTGAATTCAGAAGTAGTTCTGCATAAGTTAACTTTGGTCCCCCAGTTCTTCTCTGTCCAAGCTTTGGTTGCCAAGTAACCAGCTCTCTCAAAACGTCTTTACTTCTGGAACAGTGATGTGAGAATGGGCTTGCCTCTGTCTGATTTTCCCTGAGATCAGATGTTAATATATATGAGACAACAGCAAATCCTTTTGCATTACAAATAACAAATGTTAATAGTTAAAGGTAAATACACACCTGAACATTTGTAGGTGTCTTAATCCCCATTTCTTTTAAACCATTCAGCAGTTCTTTGTGTAGACCAAAATCAGCAAACTGTAAGACACCACTACCACCACCACCATCTTCTTGCAGAGCAGGATTCTGTATAGATATAATAAAATAATGAATAAACATGTTAGTAAATTCATCAGTTCACTAAGCTGCATAAACGAGCGCCCGGTTATGTACAGTGATGGGCATATCTGAATTAACAGTCACTGTGAAGTAATTGCAGCATGGTTGAATTCTTCCATGATAAGTTGAGTTCGGCTTGGAATGAACAGGTCTGCCAGGGGGTGAAGTGTAGTAATATGAACAATCCCAAGGACCAGACACAGTGCTATATAAAAACATAGCTTTACCTTTTTTATTTTACATGAGAAATGATAACATACTAGGAAACTGCTGGAATAACCACATGCCTTAACAGAGGTCTCCTTACCCCCTGGATGGCATTGATGGTGAAGAAGTCTCCTTTTGATCGTTGATCTTTCCATCCACCAGAAGCGAGATGCTCTGGGCTGAAGTTGCTGTACGTTTGTCCCTTGTGGTGGTTGAACTGTTGCCTCTTGCAAGAAATCACAGCGGGTCCTTTATACCGCCGTGCTTCCTGGTGACGCTTCGCAAAAGCTTTTCTCCGTACTCGTTCTAGTTTATCTACCATTTTTTGTGGCACCGTTATCCGTGATCGAGACTGTTCAGCCACTGATGCCTGAGGAGAAGTGTAAAACTGAATTTTAATAGTCATCGTTTATTTTCCTTAATTAACAATGAGCAAACTGTAACAATTGAAATAAATCAAAATTACAATGCTAACTATTAATAAATTAACTGAAGATTTGTGTAAAAACAAAATTGTTATTTTACTTCATAAAGCAACGAATGTTGTTTATCAAGCAGATTACAAACTTGCCAGTAAATCTCTTCAAGTGTACGCAATTATAATATAAAAGAATATCTTAATAACAATCTTTCTATAATCTACATGTTTTCGCTATCTGTTTTGTATTTCTTAAAAAAATATATGCTGAATAGACTCAGTCATTTGTGATTTTATTAAATAAATTACAAATGTATCAATCCTGTCTAATCTATGTTCATGAATCTATATGAGAAAATATTATAATATAATCTTAATACATGCACAACAAAACTCACTGCATATCTTCTTAAGAATATCTGTTGGATCCCACAATGACAGCAAAGATTTCTTCCAAACATTTTTAAAATCTGAAAAAGAGAATAAATAGTATATTTGATTTTTACTGCAGTTTGCAAAGAAAGGCTAGTTCTCACTATGTCCAGTTTGTTGACTTATCATACACCAGTGAACTATTTCTGAACCAAACTTTGTCTTCAAATTTTGGAATAGTTTCACAATTTAAAGGTTTATGATGTTGTTACTGTAACTAAGGGTGAAGTGGATTAAGTTAACTAGATCGATTTGTTATGATGCAAACGGTTTAAGTTATTTGATATGTTTAACAGTGAATGTACAACAACAACAACAACAACAGTGAATGTACAGTTGTTTTTTATGGTTAAGCCAGAAAGTGAAAAATTTCCTAAGCCAATTGGCCCAAGGTGTGAATCCGTGTGATTATTGATTTGTTGATCATTAGCATGTGACGTTATATATTTTGCCAGGTATATGCGCACACACCTACTGCGCAAACAAAGTAGAAAGAGTACAGAATAATAGCTGTTCAGTTGTGTCCGAAAGCATGCACCCTGACATTGGACATCATCACCAAGCAGGCTGCAGACTAACAACAGTGGTGATCTATTGTGGAAGCCTTATGAGCCTCCTCCGTAAAGGCATGAAGAGGACATAGACTACACATAGTCAGTTATTACTGTCTTTAGGCTTTACTTAGTAGTGATGTTGATAACAGTTAAAATGCAATTATTAGATATCACATCACATATCATACCTCCCTGGCAAGTCTAGTCTACATCATACAGTCACATGGTCACAGCGGCACAGGCTACTCTGTTAATAATGACTACACTGACACTGTCACTGACTGACACTGTTACTGTAGACGTAGTTATTATATTTGCACTTGTTACCAAATCAAATGCTGTTACGTTGGCAGTGACAAGTTAAACCAGTCAGTACTCAATACATCTTATTAACATGTTGGTGTATGCTTGGATCTATAAAATCAGGGACAGGGTCACTAGTAGTATTTGATGGTTGAAGTGTAACCGACGGCGACAGTGTCAGTGACAGTGACAGCGACTGTGAGAGATACTGTGAGCCCATACCCAATCTCCTTACCTGAATGCCTGTAACCCTAACCAAACCAACTTTCTAAACAAAATCCCATACATAAATATAACCTTAATTGAAACATCAGCCGTCAAATAAGATATTTGCTGATTACATTACGATCAAACAACACGTTTTAGACCACTGACTTTGCCAGCGAGTTACGTAGCGATAATAGGTGGTAACAATATTCTGCAGCGTTGGTAGCGAGATGGATTGCGTCCCGCCGCGATTGCAATTGACACGTCCTGCAGCTTCTGAAGTTATAGGCAGGTAGGATTATTACTTCACCTTTGTAATTCCTGACAACAGTCCACAGATACATGATCTTAATGCATTAAATAACACAAAAAATAAATATTTAATTATACAATTTAATTAGGTTATCATCATTGTTGAGAACTCAATCACCGTGGACATTAATAATTATATTATTGCTAGTTGTCATTGTTATATTGTCTGCTGTTTCTCATTTTAAGTGGTCAAGCATTGGGGCAACACAATACAATATTTTGTAAGTGGCGACGACATTAATCTTTTCAACAATGTATGCAAAATTCAAACATGAATTTTTATTTAAAAAGTATACCGACTATATAATGATTATTATTTAATACAGCCCTTGTCCCAACAGGAAATACTTACCACTCCTGTAATTATGTTACATAACAAGCGTACCACTGAATGCGCATAGCAAATATAGTCGAACCGATGGTAAAGTATGCGATGGACCAATGTTGTTGTCCATAAATAATGCGTAGTGCAACTACCTCTAGATATGAAACGGGAAACATAAGCTTTGACTTCCGAAATATCAAGTGATTCATGATGGGCAGTAACCTGATAAATCTGTTTTCTCCTGGTATCGTACGATACGTGGAAAGCGTTTTGACAGAAGGGAGAGTGGGAGTATGTTCTGGTGCGATACGTATCAAAGATATAACGACAGGGTAAACTACGTTTCGTTCTCTATTTTGGCGCAGCCATGCTCGATCACGCCGTCTACCGGATGTTTCAGTCGATCGTAACACATTTCTCGTAATTTGTGTATAGTACAGTCAATTATCATTTAGTTAATGACAGCAGTTATAATCACCGGGCACTTTTCTAGAAACCTGGCCCACCTCAATTTTCCGTTATTAACATGCAATGTGCATAATATTATACTATTTTTTACGATGCATATTTATCTACAGAACATGTCAGTTGTTAAACATGTTGTGCATACAAAACTCATTTAATAATTTTTTTTATGCTTGAATTCACATTGTTAACTGGCTTTGGGGTTGTGTACCATCTGCGAATAAAAGGTGCTAGGTGGCGTTCAAGTTAAATATGCGAATTAGAACACCAAAAAGTGTTTAAATGTGTTACGCACGTTTAATAATTAACATATTCCATAGATAAATATGCATTGTGCACAGTTACTATAAATAATTACATGTTAATAAAAATGAAATTGAGGTGGGCCTGGATTGTAGAAAAATACAGAACACTTTATCCATGGTGTAGGCTTAGCCACACTTCATGGTCATGCATAGTTATATATGTATGGCCTGTTTCATACATTTTCAGGTCAGTCAATGCCACAAATTACACAGTGGCAGTGCTACATGTTTAATTCATTGTTGCTTTGTTTTGTTTCTGATTATAGATGTTCATCACTGGCGAAGTCTCCATGTGCTGACCGATTCCGCCTCATCATTCCCTATGCAGGCCACTCTGTCACGTGCAAGTATTCAACAGTTATCTTTAACCAAGAATCTTGTCGCAATTCAGCTGTCATCTTGGAAATTAAAAAAATAACTAACTAATTTGTGAACTACTTTTATTTAATATTCATGAAAACGTTCATCAAGTTGGTAGATATATATGAATAACGATTTTCTTCAACCACAACTATTAAAGTGACTTACTCTCAATTCAGCAGCCATCGGCAGCTTTCATAAGGAATTCTGGGATAACTAGTTCTTTCTCTGCTCGCCAGTTGACTAGTAAGCAGGCTGATAATGTATCTGCCAGCAGACAAGGAAAAAGACATGGATGAGTATGAATAGAAAATCACCACCTTGTTATCAGAAGACCAAACATATGAGAAGCTGAAGAAAGATCCTACACCAAAACAGAGAGATATAGTTAGTGTCCATCAAAGAAACTGAATGAAAATGACAACATCACAGAAGAACAGTAGCAGTACCTATACCCATCAGCTGACTATATACCACGGATGTGCTGCACAGTCTGCACTCCGAAAATCCATAAGCCAGATAACCCTCTCAGGCCTACTGTGGACTATACAGTTTCAACAGGGTACAATGTATCAAGATGACTGGCAGACCTAGGACTTATCGGGGGTTAGACTTCACACCACATAAAGAACTCGAAGCACTTAGCTAATGAAATGGCTTCTATCATGATCGAACAAAATGATGTGTTCCTAATTCCTATCATGCACATGATGTAGTGTCTCTTTTCACCAACACCCCTATCAACGAGTCGCTAGATATCAAGAGGCAACTAGAGGATGACACAGAACTGAAACTACAGACAACCATAAATGTGGATGACACAGTGGAGCTGCAGAAGTTAATTGTCACAATTACATATTTTACCTTCAGGGACACTATTTATCAGCAGAAATTTAGCACAGCAATGGGAAGTCTCAGGCAAACTGAAACTATGGAAGAGATATGTGGATGATGTGGTGGAAGTATGAGAAAGGGATGTAACAGAGCATCTCAACAACATCGACACCACGAGCATTAAGTTCACAAACGAAGAAGAGAGTGATAAGTCCCTGCCTTTCTTGGACACACTTATGATACGAAAGGAGGATGGAACAGTGACTCGGAAAAAAAATCCGCAGAACGGGTACAGCAGATTTTAAAACATCATGAGATCGCTACAGCTGTGAGACCTCATCATGCATCAGAAGAATACTAGTGCACCCAAAGGAGAAAGTGGAAGACAGTAGAAAGACAGACGGTGTATACCAGATCCCTTGTAAGAGCTGTAGCCACACGTACATTGGCGAGGCAGGAAGAACATTTGGTACAAGACTCAAAGAACACACGGAGGTTGAGGACATCACGACCAGATGATTTACCAGGGAACAAAAGAGAGTCAGTGATGGTAGAGCATAAGTCTTCAATAACAGACCATGCAGACAGAAACAATTGCATCATAGACAGGGAGGGAGCAAAGGTGGTAGACAGAGAGATCAACAGAAATGCAAGATGGATTAAGGAGGCTATGTGGATCAGAAAGACGACAACAATCATGAATCGAGATGAGGGGGGATGCCGACAGAGCCACGCATGGGACAGCTTGCTTGCCAAGTCAACTGGAGAGCAAATAAAGAACTAGTCATTCGGGATGAAGGCTGCAGATGGCAGCTGAAACATTGAGAGTAAGTAATCTCAATAGTTGGGTTGAAGAAAATCATTACTCATACTTTTGCTAAGATAGCTTTAAAGTATTGCTTGCATAGAATGTCTTAGAATTAGGATTGTCATGATCTAATTTAAAATTCAATCAGTTTTGTATTACTATAGTAAACATACATGTAAAGTTATTGTGTAATGTTCAGAACACAGTAATGAATGTGCATCCATGGATGACATAGCGATATTTCGTGTTGTAGGGGAGGTTTTGTTCAACAGCTCCATTCCAGATGAACCCCCAGACTTTATATTTGGGGACACAAATTTCTTACCAGACATTGAAAATGTTCAGGTACTAGAACAGTTTGCTACATTTTACTGCACACTTTCAGTTTTGAACATTGGTGGAAATTGGAAGCACCAGTACTACAATCTATACATGCTTGAAATGATTGTAATTGTGTTAGTGGGCTGATAAGGTATTTATCGTCACAATCTCTGTAAACATTAATTTTGCACTATGAGAATGTGCTAAAATTCAGGAATCAACTGAGCGTTTTCTTATTTCGTGAATTTCAGAATACGTTATTGTTACATAAAGTAACTGCCTAATTAAGAGACTGAATGAAATGATAAGATGAATGTGGACAAATACAAAATGACACCAAACCAGAGCTCAGTGCATCGAACATGGTTATTGAAAAAAATCCAGTCATTGCAACCGCACTGTGATCTTTTACCTTTAACCTTATAGTTATATTTGCTGTTGTCTTCTTGTTTACAATGATTTTGTTAAATAAAAATAAGTTTTCACAATGGGTCAGAGAGAGAAAACAGACTCAGCCGTAATTGTAGGAAGCACCCTGTATTATTGTAGTATCTTATATTTTAATTAGTTTTAATTGCATGAAAAACTTTTGTTTGGGCATCATTGTCATCCTAGAGTTTGGTGAATTGGGAACCGGCTGATCCAAAGGGTCTGATCTATGTAGTGAATGAACTACTGGATGAGTACAAGAAATACCAGCAGTCAGTTCTGCAACACATCTCTCGTATGCAGTTTGAATACACTTCACTTCTCGAGGTATTAGAGGCCAGCAAAGTGGAGGTCTATGTCATGCACAGAACAGAGGTAAATTGCACTTTGTATTGAAGATTCACGCAGTGTTTATCAATGCTTCTGATGGCTTTGAAAATCTAGAACAAATTTGTTTAGTAATAATTTATTAATGCACCATGTAACAGACTCATAAACGTCAATAATTGGTAAAACTAGAACCACTTGATTATGTTTAATTAATATCTTGATATATCATCTTTTGTTTGAGGTTTATGTCTGATAATTCATCACGTCACGTATATGATTGTTGTTCTTTCTGGCGTCTTTCAGCGACAAGTTGGTCCGATAAATTTCCTCATCAGACTACCAGTGGATTTTTCGAGGATACCAACATATCTCACAAAGGTTTGTATTCACATCTTGCCATGTCAAAAAAAAACATTTAGTTTCAGTTCAACTGCATTATCGTGGAAGTAAATTTCTCGTAAAACATCCTCAAGAATTCTGCATCAATCTTACTTGTTGAAAGACAACAGACAGATGTATATAACAGGGAAAAGAACAAGTAGATGTGTGTATAGGAAGGATGTGTGCATGCATGCATATGTGTGCATGCATGGGCCTCTACATGGCTCTGGCTCACACTTCCTGTGCTGGGCATGTTGCTTTGAATATTAATCTTGTTAGATCATGTTAAAGATGGCCCCATGTTTGTCTTCCTGTTAGGACAATCCTGGTGAAGACGCAGCTGTCCTACTCGTGACCTACGAGACAGCCGATGGTACCAAGGTCACACCCCAACTGTTTCTGTCACCTCGAGTTGAACAGTAAGTCAAAACATATTGAGACATTCCACAATCATACACAGCGTGGTGGAGTGGACAATCGTACACAGTGTGGTGGAGTGGACAATTGTACACAGTGTGGTGGAGTGGACAATCGTACACAGTGTGGTGGAATGGACAATCATACACAGTGTGGTGGAGTGGACAATCGTACACAGTGTGGTGGAGTGGACAATCGTACACAGTGTGGTGGACAATCATACACAGTGTGGTGGAGTGGACAATCGTACACAGTGTGGTGGACAATCATACACAGTGTGGTGGAGTGGACAATCGTACACAGTGTGGTGGAGTGGACAATCGTACACAGTGTGGTGGACAATCATACACAGTGTGGTGGAGTGGACAATCGTACACAGTGTGGTGGAGTGGACAATCATACACAGTGTGGTGGACAATCATACACAGTGTGGTGGAGTGGACAATCTTACACAGTGTGGTGGAGTGGACAATCGTACACAGTGTGGTGGACAATCATACACAGTGTGGTGGAGTGGACAATCGTACACAGTGTGGTGGACAATCATACACAGTGTGGTGGAGTGGACAATCGTAAACAGTGTGGTGGAGTGGACAATCATACACAGTGTGGTGGAATGGACAATCATACACAGTGTGGTGGAGTGGACAATCGTACACAGTGTGGTGGACAATCATACACAGTGTGGTGGAGTGGACAATCATACACAGTGTGGTGGAGTGCACAATCGTACACAGTGTGGTGGAGTGGACAATCATACACAGTGTGGTGGACAATCGTACACAGTGTGGTGGAGTGGACAATCATACACAGTGTGGTGGAGTGGACAATCATACACAGTGTGGTGGAGTGGACAATCGTACACAGTGTGGTGGAGTGGACAATCGTACACAGTGTGGTGGAGTGGACAATCGTACACAGTGTGGTGGAGTGGAATGGTAGTCAGAGCATTGGATTCTCAGTTGAGAGGAGCGGGGTTTAAGTCCAACTTCTTTCCACTTTGTCTTTCAGATGGGACACTAAAACCTGTAACTCCCTTCTATCTGGTGTCTATGCCAGGGGAAGTAAAATATCCCACACAGGTAAATGTATAACTGTCATGGAAATACTCAAAGAATGGGCTGTTTGGAGTAAACAAATTGAGGATTGACAATTTCAGACCATTCCTTGCCGTAATAAATTGCTGCAGGTTAAGTCTTATGTTTGACAAAGAAAATGTTCTTGCCGAGATGAGAGACAGTGTCTTGCAATCATGTTTCAGCTGCCTTGGCGGTGCTACAATGTTACGGATACCTCATCTTCCACCAAGTAACTGTCTCATTGACTATGTACCGACTGTCTGTGAACTCATAACAAACACGGTAAGATCAGCAAATGTATAGTTTATTTCAAGGGGACACAACAGTCATGAAAAGGGTGTATACTGGTGATGGTAAGAAAAGGTATGCTGATGAATCTGCTACCGTTGACATGCCATGTTTTTTTAGATCTGAAGAAACTTTTTGTGCAAGAGATCCATATTTTTATTTTGAATCTCCAAGAGTTATTTCATTGGTGCAGTGCAAAAAAATTATTAGAAAGGTTGTTTTTAGTGAAAAACTTTCATTTATCAAATGATGAATACACGTTGTGAGAAAGAGACGCTGACTGAGGAAATGGTTATGCACATATTATCCAATCAACGACTGTTTGATATGACATGATGGTCACATACTTAGCCGAGCAATACCGTAACGACAGTAGTGATTGGATAATCAACGGCAGCAGGTTCATCAGCATAACTTTTCTTGCCAACGTGAGTTTACAATCGACTATCTCTGTAAGGACTTATGATGTAATCTGCTTAAAAGGAACATATTCCCGTTCTGGCCTGTATGTACCCATGGCTACACAGAACATTGGTTATATGGAAGTTTTTAAAAACTGCTAATCTTATCTTGAAAAAATTTACAGTGTGTTGTGTATTAGAAAATTTTACCTAATAAGTTTACAGTACACTTGAAAAAAAAATTGGGCAAATGTCAAGGAATCTGTTCTTATAAGCACCACGATGTTTCTCTAGACAATAAGGTAACTGTTTAACACTAGTGGTGTCATTTGGTGACTAGTGTACAACAACTGAAAAGTGGTGCCAACTCCAGATGGCGACACTTCAGTTGTCACACACTGGTCAAGTTACAATAATTATGGATCCTGCTGATTAAAAAAGGGGGTGTGCACTAATTAGTGTGTGCATGCTTAATAAGTTGAATACGGTAATAAGCATGATCACTAAACGTGGAACTTGTACAACAATGTTGGAATAATGCACAAAGAATTTTGCTTGAACTAGTAACGAGGTTAACACAGTATTGACAGTAAGCACATTATTCCCTTTATATTGGAGTTTTCTCGTGGTCCACGAATACATACGCCAGCTGTTGTTGTCCACAGGTCGACCAAGTTGTTGCCAGCTTTGAGAAACGGCAAGAGTATGTAGCAACATTTCTTGGGCATTTTGGCAGGTACGGAGCTAGTGTTGATTTTCTACACGAAAATACACAGTGCAGTTGAATTACTACAGAATACACTAACTACATGTCCAAATGATACTGTTGAAACCGTGCTAGAAGAAATATATAGGTTTTATACATTTGTGAATACTGTGAACTGTGTTTTATTGTCACATTCTTTTTATTGTAGCACCACAGAAAGTGACAGTACTTGGGAACCTTAATTAATGTCTTCAGTGCAATCTGTATGCACAGCACAGTCTGATAGAATATTCAATAAAACCTATGTATGATATACAGCATTCTGTAAAATTTTATTTATTGTTTATTATAGACCAGAGCTGTAAGTACAGTATACGTTTAAAGTGGACTTCAATAATATGTCCATTATCAATACTCACCAGTCGTTTCTGGGTGTTTGCAAGGGAAGACTTATTGTTGCAAGGAAGAATGGTTATATTACTGTGTTGTAGATGCGTGGTTGAGTACGATGTAGAAGCCTTCGGCAAGATCAGCTTCCTCATGGAGTGGCATGACTTCTTCTTCCTCATTACCAGTTAGTCGTAGTATTTATTAACACTTACTGAACATATATATATTGCAAATATTGTGCAGTAGGGTACAGTAGTTACAATGGATATATTTGGTAAAATTATATATACAAATTTGTTAAAAACAAAATTCTACATAAAATAAAACCTATTAATATTTTGATATTACAGTCTGTAAGTTAATATTACTTACATGGTTTATAATGTATTGTGTTTCATCCATACTCTATTTTTGGGTAGTATCTATTTTTATAATATAGGTAATCAGTTTTAAGTGTTTTATTTCAATTTGGTTAGCTTTATTATATTTCTGTTAAAGTGAAATCAAATGCATTTTTGGAGCCTTTGCACCTATAAGAGTACTTGAAAACTAACCATTTGCAACTATAATCAAGAATATCACGCAAGTGATTAACTAAATATACCTCGTTGAACACTGACATTTTTTTATGCAGCGCCATATTTGTTGAGAATCCTATGTCAAGAGTGCTGACTAGGTTTCCCACAACTGCAACTTTAAACGTCTGATCGTAGACGATTTTAGTCACATACTTGCCAATACGTTTGGACACACTGTTTGTATTTAAAATCTACTTATTTGGCAAGATTCATTCATTGTTTACTAACCGCCTTGAGTTCCGATTTGACAATTCTCTTCATCAAGTGTATGCACTGTGTTAAAGTCTTCAGCTGAGGTACATGCTGGAAGATTGTTGTTTCTGCTTCAGGCTTTAATGTTCTCTGTCGCCGACGTTTTGAAGGATCTTCACCCATTAGTTGATGAAAATATATCAACTTCAAAATACGACTCTTCAAAATGGGCCGAACAAATTCTAGCATATCACATGGGCTTCGAACCAGCCCGCCCGCCCGCAATTGTGAATTCATTGCTTCACTACTGACTGTTTTTCCAGAGGAAATCGGAAAAAAAACAACTATACCTCGCTGAATCATGTTTACATCCGAATGCTGCACAGTACAGCATTGTAAGAGTTTTTGCTGTGTGTAAATCCAAAATAAAACCAAATAAAAATGTAACTGCACATCTCAACCACGTTAAAAATACATGCGATATGCACAGCCTATGTTACAGCCGCGTTGTTAAGGGGCTGCTCGCCGCTGATTGGTCAAAATTGCAAACACTGATGAATATGTCAGTCTCCACGAAAAATTACATTACCTGGTAGACCAGAACTTTGCACTTTTAGAATTTTTAGATTCCCAGTAAACCACTTCCATGATATTCTTGATTATAGTTGCAAATGGTTAGTTTTTAGACCCAAAACAATGCCTTTCGTTTAACTTTTAACTACGTTAAATATTTTTGAACTGGACTCGTTCAACCTTTTGATTGCCTAAGTAGATCTTATAACTGTGTATGGTATAAAGCCGTTATGTAACAAAGTTAATTCACTTTGTTACTTACTTGAGCAGAACATTTTATTTTTCTTGAGTAACGAAGTACCATTTTAGGTGTACTTTGTGACTGTAACAAAGTATCTTTTTCTCAGCACAGAATGTTTCATACACAAATCATCTGACTCGGCCAATATCCAATTGTTATCCAATGAACCAAGCTGATATGCATTTGTTGTACAAGTTGTTTTTGCGAAGTTTAAGATTAAAATTTGTTTCTTTTCATGTTGTATTTTGCGTGAATGTGAATATATTTACGTCGTATATACTTTTGTACATGCCCTATTTAGTGTACACTCCCTTGAAAAATGTTGCCATCTGGTGTTAAACAGTTGACACCACTTTTCAGTTGTTCTACACTAGTCACCAAATGACACCACTAGTGTTAAACAGTTACCTTATTGTCTAGAGAAACACATTTTGGTGTATGCTTATAAGAACAGATTCCTTGACATTTTTCATAGCCCAATTTTTTATCGTACTGTACACTTCTTAGGTCGAATACAGTACATTGTTTTACTTGTATTTCAAGTACAATTTTTTTTGTGTATTTTTACTTGAGCAGATTTTTTCCCAATTACTTTTACTTTTACTCAAGTACCAACAAGTTGTACGTGTAACAGCTCTGGTATGGTATTCATGTTTCTGTTTCAGTTGACCTGCCGCGTCTGTTCCCAGCTCAATGTCCAGTCTTCGTATTCCAGTCTGTCTACCATGAGGCAGTGGATGGTCAGCCCTACAGCAAGGTGGTCAGTGATTACCCGTACAGTCCCCGCTGGACACCACGAGAGATGGCAGAAAGGGCCAGGTAGATAATGTTTTCTACATCGCCGAGTTGCTATGAAACAATCAGCTGTAATGTTGTTTAGAATTTTTAACTGATATGTTGGTTAATAATACGCAGTACCCCACGGATACATTCAGCGAGTGTATCATGTCAACAAAAACAGCCATTGTTCCTTTTTCCTATATACGATGTATCTGTGAAACAAAAGGTACATCTGACATGTGGGACGTGATAGTGTAGCGGTTAGAATGTCGGCATCTCAGTCAAGAGAACCCGGGTTCGAATCCTCCTGCTTCCGTTTCGAAGCTTTGGCAATTTATGTCACCCCAAGTTGCCATAGTTCACTCAGCTGTATGAATGAGTACCTGGCTACAGACAGAGGTGGATATCTGAACGAATGGTCTTTGTGCAGTAACTGCAGCATGGCTGAATGTTTCCCAGAGAAGTCGAGACGGTGTTGGAATGAACAGGTGTGCCAGGGGGTGAAGTGTAAAGCGCTTTGAACAGTTCAAAGGACAGGATACCGTGCTATATAAGAACGTACCTTTTACGTGTTAGCAACATTTGTGTTAGAACTGATGCGATCCAGTCTTGTTGGAAAAGTACACTTGATGAAAAAGTCTGCTAATATCCTAGTTGAGGTGTCTAAACCAAACTTATTACTATAACTTAAAAGAAAATCAAATATAGTGCTGCAAGTTTATCCAGTTAGGGTAACATTGTAAAATGACTTGAACTCCCTAATATGAGGCTCATTCCATGTCTCTGTCAAGTTAAAAATGTAGCTTAACCCTACCGAAATAATGTGAGTGCTGTATCAGTGTGTTGACTTTAAAAAACCTAAAACAATGTCACATAATGTCATCGAAAACATGTCATATCATTGAACTGTTTGTACTTAGACCAAGGTGTTGTTTGTTCTAGGGCGTACATTCTGGACCAAATAGCAGCGTTCCAGAAAGGTTCAGTGACACAGGGCTCTCTCCAACAGTAGAAGATGCAAGTATCAAAGTGGCAACTTCTTAGTTTGGCTACTGAAAGACTTCTCAGACTTGTTGGAATGTTTATTTTACCGCTGTTCATATTGGCCGGCAGAGAATGCCTGGTGATTCTGCTCGTATGAGTAGAAGAACGGCAGCATGATTGACAGCCGGCAAAGGTCTTCGTTATTATTTGTAAATATGTAAAATATTTTTTTACATTAACAATGAATGCATCTGCCGTGCAGATTTGAGATTCATGTTCAGTGTGAGCAATGAATACCATATGCCACCTACATCGTATACCAGTATTCATGTTTCCAAATGCAATAAAAGTACTGTACACCTAGAAATGTTCATAATTTTCACGTTTTCCATAAAATCGCAAAAATGTTTCATAAAAAAATTCCACTTCTTTGTAATATAGTTTCATCCCAGTTCATGTTAGGTTTTAGTAGTGCAAATTGACAAATTTCCAGGTAAACCAATTTACAGTTGATAATATTTGTGAAATAAACCAGATACATCATCCTTTCGATCTAGGGCTGCTGAGGACTTCAGTACCCCTGGCAGATCAGCCTAGTCAAATTTGTCAATTGCTGTGTTAGCCATATTTAGTCCTTAGCTTTTGTGAACCTAGCATTTCCTGGAATCACCGGACCAACGCAGCAAGTGGGACGAAGTATAAATGATTCAGCACACATCCACACATTGCACAGGATAAATGCCTGGTGTAGTGTAGCACCAGTACAAGCCCTGGCACATGAGGATGATATGTACTACCATTTAAGCAATAATTGTGCCAGACATTTTCCTTGGCGGATTCAACAACAGTGTAAGTTAATTATAATGCAGCATATACCTGTGTAAAATCACACATTACAATAGTCCATATTGCAGCTCTTGTGTAAAACCTGACAACAAATTGGATGTAAAGGTGAAGGCAAACTTTGGTACATTAATACTGTGTCCAAGAAATATCTTAAGACATTGGATACTTCTGGAACTGTTTCTTGATGCCCTGGAAAAACCACCCAAATGTAAATAAAATATGCATAAATCTGCGAAACAAAATTACCCTGAACCTGTATTCTCATATCCACAAGATTAGACTTGCTTTACCACTCCTCATTTATATGGAATATATTTTATTTCCATATAATAATGTCGATATAATGTCCTTAGCAATCAGAAACCAACACACATTGCCAATAGAGCAAAAACTGTAATCTTTTTGTACCTTTACAGCCTGTACACCACAGTACACCCTGTACACCATAGTACACCCTGTACACCACAGTACACCCTGTACACCATAGTACACCATCATTGTGAAGACAGAATTTTCTGGACATCAGCCTTGATCACATCAAACTGTTCCTTGGACAGCGACGCCTCGGTGACCTTCCTTTCAATCTCCTCCTCTGTGAAAGTTTCAAACCATTCAGGAGCTGGTGAAAGAAACAAGACAATAAACAAATGCTATTCCATCCTGACACAAACTGTCACAGGAACACATTCTATGGGGCAAAGGGTGGCTTGTTCCATTTTTAGTGGATGTTATAAATATCCATATTCACTATGGGACATGCCAGTTCATTCTCAACTGCCACTCGCATGTGAGTTGAATTCTTGGATAAACTTGAATCCTACATGATAAGACTAACGCAAATATATCACAATTATCACAACTAATTACAACTGATCAATTTGACCATCTAAAACCAAGTTGAATTTTCTGATTTATGACCACTGCCAGATGGTTTCAATGTTGACAAACATAATTACCCATGTGACAATTTTTAAAAGATTAAGGAAATTACTATTATTTACACCTTATATGCCAAAGCATGCTGTTGGTAATACAACTTTATTTGGTTACACAATTTGTACAGTTAATGCAGTTGCAAATTGCAGCATAAATCCCCAAGGGCTTATACCAAGAACTACCTGTAAAGTTATTGTTTAGTGCACTGCCACAATTCTGTGCAGTAGAAGTCGATAAAATATGATAATACAGGTTATATTATGGTAGAGTTGATTTCAAGCGATACAATCTAAACTATATAAAAAGACAACAAGACAGTTAAATTCGATCCTCAACTGATTTATCTTATCGCAAATCCGGTTTGTTGATGTCCTAATATGTAGTGTATGAATATTTTAAGTAATATCCACGGTCAGTTTAGTAAAAAAAGTGCGTAATTTTGTTCAAATCATAGAAGGGATTGTCTTTAGTTGTTAGATCTGTAAGGTTAAAATTAGTGGATATCCAAAACAGTGAACACTTTATGAATCATGGGCATGACTTCCATCCTCTTGCCAATCACATGACAAAGTTATGAAATTTCATTACTTCAAGAAATCGTAGATCAAGCATTAAATAATTTAATAGTTTGTCTGGTGATTAAAAAAAAACTACATACAATAGTTGCACAAACGAACTACCATGTCGTAGTCACAGGGGTCAGCCTAAAGTTACATTTCCCATTGGTGACCATGTTAACGTTTTGCATGATTATGCAAATGCAAATTCTAAACTTTTTATCTGCCGTTGGCATCATCTCATTGCTTGTCGAGTTTTGTCAAAATCACGAGGGATCACACCTCAGACACACGAATGTAGGGCACAGTAAGTTTGCACATAGGACGTTTTTTAAAATTCAAATCATCTGACATAAGTGCCTTTGAGCAGGGACACTGCCATGTTTGCTGGTAGAACCTGTTGACAGTGTAACTGTGGATTTTTAGATGATTTTATAAGGCAGAAGAATTGTTGGCAATTTTTTCGCCATAAGGCATGAGTGCGTAGTAATTCATGCAGAAATTGGTAAACATTGACGGGTATGGCACGTTCATTTAAAAAGAGTTAGAAATATGTGATTTTGACAAAACATGTCAATGAGATGATGAAAACGGCAGGTAGGAAGTTTCAGAATTTTGTACATCTGTGTAATCTTGGTGTGTCTTTGTACATAGGTTGCCATGGTCCTGCCATAGGTGGGAGGTGGGAGAGGTAGGACCACTGCCATGGTCCTGCCATTGGTGGGAGGTGGGAGAGGTAGGACCACTGCCATGGTCCTGCCATTGTGGGAGGTGGGAGAGGTAGGACCACTGCCATGGTCCTGCCATTGGTGGGAAGTGGGAGAGGTAGGACCACTGCCATAGTCCTGCCATTGGTGGGAGGTGGGAGAGGTAGGGGGTGGGAGAGGTAGGACCGTGGGAGGTGGGAGAGGTAGGACTGCTGCCACACATTGCTCATTAAAGCAAAACAAAAGTCATGATTTTGGGGCTATGCACCTAAAAGAGATAATAAATACTAACCACGTGCAACTAAAATCAAGAATATCACGCCGGTGGTTTACTCAGAATGTGTTCTAAAAGTTGGAGAATCTGGTCTTTTCTCCGAATGACCGAGGGCTGACATGTTAACCAGCGCAAATCGGGGTGACCTAGACTAAAGTTACGTATTAAGGGAGGCCGGCGTACAAACAACAAATGCAGTCTCAAACAAACATGTTATCTTGCCAGAAAGAAGACTAGTTTAGTAAACAAAGGCCAAAATATATTTTCATTTGGTGAGCAAATATTGCCAGAATACCACATTCATGACGTAGTGTTATTTAATAGTATAGCGCAGCCCATGAAATTAAGATGTCTGTCCAAAAAGGTTTTCCTAGAAAACCACTGGCAGGATATTCTTAATCGTAGTTACAAATGGTTATGTTTTAGTAACTCTTAGGTGCATAGGCCGAAAACTATGACTTTTGTTTCGCTTTAGAAATTTTTGCAGAAAATGTGTCATACTAGGTCTCTATATAATAACATGACACTTAAATAATTTGTTGCTAAGGGATCCATCACACTTAAGTAATTAACTTTAAATATGTTCCATATGCAATGTCATCTAAAACCGTTATGCTTCAAAATTTATGGCACTAATGTATGTTCGTGCTGACAGTCAACTAAACTATTCTACAATTGTGGATTCTTACATGTGAAAAGATATGTTAGATCATGTTGTCTGTCGATTCGTACAGCTGTAAGCCACACAGGAAATAACTATATTCGTCATCCCACAACTGTCTCTAGCAAGCCTCCAAATGTTGTGGAGAGTTTAACACTAATGCTCGCTGCTCACTCCAGTATAAACAACCCAACTGCCCACAACTGCTGGGACCACCCTCACCCAAATGATTAATCTGGTGGCCATGCCCCATTAAGAACAAATGACAATGACAAATCTTCAAGTTAACTCTTTCCTGGTGTCATTGTCACTGGCTACCCGTTTAAGTTTAAACTTAGCCGCCTCATCTTTACTGCTCTTGTTTGCCTTATATTGTACATTGAGGAGGAGGAAATAAATGTATTTATTTACTTACTTACATATGTTAGACAAATATTTGTAACATGCTATGTTCACACTATAAACAGTACTACCCTATGTGTCATACAACTGTTTCTGACATACAATGAGATGCTGGACAGTGGTTCATGCCTGCTTCCTGGCAGCTAGCTGGCTGTTTATTCTAGTCTATAGGGGAATGATTACAGATGTAACTCTATGGTCATAATGGATACTAGGTAGGTCTGTATTTTCACTAAATTAATTTGAAATGAGTTGAGCGAAAAAATGGAACTGAAGAGGAACCTTTAATGATGTTGCCCCAAAACACCCCAGCATTCTCTCTAATACCCCACAATCTGGAGGAGCACTTTGTTTCCCACCTAAGTCACACTTACCAAACATTGGCACGTGTCCAGCAAACTCAAACACCGCGGTGATGAATACTGTCTTGCACAGCACGTCTTTATCTCCTACAGGGTATACACACATATCTGATATACCCCATTGTTAGACGGTTGCTATGGCAATTTTTTTAGGGCAACTTTTAGTTTCTCCTAAAAATTTCTTTAATACCCACTATTCTTATTACAGCCCAGAATGGTGTGTATCTATTTAAGGTCCAAAATGGACTCCAAATAGAGAGATTCTTGGATAATGCCTGATTATAATATAATATACTAGCCAAGTAAGCCGACGTTGCATGGGAGAAAAAGCGGCCACTGTAAGAGCTTATGACTGGTTGCACTACCCAGTCAAGTTTTTGTAGGGCAACACCAATGGCAATGACAAATTCATGCCCCAGAAATGATGTACAACCACCGGTTTTAGGAAGCATTTGTACCATACGAAAGAACGTTTGGGGACATTTGACGAAGATCACTTGACTCGGTACAATCGTAGAAAACACGCATAACGTTGCTAACAACTGTACATACTATTGTTCTGAGTTATGTAATCTATGTCAAACGTCCACATTGGTTCCTTCGTAATATCCCCACCCCGGGGAATTGAATATTTTAAAATGTAAGAACGATCCCATTGGGCCCCCAGGCATGCCTACAAAATGTCAGCCCCATACAAACGAAACTGACAGAGATATGAGGGAACAGACAGACATACAGACAGACAGAGTCACAAACTACTTTATAATATAGATAGACAACAGCATTGTTACAGTTATTTATATTTATTCATGTGTCATGGATGATCAATTAAGGACATGTTACCCTTGTCATAAGAGCACTGATTTTTTGGCACATAATAGGGTAAAAAGATTGGAGCAGTGATTTTACATAGAGCAGCATAAGATCGCAAACAATTTTGAAAAAGTCAAGAAAATACTTAGTAAAATGCAGAAGCAGGACAACCCATACAATATTGGATGTTTAAAGTATATCCACTTGGGGGGCGGTTCACTTGGGGGGCTGTTCACAATTGTCTATATTTACCTAGTCGCATAAAGTGTACTAATTCTCAGACTCCCCTTCTGTGACTCTCAGAGCCCTCTCCCCCTCCTGTGCCTCTCAGACCCGTCTCCCCCTCCTGTGCCTCTCAGACTCCCCTCCCCCTCCTGTGTCTCTCATACCCCTCTCCCCCTCCTGTGCCTCTCAGACTCCCCTCCCCCTCCTGTGTCTCTCAGACCCCTCTCCCCTCCTGTGCCTCTCATACCCCTCCCCTCCTGTGTCTCTCATGCCCCTCTCCCCCTCCTGTTCCTCTCAGACTCCCCTGCCCCTCCTGTGTCTCTCATACCCCCTCCCCCTCCTGTGCCTCTCAGACTCCCCTCCCCCTCCTGTGTCTCTCAGATCCCTCTCCCCCTCCTGTGCCTCTCAGACTCCCCTCCCCCTCCTGTGCCTCTCAGACTCCCCTCCCCCTCCTGTGTCTCTCATACCCCTCTCCCCCTCCTGTGCCTCTCAGACTCCCCTCCCCCTCCTGTGCCTCTCAGACCCCTCTCCCCCTCCTGTGTCTCTCAGACTCCCCTCCCCCTCCTGTGCCTCTCAGACCCCTCTCCCCTCCTGTGCCTCTCAGACCCCTCTCCCCTCCTGTGCCTCTCAGACCCCTCTCCCCCTCCTGTGTCTCTCATACCCCTCTCCCCTCCTGTGCCTCTCAGACCCCTCCTGTGTCTCTCATACCCCTCTCCCCCTCCTGTGCCTCTCAGACCCCTCTCCCCCTCCTGTGCCTCTCAGACCCCTCTCCCCCTCCTGTGTCTCTCAGACTCCCCTCCCCTCCTGTGCCTCTCAGACCCCTCTCCCCTCCTGTGCCTCTCAGACCCCTCTCCTCTCCCTAGTACTTTAATAATTTTTCAGATTGGTGATGCAAAGGTGGTCATAGGTCGCATGCATCCAACATTACCACAGTACACTTTGTAT
This sequence comes from Lamellibrachia satsuma, assembly GCA_033239005.1. Classification (NCBI taxonomy): domain Eukaryota; kingdom Metazoa; phylum Annelida; class Polychaeta; order Sabellida; family Siboglinidae; genus Lamellibrachia; species Lamellibrachia satsuma. Next base: position 5,359,749 of record BSQZ01000037.1, on the reverse strand, counting down.
AAATAGGTAAACGTTGACAATTGTAAACGAACCTTTACACTACCTTCTGACATCAGCGTAAACTTTTTGGGGAAATTGCTGTAATCCATACCTGTAAATGGTGTCCGGGGCCAGATGTATACTCGTACTGTAGTCTTGGCAACACCTGAATTCTCGCCAATGACCTCGCCTCGACTGACCAGGAGGTTGTGGGCAATGTTAGTGTCCTGCATGTAGCTGGTCACTAAGTGGACGTTCCTATGGGGTATCAGGCCTATGGTTATACATTTACTGTCAAACAAGTAATGTATAGTCTACCAACATATATATTAATAAATTCAAGGCACTAAAGCAGAACATTGACAAAAATATTAATCTTTTAGACCAAATTAGTCTTGTTGAAGCTGTTTAATGATGTCCAAAATACAAAATAAATTTAACTTTTAAGTACTGTCATGAGACTTTTTGCTTTATAATAATTATGATTCACATTAGGAAACAAGATTTAACCAGATTTAACACGATATGTATTGTTTATTGTTGTAATAATTCTGGAAGAGGTATGGAATACCGTAGTATGACACTTTACCTGGCCAGCTGGTCAACTGTTGATTTGTGTAGCTGGAAGACAAGAGCTCTACATGGGTGGTCTGTCGTCTCATAGCAACCGCTGACCACTTCTTTTACTGGCTGTTGAAACACATGGGATAACATTATAGTGCGTGAAAATTAAACAGTTACCATATTCTATCTAATAACTATACAGTATGCTTGACAAAAATTGGGCCTTGGAAAAATGTCAACAAATCTGTTCTTATAAATGAGCACCAAAATTTTTATATTTTATCGGTAGAAAATAAGGTAACTGTTTAACACCAGATGGCGACACTTTTCAATTGTTTCACACTACCAGGGTAGTCAAATTACAAAATTATAGATCCTACTGATTCAAAATGGGGTTGTACGGTAATTACGGCAATTATGCTAAATAGATCAAATACGGTATTTGTGCATGCATACATTCATCAACATTGATTAAACTAGTAGTCAAAACACCATGTCAGAAGAAACTTATTTGACGTGTCATAAGAACTATGTCAAAATATAACTGCATGAAAACTTTGATTGAATTCTAGTGAAGTACCTAGCTCAGGATGTGCATGGCTACACACAGACACATGACGGAGATGTACCTACAGCATTGTCTATCATGACAGGGTGCTCGAGATACCATGCATGGAGATGGAGGTGGTTCACAGATGCAAAGGCACACAGACTGTTGAACGCCACACGGAAACCACTGAAAGTAACAAAGACAAAACAAACAGTGTAATTTTGCATTATTCTGCGGTGCTACATTTCAACATTTCACTGAAAAATTCAATTCCCAGAATTGGTAGACAAATAAGGTAAATCACATACATACGGGTGAGTACTCAGAAGCTGCATCTGAAGGGCAAGTTGCATCGCTTTCAAGGTCAAAACCTGGATAAATAAATCTAGTGTTATTACAATTTCAACTATGTGTGTGCGTTTGTGCATGCATGTGTGCGTGCGTACGTGTGCAGTGAATGCATGTGTGTAACAGATTTACTTTGTCTGTATACATATGTTGTGGTAATAATTTTTTTCCCATTTTAGAATATCTTTCATACTTGAACTGAGAATATGCACCACCACGATGTGCCCCTACTGCTGGACAGCTGAATGAGAATCACCAAATCAACACTGAACTGCTTTCAGTATCTCCTTAAATATATCAAATAGCGTATTTCCATTTGAAAATAACCCACCCAAGAGAGTAGCACCCTCACCTGGGGTAGTCCCCCTTCAACGTCTGGTACCAGCAGTACATGACCTAGTTCACACGGACTCACGTTGATGAGTAGTAGATGTTTCCCACATGCCTGCAAATGAAGCTTCTAGTTTGTGACTCTATATGTCTATATGTTCCCTGGTATTTCCATCAGTTTCGCAGGTATGGGGCTGTTCGTACATTAAAACAAATTCACAATTCCCCCCAGGGTGGGGATATTGTGAAGGAACCAATGTGGACATTTGACGTAGATTACATTACTTAGAACAATAGTACGTACAATTGTTAGCAACGCTGTGCATGTTTTCTATGATTGTTGCGAGTTACGTGATCTACCTATTAAAAATTTTCAGTTGACATCCTATACACCAACCCAAAATAAATATAAATAATATTAATTAAAAAACCCTTTTACTAACATTAAAGATACTAGTCTTTTAGTTGTATATACTACTCACAGTACATGCGCACAGACCACCACAAACTACTGCGTTAGCCCAAGACTGGGCTGTTTGGAGTGAAACCACTTGAGACGTCAAATGTCCACAAACATACAGTACAAATGCTTCACGAAACTAGCAGTTGTACATGATTTTGGGTGCATGAATTTGTCGTTGCCATTGGCGTTGCCCTACCAATACTTGACTGGGTAGTGCAAGGAGTCGTAGGCTGTTGCAGCAGATTCCCGTTCTTGGTGCAACCAATAATTTCACATTCTTTGAATTACTTGATCTGTGTAGTTCATCACTATTATGTTAAAATGTATAGAAATAAAATAAAGAAATTGTTTTTACATATGTATGTTTAAGTACAATTTTTTAGGAAGCATGTGTCCAGACAATATTAACATGCACGCCCGTATATACGCATGCATGCACGCACACATACGCACATGCACACACACACACACACACACACACACACACACACTGTGCTTATAGCATTATACATTTATTTTTTAAAATTGTTCAATTGCCAACACATTATTATTATTAAAAGTATTTTAGATTAAACATTTCACATAATTTACTGAATAAATCTCTATGTTGCATAAGATTATGACTGATAATAAAATAAAGTTCTTTGTAACATCACTGACCTTCAAGGTAACAGCCCTGTGTTTCCTATAAATAAAATCTCCACTGACTAAAGGTGTGCTGAGGACAGATTATCTTTAAAACAAATCATAGGCTAGTAATTAATATACAAGCACTGTGTGCAGACTTACCCTGTCATTCTCGCAATCATCACTACCCAGGGAATTGACTGGACACATCTCACAAATGACCTCTCCTGGTTTGACCTTTGTGAAGTTGAACTTGGTAGGGTCAAAGGGCATGGTCATAGCGCTGATAAACTCTGGTTGTCGTCGCTCAAAAAACCGCTTTCGATTTAACTGTCAGGGGTAAAACACATGTGAATGACTATGAACAAATAGTAGAAATGTGACTTGATTGCAAAATATTATAGTGTACCTATGTGATTTGTTGCAAAGGAGCCCAAAATACAGTCCATAATATCAATAGTCAATAACGAAAAAGCACATAAGAAAATTAATTGTATCCAGTATGTTTGTATGGCAAATAATAATATATGTAATAAAACAGAAAATATCTGCCATGCTATATAAACAATGTTTGCCACTTTAACAGCAGAAGTTTTAAAATGTCAGGTTAATGTATTAACAACATCTATATTGCTTGCAATCTTACATTTGCAACATAATCTTGCAATGTTTGGTGGTTGTAATGATAATAGTGATGATAAATAAAACATACATTTAATAAAAAACTACTTAGTCATTTATATACCTGTAGAACATAGCCACGTCGTCCAGGTACTATCCTTGTCTTTACGTCGTCCAGTGTGTACTTGAAATGACCATTGGCCATTGCTATCGTCCATCTTGACCGGAGGAGAGTATCAAACTGTAGATGACAGATTACTTTGGTCAGGTGACATTATAAAGAACAAAGTTCAAAGCCACAACAAAGATCTAAACAAATCAACAGTTACAAGATAAAGAACAAAATTTTTGAAATTTTTAAAAATGGATGAGGTCTCAGTAAAGGATTTCCTTGGGCTACGCATTTTGTTTGCATGTTATCAAGAGTGAATAGTACATCAAGCATGCATGATTTGTTTGTTTGCATGTTATCAAGAGTGAATAGTACATCAAGCATGCACGATGTGTTTGCGCGTTGTGACATTAATCTTGGTGTCCTGTTTCTAAATATTTAAACTTGCTTAAATCGCAGGAAACAATTTCTGCTTACCTCAGTTAGCCAAGAATGGCCATTCTGTTGAAGGTCTGACCACGTTAGACAGCTGTTACAAAGATCCTTCTGTGTGTACTTGTACTGTACAGCCATGTCCTGGAATTTGGAAAGGTAAAACATATATATGGGGAATATAATATTAGTAGGGGTGATTATTTAGGATTTTACTATTGCCAGAAAAAAATTGCAATGCGACAGCTGTATTATTATAGCAAACACTATTGTGATAGTTTCATTATTAACTTTCATAACTATTACGATAGTATCATGGAATAGTGAATAGCCAAGAAAGCAAACCACAACTTATGGGTGGCGCCATCATGTGGCCTTGGGGGCAGATGATTAAAATTGGTGAATCTGTGAGCGATGCTGCTCTGATTGATGACTGTTGATGCTAGGTTGATAGATACGTAAAATTACCCAAAACAGTTGAAAAAGTATGGTAATGAACAGTATTACTGTGACACAAATACCCGTTGGGGCCGAACCATCCGACGTGACAGCAGTCAATGTCAACTAGCAGTCTAGTTGGAAGATTCGTCTAGTTTATAGTAAATGCCGGTTTATCAGTTTCAGTGTGTACCAACATCGAAACATGTAGACTGTAATGGTTATTTGAACACAATGCTCATTACCGACGCCTGTCGTCTTCCTTCCACGTCGAAGATATCGTGTGGACGGAGATCTTTCTTCCGCTTCCGGTTGCCAGAGTTAGCAACTTGGCGTCTATAGAAACGCTGTCATTACATTGCAAAACTGTAATTTACTGTCCAAATAAAGCTGGGTGGTGTTCTGATACTCGGGGCATCGACAGCTAGTATTATAAAGAAGAAAGAAAAGAAAAAGCGGAACAGCATCTGCCACAAGTTTGCGCTCTGGTTAAAGGAGAAATAAAGCAGATTTGTTTCATTGGCATTGATTGTATGTCTTTTTCATCTTTTGTAACTTGAATAAAAGTTCATTAATAAGATGGTATAGTTTCACTGTCATGGCTGAAGCCAGAAGGAAGTCAAGCCGACATTTCCTTCAAAATTGATTGCCTTTAATTATCATGCAAAATCAAGAGTAATGACTGATAAATTGTACTTCAATATATCATAAAATTATGTCTATCGAATATTTAAAAAAAAATCAGATCAAAGATAAGCACATGTGTTTGACGTATGTTTATAAGTATGCATACATATATAAGGATATAGCATGACTCGTATATAGGCCTCAGAACTGGGGGGGAGGAGGGCTGGCTCCCCCAATATTTTCGGTGGGTATGTAGTCTTCCAATACACTTGCAGAAACCAACTCTGCACCTCCCCCAATATTCAACAGCTTCCAACACTTCTGTATGTTTATTATCATTTACAAAGAATATGAAGGATCATTACTCACCTGGAGTTTATGGCAGAACATGCCAATACAGTAGACCGAGTTAGCATACCCCTTACATCATCTTTTAAGGGGAAGTGTTTTAAATATCAGTTGATTATGAATCTGTTCATAGAAATATTTTCTTTAAGCATAAAGAAGGTAGAACTAGACGGCACAAATCAGCATTGGTAGAAGGACAGTGTATGTCTGTCTAAGACAATTAATGACTGGAATAAGTTACATGCTTACCGTACAGATGTTACAAATAATAATTATGCTTAAAACTAAACTTACTTATATTGCCAGGAATATTTGGGAGAAATATTGTGGAGTCTTGATGCATAACTAATGCTTCCTGGAAGATTGTGGAGTCTTGATGCATAATTATTGCTTCCTGAAAGATTGTGGAGTCTTGATGCATAACTATTGCTTCCTGGAAGAGTGTGGACTTTTGATGCATAACTATTACTTCCGGAAAGATTGTGGAGTTTTGATGCATAACTATTGCTTCCTGGAAGAGTGTGGAGTTTTGATGCATAACTATTGCTTCCTGGAAGAGTGTGGAGTTTTGATGCATAACTATTACTTCCTGAAAAATTGTGGAGTTTTGGTGCATAACTATTGCTTCCTGGAAGAGTGTGGAGTCTTGATGCATAACTATTGCTTCCTGAAAGATTGTGGAATATTGATGCATAACTATTACTTCAGGAAGGATTGTGGAGTTTTGATGCATAACTATTACTTCCTGAAAGATTGTGGACTTTTGATGCATAACTATTGCTTCCTGGAAGAGTGTGGAGTTTTAATGCATAACTATTACTTCCTGGAAGATTGTGGAGTTTTGATGCATAACTATTGCTTCCTGGAAGAGTGTGGAGTTTTGATGCATAACTATTACTTCCAGAAAGATTGTGGAGTTTTGATGCATAACTATTACTTCCTGAAAGATTGTGGAGTTTTGATGCATAACTATTGCTTCCTGGAAGATTGTGGAGTTTTGGTGCATAACTATTGCTTCCTGGAAGAGTGTGGAGTTTTGATGCATAACTATTACTTCCTGAAAGATTGTGGAGTTTTGGTGCATAACTACTGCTTCCTGGAAGAGTGTGGAGTCTTGATGCATAACTATTGCTTCCTGAAAGATTGTGGAGTTTTGATGCATAACTATTGCTTCCTGGAAGAGTGTGGAGTTTTAATGCATAACTATTACTTCCTGGAAGATTGTGGAGTTTTGATGCATAACTATTGCTTCCTGGAAGAGTGTGGAGTTTTGATGCATAACTATGACTTCCTGAAAGATTGTGGAGTTTTGGTGCATAACTATTGCTTCCTGGAAGAGTGTGGAGTTTTGATGCATAACTATTACTTCCTGAAAGATTGTGGAGTTTTGGTGCATAACTATTATTTCCTGAAAGATTGTGGAGTTTTGATGCATAACTATTACTTCCTGAAAGACTGTGCTGTGTAGTCTTGGTGCATAACTATTACTTCCTGAAAAATTGTGCAGTTTTGATGCATAACTATTGCTTCCTGGAAGAGTGTGGAGTTTTGATACATAACTATTATTTCCTGAAAGATTGTGGAGTTTTGGTGCTTAACTATTGCTTCCTGGAAGAGTGTGGAGTTTTGATGCATAACTATTACTTCCTGAAAGATTGTGGAGTTTTGATGCATAACTATTGCTTCCTGGAAGAGTGTGGAGTTTTGATGCATAACTATTACTTCCTGAAAGATTGTGGAGTTTTGGTGCATAACTATTGCTTCCTGGAAGAGTGTGGAGTCTTGATGCATAACTATTGCTTCCTGAAAGATTGTGGAGTTTTGATGCATAACTATTGCTTCCTGGAAGAGTGTGGAGTTTTGATGCATAACTATTACTTCCTGGAAGATTGTGGAGTTTTGATGCATAACTATTGCTTCCTGGAAGAGTGTGGAGTCTTGATGCATAACTATTGCTTCCTGAAAGATTGTGGAGTTTTGATGCATAACTATTACTTCCGGAAAGATTGTGGAGTTTTGATGCATAACTATTGCTTCCTGGAAGATTGTGGAGTTTTGGTGCATAACTATTGCTTCCTGGAAGAGTGTGGAGTTTTGATGCATAACTATTACTTCCTGAAAGATTGTGGAGTTTTGGTGCATAACTATTGCTTCCTGGAAGAGTGTGGAGTTTTGGTGCATAACTATTACTTCATGAAAGATTGTGGAGTTTTGGTGCATAACTATTATTTCCTGAAAGATTGTGGAGTTTTGATGCATAACTATTACTTCCGGAAAGACTGTGCTGTGGAGTCTTGATGCATAACTATTACTTCCGGAAAGATTGTGGAGTCTTGATGCATAACTATTACTTCCTGAAAGATTAAGATTGTTGAGTCTTGATGCATAACTATTACTTCCTGAAAGATTGTGGAGTCTTGATGCATAACTATTACTTCCTGAAAGATTGTTGAGTCTTGATGCATAACTATTACTTCCTTGTTGACACGCTATCTGGAGCTTGCCACTTTGGACAGCGATATTGTTATTCATTATTATACAAACGCAAAACTTAAACAAATGTCTTCTAATACAGTCTTCTAATTACAGAAAGTAATGCAAAAACCTACATTATAAGCCATAAAACTGAGTAGAGTGAATAAGGGATGAGCATGTTCTTTTGTGTATGTGTGATGTGTACATGTTTACCTGTATTAATAATTTCATATACAGTTGTGTGCACATGTTTGTATGCAATGTTGTGCGTGCATGTTCAACAGCATGGTTACAGGTGTACAGTGTACTGTGCAACCGTCCTCTGTCACCATCCGATGAACAAATCTGCAGCAAAGATGGAAGTTTTTGCTATTAATTTTGTAGAACTAGTTCAAACAAGAATGAAACTATATTGTGAACTTTTAAAACGTCACTTTCTGACAGAGGAATATGTCTGGACATCGTCTGGACTACAATTTAAATGTTACGAAGTGTGTGCACATTTAAAATTAAATATTTTAATCTTTGAATTGCACCCACGACAAAAACAGCTGAATGAAACTATCTGGTTGAATTCCATGTTTCTGTTTAATTACTACAAACAAATAACATACTGTACAGTTTTTTTCGCACAGATTTTATTGTACTTTCGATTATCACCAGCCTGTTACATGGACTGTTCTGATCATGACACAACGCAGTGATTACAAACTGCGCATTGTTATCTAACTAACCAACATAATACATTGCTCTGAAGGGTTGCTGGTGGGGTAGGGGTGGTTTGCGATACAGAAACAAGGAGGAATGGGGTTACTCCATTACACCTAACATTTGTGGAGTCATACATTTCGAATCACAGGTGTTCCACGTTGAAACCACAGCTACTGACAATTTGCCACTAAACACCTGCATGGTCCTTGCAGTACAGTTAGTTTCTACTCCAACCTAGCTGTCTATGCCCAACAATATACATATTTATACTTGCAGCTATTCTCTATACATGTACAGTACTACATGCATCCATCATTTCTAAGACATCTAAGTTTTATTCTTATTCTTTTATTCTTATAGTAATAAACGACATATGTCAATACCGACATGTCATGATACATTATTCAACAAGGACTATTATACATTTGCGACAACAGGTCCATAGAAATTAGTATCAATGGACACGCAAGCTGCTAACATAAATAATGTATAGCTACCACTAACTGTAATTGGTTGTATACTATTCTCCAGCAACAATCATCAATTGGGTTTTCAAGACCCAATAGCTGTCATAAAATGTCACTTAGAATAACAAGCTTTTGTGACCCAACCTAACGAATTAAGGTAAACACCTAACAGGTTGTGACAATTCGCATGACTATTTTGACAATTCGTTATTTAAATAACTCTAGGTTCCTTAAATCAAATATATTGCTTACTGTTATTCATGATATTAATTGAATGTATATGATTTAAAATTCAATTAAAGGTTATGTTTATATTATACACTTTCAATATTGTGTGACATGCAGTTTCATAAAGTTTAATATGAAACATACAAAAACATAATAATTAATATTTGGACAATTCCTGCAAGAAACAGCAATCTCAAATAACTTACAGTATAACCTTTACACAGTAATGTTGTAAATACACTTGATACTGACAAAAGTTCAGCATAAACAAACAATGTACAAAGTTCAAACATGTATTGTCTCAAATACTGCAGTACTAAAATGAAATGTGAGATCATTTTACACAATGTTTGTTTAAACATAACATGACACCATTGTAACTGAAATATCATTGTACAGTTTGTACTGGCATCTATGGGTTTTTTCCCATACTGTTATTGCACACACAACACTGACAGCTTTCAATTTACCATTGTTTAACCTATATAATTATAATACAACTATACATGTGACAATAGGTATACTTTGATTTTTGCATTTATTAAACCAATCCCAAACACATTTTCACATTTCATATAGCTACCATACAACTATACATTTTGTTGGCTCATACATTATGTTATCATACACCAACACAGTTGTAAACCTCGCAAGTTTTCATTTATGAAAACCTATGTGTACAAATGATTAAGATTACACAACATGATTACTCCAATTGGAATGTAAATATACCGATGAAAATCATAACTGTAATGGTTACTACAACTGGAATGTAAATAATACTATAACAACGGAGAATCCCAACAATTCTAAACAACGTGTAAAATATCAACAAACTGAACAAAAACACAATGCAACAAAAACACTCCTCAAGAAAGTTCCAAGGTATATCATTTAAGTGACTTTTTAGCTCAAATTTGGAATGATGCCTTTGGCAGTAATGTAATGTGCTTGGAATGATACATGTTGATATTCCTTAATCTAGCACAGCTGACAACTATATTCTACAATGTGGGCGTTGTTGCATCATTTTAATATATTTAACTTGTGTTTGGAAACTATTCTATCACAATTATTCCAACGTTCATGCAACACCATTTTGATTCCAATTACACATATTTAGTATTTTACATCTTGATTTTATCTGAGACATTAAGTTTTCTTTAGATTTCTTTTGTGGACAAAGTATGTAAATGTTCTTAAATTGAAAAAACCTATACCAAACACTTCTTAAAGGTCATCTTCAAGAACACTGCCAGAAGGAAAGAGATAACAATAATAAAATTAACTTTTCTTCAGAAATTTTTTTTTACACGCAAACCAATTCATATGTTGAACAAGTGGTCACAGCCATAAGTGATCCTGCTGAAGTATATACATTCCAACTTACAATGTCTACAAAACTCTCCTTTAGACTCATCACCTGTGTTAGCTGTCATGTACGCCTGCCATAAATGACTGATCAACTATTGAATTCAAAGCCTATTCCTTTTACAAAAATAATATGCCACTACACTTTGATTTGTTAGATGGTGCCACATGTGTTGTTTGTCTGCTAGGTGGCACCACTTTTGCACCACTGTTTAATGCCATGACTGGTAAATTCTCAGCATATAACTCTGTAAACACTTGCACAGTTTGTGTTAGATACACTATGGTGATTATCGATAATGAAAGATCTTTGTGTGCATTTATTTGACTGCTTATTTCCATTTTAAAGTGGCACCAAAATCAAGTTAAACAAACAAAATGCCAAAATGCCACTTTGAACCTCTCATGAAGAACAATGAGTATTCACTACTGACAGAAGTATTTTTGACACGCTTGCTCTACTGTGGATGTAAATAAAATATTTAAGCGCATGACTTTAGCTTCACATAAACTAATCTAGACCTGAAAATCATGAAACATAAATGACTAGTTATTATTCCACAAACAAGAACTCTAACCCCTGACCTTACATCTATATCATTCAATATCAAACCTACTTCTCACCTTGCGATGCTCAGAACAAAACCTGCAAAAGTAAACAGCCTCCAATATGATGACAGTTCCTCAGCTTTCTGGCAAAGTTACTTGATTCTCAATCTGAATCACTTGATGAACTATCGCTGTCTTCGTCTTCCTTCTCAGCCAGAGAAGCCCTGCGAGCGACGATGTCTTCCGTCGTGGGTTTTGATGGTTTCTCCTTTTTCACCTCCTTTCCCTCTAGTGTCACGGGAAACATCATGTCCTTCTCCTCTGGCATCTCCGTGAATGGTTTGTCGGTGAACTCCATCTCGACCTTGTACTCATACTTAGCGACATGGTGCACCCACTTGTCAGGCGATGTGTCTGTGTCGATGGAGATGCTTCGGACCTGGGCGCGCGACACCGTGCTGTTTGGCATCGCGTACTCGACAAACACGTCCTTGTCATATGTGTCGGGCACGGTGTCGTGGGGACCGAGGTCGAGCTTCATCGTGAAGATGTGCGTCTTGTATGCCCCTGTAAACACACAGTAGATGAACTAGATATACGAAGGTGTGATAGAATATAAGATTTAACAATGAATTTGCAGAAAAACAGACAAACGGATAACTTTAAAGTTGCTCCACAATTAAATTTTTCACTCGTATCTTTCCTCTCATTTTAGACTCATTCTGCAAAAAAAATTCCAATTATGACATGCTTGCTCGCTTGTGCAAGTTTGTTATTTAGCTTTGGTGAAATTACTGGACAAACTATTAAATTAATTCTGGTTCGGACAAAGCAAAGTTATGCAGAAAAAGGCAACAATACAATTTTTTCAATCTCATCGAGGCTATTAACTTTCACAAGTTATCTGATCTACCGATCAAGGTCAATTCTTTCAATGATTTGAACAAAAGTTTGCACTCTTTTAATAAACCGAATGCACACTTTACTTAGGCTATTCATACACTACGGATATGAACATCAAAGAATCTGACTCGTGACTACCTAAATTAATTTCAAAGGCAGCTTTAAACAGTGGCGATGGGACGATGGGGTGAAGGTCCTGAAAGATGATCTACTAGGCTTATTTGTGCAGTTACTTGTAGAGTATCACTCCAATATTTCCTGTTTAAGGATCCTTTCACATCTCTATTGGTTTTGATACTTTTATGCTCTGAAAATCACGGATGTGGGTTGAAAGTCACAACTGCCTTTCCTCAAGGTTCAAACCTGGTCTGTTTGTCCCTAACCCTATGCCTATATTAAACATAATAAAATACTGGAAACAAATAAATATAATACAAAATACTGATACACTATAACACAAACTACTGCCTCGCTACCAGTTATACACAATATTTATAACACTATCTAAAATATCCTGCTACACTCTTGACAAATTGGCCTTTACAATTTCCTCCAAATCATTTCTCCAAAATTGGTCATAATGGGATTTCTCATAAATGGATTTCTCCACAAATGTGGAGTGCTTCCAGTAATGCAAACAAATTTAAACGTGGTGGAAATAAATATCTATTATTTATTTCCTGACAACCTGAGCGAGAACAGAATTTGTAGCTTCTTCCTGATTATAGTAATCTGATAAAAATCTTCATAGAAAATAATTTAAGTTCTTTTGGTGCAACAAATAGTATTATGCACACATATTGCAATGCCAGGGATTGTACTGCAAGAATGGAAGTCTGCATTGCATACAAGTCAAAACTGTGACAATCCAACGGTGACCTTTACAGAAAGACAAGTGTTGACCAAAATGCCAGCATTTTGATCGAGTGACTCCATTTCAAAGAGTTTACTACGACCTTATACCAAAAATAGTAGTTCACATAAATTAAGTACTTAACAGACATATTTTGCTCCCACTTGCAAAACGAAGACATGGTGCCACATAGTTAGGCAGACAACTTAGTTACAGAGAAGGAGGTGGATTCTCTGACTTCATTAAGTTATACTATATACACTGTACACTGTTTGTAAAACTTGTGAAGGTGTGTGGCAAGGGTCTCAACCTCCCATATTGCACCCATTTTGTGGGCCAACCTCCCATGACCCATCTGTACTTTTTTTTTGGAGGGGGCAACCTTCTGCCTCCAACCAATTATGAGAGTCTATCTCCCACCAATCCTACCTTTAAAGGGAATAACAACAAAGCACTAGCTAAAATGCTTTTTCTGTGTGTACACGAAGTTTAATATTGTATGTACTACATGCCATAATACATTTTTTTTGTTTAATGTGTCTAAATCACAAAGTGCGCGTAAAATTCGAAGTTAATGAGACGAGCGATCACATGGTTTTGTGATGTCAATGATGATATGGGTTTACATTCAGTCAGTGAGTTCCAACTACATGTTACTTTACTCTTACTACTGTTTGCATTACAATAAAATGCAACACAATAAACCATTCTGATGCTCGCTTCTAAACAACCGCTATCACTGTCAACTGCACGATGAATGCATGGAAAGTCCCAGTCTCGTAACACTTCCTTGTATAAATCATTACTGACATCACGTCGAAGCTTACCAATAAGCACAGGAAATATATGCATAATTGAGGGGATTCGAGGCAGGCCGGTAGAACAGAGTATTATTTGGAATTATTAATTAATGGAATTCTAATGAATTTTTCAATGTTGTAGAAATGGAAATATACTACAAAATGTAATATAATATGATTTCAAGCAATCGTTGTTGTTATTCCCTTTAATGAACACTAACAGTAACAAACATCACAACCGGTTTTCTTGTCCCACTACGACTACCAAATTGCCATGGCAACTTTGTAGACAACAGTTATCCAAGCTATACAAGTATAGAATGAATTGAATCTGAGCCTTTATTGACAGGAATAAATGTCAAGCTTCCGCATGAAATTGATTTAGTAGGTATCCTTGCGGTTGACCTGACTTAAACAATAAACCACTTGACAATTGAGCTACGTTGCTGTTTTTATAGATAAGCTGCTAGGGTTGAGCCATTGGCACAATGCCACCATCTGACTAAGCCATTACAGCAGCGGCACACCTAAAGACAAACCACAAACTATTCAGGCGGTTTCATTTTATAAATTTAATCAATAGTCCTGATTGTTTTGATTACTGATAAATGTTACTAAAGTGCAAATGTGGTTTTCTCAATGATGCAGTTATATGTTTAGAAATATATGTGGACAAAGAAATTGTAATAAATTAGGGGTTAATCAGTATATTTTAAAACAGACAAATGATTGTTTCATTGCTATAATTGGAATTACAGGGCTGTGACTAAAAACGTTTCTAGTTGCCATACCAGAATTGCATAATCTATTTGTATTTTGAGCGTAAAAATATATTTTTTACCATTTATATTGTATACATCCTATGTAATAGTGGATGGAAAGACCAAGTGGACAGCTTTGTATACTTGGGCGGAACAGTGTGTGAGGATGGAGGAAGTAGCAAAGAGGTACAGAGGAAGTAGCAATCAGGAACAGAAACAGGGAGGAGGGTGGAAGGTATTTTGTGGGAACTAAAGGGAAAAGTGTTGAAGCCTGCGTGGTCTTGTGTATATGGGTTGGTAAGACTTGCACTGACAGAGAGACAGGAGAAGCTACAGGCAGCAGGGAACAACTGGGTTCGGAAAATATGAAAAGCGAAACAAGAAAACAGAAAGAAGATGGGGAGTCAAGAGAAGAGATTGGAATGAAGAAACACCTCGAGGATGAAGGAGGCAGGGAGCAGACTGCAATGGACAGGACACATACAGAGAATGAGTGTGGAGAGTGACAAAGAGAGCTTTGAAGACAGAAGAGGTAGAAGGAGAAGAGGAAGACGTGAACAGCTGAAGGAATGGCAGGAGATCGCGGTGAATGGAGACATGAATGGAGATAACTCGTTGAGAGGGCAGAACAAATAAAGTGACGAGGCCCCACCATGCAAGGGACCGAGGGGGAAGGAGAAGATATCGTATACACCCAACTGTGAATTTTGTTGTTTAATTTAACCATATAAACAAGTCATGTAAAAATTATATATACCGCAGCTCGATTTGTAATTAAATAACTAAATTATCGAGATTTGATATAAAGTCAAACAATCCCACTAGCGGAACCATTCTTACCTTCGTTCCTCTCTGGTAGTCGATTGATCCGCCATATTATATTGTGGTAGACATGCTCATACTTGGCGATTCCCGATGATACCTCGATGAGACTTGACGGCAGTATCCCTTGTGCCATCATCGTGAGCCTCTCCAGTCCTTTGATCTTCCCCGACTTGCGCGTCGTCGACTTGACTGAGCCATAGCGGAACCGTTTCTCTACACGGAACATATAAATCCATGGTTCTGGAATCGGGAATCGAACTTGGATATCCTCGCACGGCGTCTGTGCCGCTTTCCGACTGTTGCTATAGTAACCGGGTATGAGTATTTCGGCACGCATCTCGACGTGGCGGTCAACAACGGACATCGAACAGCGGATCTGCAGCGGCAACTCCTTGTTGAGTCGGGGCCGGACGCGGAATCGCATCACCTCGAAGTGGCACGCATCCGGTGGGAGTAACTGAATCACGTGCGTCTTCTCGTATTCATCCATGTGCACACACGAGTGAAATTCGGGCTCATAGATGCGGATCCACTCGTCCGTCTTGATCGGGATGATGTCCTGCCGTCGTACGACCTCCTTTCCCTGCCGCCATTTGTCATTTATCCCTATCTCCACGGTTGGTTTGTCCCCGGTGAGAAATGCAAGACAGAAGATGCGCACGCGTGCTTTGTTGAAACCGATGTGGCCGTCTTTGTCTAGATGTAACACAAACTCATCGATGATGTCGACGGTGATTTCGTCTTTCGTGTACGTCAACGGTTTCTCCCTTGGGGCTGGCAGGTGGAAAAGGGCATCTTCGATCTGCCAGATGAAGCTGCAGAAATCCTTGTAGCTCAACCCACCAAACTTGATCAATTCCGACGCTTGCGGGACGTGGTCGAGTATCATCGTCGCCTTGGGTTTGTGCACAAGGTCTCGCAAACTTTTGAAGTCACGCACGCGCGTCAGGTCACTGAATGTGGGCGCAATTCGCTCCCCTTTCACCCCGATGCGCTCACGGTAGAACACGTACTGGATCTTGACCGTGTGACATTTACCATACTGGTCGAACTGTTGAAGGCCAAGGTTACACAACGTGTATGAGTACTGCAGACCAAGTTCATGCACACACTCCTTACAGTCCTGATTCTTGTATATCTTTATCAGCGGCACGTCGTTCAACATCACCAGTTTTACGTACACCTCCTTCCAGTACCGGTTCTGCGTCAGCTTCTTTTTCGTCGGTAGCCGCTGCAACATCTTCCAGCCAGCTTCGTCGAACTTTGCGTGAAAAGGTTGAAACGGCTCTGCATTCTCATCCTCCTCCTCTGTCGAGTATTCTGTCGTACTGTGGGATGCCTCCTCGGCCACTGACGGTTTGAAGTTGGCAAATTTCTCCTCCTGCGGTGGTTCCTTATCAAACGGGTTGAACCTCGAAGGAGACTTTGAACCGTCTTCTTTTTTCTCGGCCTCTGTCTCATCGGGAAAGTGAACTTCAAATGCATCGTCATCGTGGATGGTCTGAAAAGGGTCGAAGGACGATTCATCAACAGCAGCTGAATCATCGGTTATCGTTGCAAAAGGGTTGAACCCACCAATTCCTGTAGATGGTTCCAGAGTTTTGTCCTCAAACACATTAACGGAGCTTTCGCCATCAGCAAACGGTATGTCCTCAACGGCGTTAGCATCTGAAGAAAGGAACGGATTCTTTGTGGTGAATGGGTTTGCGCTTGAAGATATTGTTGCTGCCTGTTCCCCTGCAGCTCCCGACGTAAACGGGTTTTGGGGTTTCACTGTCGCTGCCCCCCACATATCAGCACTGTCATCAGTGATCGGCTTTGCATCCAAGTTGTCGAAATCAGCCCGGGGATCGAATTCATCATTCATGAGGGTTGGTGCAGCACTGGTGGCGACACCTACATCGGGCTGTTTCGACTTTTTATTGTCGAAAGCTTCGCCAAATGAAAAGAGATTTTCGCCTGACTTCACGGAAGTAATATCAGTTTCTTTTTTAGCGCCCAGACCAAATATATCATCGTTAGATATAGATGCAGTGAAAGCAGATGCCTTAGCATCTGCAGATGAACCCAATAGTGCCATTCCCGTTAGCCCGCTGCCTTGTGATTCTGTGGGTGTTGTTCCGCCCAATAAATTACCATAGTTTGACGTTGGAGTTGACTGGTTGTCATGGGAGGCAGTCTTATCGTCGAAGCCAAGAATGTCCAGCACATCGCCCGCAGACTTTGTTGTGTTGCCCGCAGATTTAACACACGAGGTTATACCTAAGAAATCATCGACTAAACTACCTCCAATTTCAGATGCATCATCTGTGTTTTCTGCGATTATGCCCAGTGCTGCCATATCAGCCTCGAAGGCAGAAGGTGATGAACGTCCCGACGACTTGTTACTTTCCATCGGATTCCGTGACAATCCGAGAATGTCAATATTCAACGTTTCATTGCCAGATACTCTACCTAACCCAAGTAGACTGCTGCCTAATCCGTCTGCCTGTTCTTCATCTACTTCACCCTGATTCAACCCAAGTAAATCAGCTTCACCGTTGGCTGTCGCCATCTCAGACAGCTGTTCGCTGCTCGCACACCTGCTGTTGTAAGGTGGCACTGGATTGGGCGATGGTGCCGATGAAGCGTTCAACTGCTGCGCATGTTTTGCGATCTCTGGATTTGGCACCGTATCAAAGTCATCGTCAAAACAATCCCACAATGCTTTGGGATCAGGTTTTTCGTCATTTTTTGTGTCTTCCTCAACTACAGCTACACCATCTGGTGGCACAATGAACCAGGGTGAATTATCAGCGCTTGTTGCCAACTTGTGCAATTCATCTTCAAACTCCATCTTGTGCTTACTTAAGTTCTCCTGTGATGATTCGACTGTCTGTTTAATTCGATCTTGCATTTGCTGAAATGCAAGAAATTCCGGAGACTTCTCGTTCACGTCCTTGCACTCGTCTGTCAGGAATTTTGAGAACAGCTCCTTTTCTCTCACACGATTCTTCTTTTCCTTTTTGGTAGTATTTTTTGCTTTCTTTGGGTCGAGAAAGCCACGCAGACGCTTTGTGCCAATGCCTTTGTACTTGTGCGACTTCTTCTCGGTTGGTGACGACGGATCGCAGAGCTTTGATTCATCATCGAATGAGTTCGTGGCATGGCCAGTTGAATTCCCTGTGGAAGACAACAAGGATACATATCAGCTACATATGATATGGCAAGAAGTGTACACAATGAAAGAACACAGACCACACAGCTTGAAATAAACGTCCTATTTCAAAAGTTGTGCTGCAAAAAAATCATACATATTGTGATCAGACTTGGTGCCAATTACATTATATCAATTCCAATTCCAACTATACATCAAAATACCAAATCCACATCACAAATATAAATTTCAAAATACCAATTCCTCTTAACCTCCTTGTCTCTAGGGTTGTTAAACATTCTTTTAGGCGCTCTTCATAACTAAGGTCTCACAGTTCTAGAATAATTTTAGTTGCTCTCATCTGTATTTGTTCTAGCATATCTATATCCTTCCTACGATATAGTCTCCAAGCTTGTATATAGTATTCAAAATAAGGACTAACTATTGCTTTACAGAGGTATAAGTAGCTCATTTTCCTTCTGTTATATTTTCCCTAATCAACCCAAGAATGTTATTACCCTTTGAAGCTGCAATACCACACTGCTCTGAATCCTTCATATCAGTACTTATTGTTACTCCTAAGAAATGTTCTTTTATGAAGTAGTACTAAGAACAGTATCTCCCATTTTATAGTTCGGAACACTGCACTGTACACATCAAGCTCAAGGCTGTTGTGCAAAAGTAAGAAGAAGCTCCACAAATGCTCCACAAACGCCAGTACAATGATATCAGCTTGTCATTTGCATGCAAGTCTGCTGCACATGGTTTTACTTATGAAGCAAAAACAACATCAAAGCTTGGTTATTAAATGACAATACCCCATTATTAACCCATATATGAGTCGAATGCTTGTGGGCATTGCTAGAGTGAAGATAGCAAAGATAATTAATTCCCCTTACAGTCCAGAGCAAAGAAAAAATGTATATTGTTGGTCAATGGGGATTGTCGATGACTATTAGTCGTCCAGTTAAACTGGGTGAGCATAATAAATGTGTCCCAGAAAACCAAAAAAAAACAGCTCTGTACATTTCAGCCCAGTATAACTTGGCCCAGCTGTCTCATGTCTCAAAAAGCATAACCACTCGATGCATCTACTCTGTCCTTCATACAAGGACAACTAGACTCACAAAGACAAAGACAAAAAGACCAACAAAACGGGCCGATGCAGTATCTCACAAGCCCAGTCACTTTGGGCCAAGGTAAACTGGACCATAATGAATCTAAGTCGGACCACCTCAACATGACATCTCTGCCACCCTTATGGTGTGCTCAAACGACATTGTGGCATAGATTAAATTAGCCTACACACAATTTAAACTGCCGTGCATGCCCTCACCTAATTAACTTGCCCATCCACGACTTCACCAGGAATGCTTCGAATGGTAAACATTTTATATTGATTTCCTTGGTTTCAATTGCTTTTATGTATGTTCTATAGTCCTCTACTTCGTGACCAGTGTGAACAAGTGTGCTTGATTTTTATGTAAACAGATACATTCTAAGACAAAGAGTAAACTTGTGATGTTGAAGTAAAGATATTTTGCTAATCAAAGGTGACTATCCGAAAGCAATATTTTCTCAAGTAATAGCCTTGAACTAATATGAACTTAAGAAAGTATGTAATGGGGCCATGCTGTGATATTGATAATATCCATCACAAACACCTCCCTGATATTACAGACCTTTACTACAGGGCATGTGCGCATGCATGTGCACACGAGTGCGTGCGTGCGTGCATGTGGGCATGCATGTGTGTGTACACACATTTAATTTGTTATACTTTTCACATTTCTATTTTTTAATCTTCACACAACCTATGAAATAATAAATATATTATTTAATCATTTTTATTTTGCTGTTCATAAGCAAATATCTGCTAACTTGTCCATAACTCCAACTGAATTTTGTTGTTTGAAGTCTGTAGCATCTGTGCAGGAATGCAATTAAACAACATAAACTCTAAGCTAGGCCATGTCACCAAATCAATACACTTGCCATAAAGAGTCAACATGTCAGTCGTTTAGCTGATGGGCCGGATTACTGTTGACAATATCTGTTCATCGACAGCTTCAGGTCTTCAGCGGACAGGAGCAAATACTCCAGAAACAATGCACATAAAGTCAGCATCCATTAACGAACCAAGGAACAGTTGAAAGAAATTCTGTAGGAAACATGGTTGGAATTATGCCCAACATATAATAATAATAATAATAACCCATTTGTTTTGGCAATCATGAAATTGAATAAAAGAATAGGCACAATAAAGGTGCTTGTTAAAATCGTATACACATGCACGCACGCACACAAACATGCAAGGGGATGTCCTAAGCATCCGAGGATCCCTGTTGTGGGATTTCAACCAAACGACTTCTTCCAGACACCACGAGAATTTGCCTTAACCATTTCAGTGTGACAGGCCGAATTTCTGACTGCGCTACAGTACGACAGGCCGAATTTTTGGCATTCACCATTTAAATAGCTTTTATTCATAATTATCCACTACGTAGAGCCACTTGTTATATATGGTTTCATGGCGAATGTATTAGCTATTCGTTGATTATCGCTCAATATTACTTTACAGAGATTTTCTTGGTTTTTAATGATGGATTATCAAAATGACTGCATTGGTGGATTGCAATACTTCAACTGGCGATTTACCGCCGTATGTTTTGGACAGATTATTTGATAGTTTTAGCGACATATCTTTGTTGGATGTTGACAGTCGAAACAATGATAATGTTGGCCAACTGTACACTGATATACAACCGTGTTCAGCAACTGCAAAAAACTTTGAAATCGTGACAGCCATCTTGGATTGCTGGTTACCATGACGATGAAATGTAAAATTATATGTCTCATTTCACTCGCTGATTATCATACTTTCAGAATGTATAATATTCCTATTCATATAATGCATTTTTGTTGCTGAAATCTTGACTTGAAGTGATGCAGTCGATTTTCTTGCATATTCATTGAAAATGCAGTATTCAGTGGTCACAGCAGATCTGGGCTGCTGTACTGAAATGGTTAAAGGAACTAATAACAAGGCACTAACTAAAACGCTTTTTCAGTGTGTACACAAAGTTTAATATTGTATGTATTACACAGACTTGGGGCCGAGTACATTTTCAGGAGTAAAGTACGAGTACATTGGTGATGGCTGAGAACGAGTACATTTCCACGAGTACGAGTACATCTTGTATGATATTAAAGTAACTCTCTATAGTAGTAATAACGTATTTTTAAAATAAACATTGTGAATTAATTTATATCATTCAGGAAGAGTTGACTATGCAACAGCAGTTGATTAGATTTATTTATGAGGAAAACTGTAAAAAAATCTCTTTATGTTTTGGATCAAACAGGGAGTTGCATTCCATTCAAAGGTGTGATTCACATTCAAACGCTAATGTACAGAATATGCGTTCAAATATTGGTTAAAATGTATTTAAATTAAAAATACATTTTATAGCACAACATAACAAGAGAATAGAAATAACAAAATATAACCATTAAATATATATGATATATGAATCTATAACCATTAAATATATATGATATAGGTAGGCATATTGTGGCTGGCTGGCAGTGACCACAAGTCCACAACTAATGTTTGCTGAGAGGGTGGATTAGCACATGCCAATGTCCAGGGTTCAATATCCCCTTTGTACTTTAACCACACTACAAATTGGCACCAAACAATACTGGTGCAGGCTGTCTGACTTGAGTCACCAAACTTCTTCAGAAGAAGACTCAGCTAGCAGTACTTAGCACTGTCACTTGTGAGAGCAACAAAGGCATTTTATGGCTAACTGATGAATGACCCTTTCATTATGAGCTTACTGGACTTCCTGGCTTAATTAAACAAACACAAGGATTATGGCCTGGACTGGTAACTAGTACAACTATGGATATGAACTAGGGGTTTCTGACTGGGAAAAGAATCAAAAGATGCTGCCTCTTGAAGCGAAGCCTTTTGTGGCTTCAGTGCATTCAATGTGCAGAAAAGTGATCCACAGTGTGAATTCGTGAAAACACATCAATATCAAGTAAAATGAAACCACATCTACTAAATGTAACAATAATAATTATTACAAATCAGGCGCTATTACATTGCAATTAATATCATGGTTATTGCAATAGAATTTACATAATAAAAACGGTTTTTAATGATCCTGTATTAGAAAACATATATAACTCAGCGGAGAAGCATGCAGAACATAATTTGATTCATATGCAGGTAATACAATTTGCTACCATAGTTTTTTGAAATTATTGTTGTAGCTGTTAATGATTTGATAAAATAAGAAATAAAATAATTTTCACAATATCATATTGAAAAAGTACTCAGATGTACTCGTAATGTACAATTAAAATCTGAGTACTTTGAACATGAGTACGAGTACGAGTACACGACCATAATTTCTACGAGTACGAGTATTTAAAAAATGTACTCGAGTATAAGAGTACATGAGTACCAAGTACTTCCACCCCCAGTTCTGGTACATGCCAAAATAAAAAAAAAATAAAAATTTATTTATATGCAAAATTTGATGTTTAATGTGTCCAACTCGCAAAGCGCATGTAAAATTTTGAAGTTAATGAGATGAGCGATGACGTGGTTTTGTGACGTCAGTGATGATATGGGTTTACATTTAGTCAATGATTTCTATGCAATGCTTCAGCATAGTTTCACTCGCGTTGCTATAGTGAGTGATGGCGATGTCAATTTTCCAGAAAAAACGTATAATGTAACGATTTCGAACTGCTGGAGTGTAGTGATACTGCAGAATCATTTTCAAATTTGGTTCTTTCTGAGCAGTTTAGCGACGCCAGTAGCCTTTGAGTTAGAATTTATTTACTTTCTGACTGAACCATGAAAACAACCACACAGAGCTGCCAAACATCCCCTCATATATTTACCATATGCATACACATGTGACGTGGTGAAACATTACTCTTACTTCCAAATAAAGATCAAAATAAACAAAAACTTGTCATCTCCTATGCCTAGCTTTGCGGAGCTAGGCGTAGAGGATATAGCTAGCTTTTTTGTAATTTTTTATCCTTAAATGGAAGAAAGAGTAATGTTTGACCACGTGACATGTGTATATGTATGGCAAATATATATATATATATATATATATATATATATATATATATATATATATATATATATAAGAAGTTTGGTGGCTCTAGGTGGTTGTTTTCATGGTTAGGTCACAAAGTAAACATCGCAATAGCAGGAGTAGAGCTGACGGGTGGTGGTGATTTAGAATAAAAGACCATGCTTCACATTCAAAACGAACTGATGAAAAACACTGTATAAATCAAAAAATATATGCAGATCGTTCCGTTGTATTCACAATACAATAGTCGCTTATCGCTGTCATTGCTCTGTATTTGATTTTTAAAAAACTAGGGAGAATTTCCCAGTGAGGGGAAACACATGAAAATCTGAAATATAAAAATAAGATATTATGATAATTGTAATTTAATTTATTTAAATTATTCAACTCTATATAATATTATAGGTTTTTTTTGGTGTAATATATTATGATATGAATTTTAAGGATACAACGAATTGTATAAGTTCTAACGATCGTCTCGTTGACTGCGTGTTTAAATGGAAAAACATACAGTGCATATTTTATTTAAAGGAAGCTAAAGCTATAAAATCAGTTACAAAGTAACAACTTCAGGTGGAAATAAATCAATTAACAAATGAGAGAACAAATAGAATGCTTTATTCACAGAAAGACACACATTAAACTTCATGTGCTCGCTCAACTGTTGTGCTCTGAAGCCAAATTTACTTTACGTACCAAGTACTTAGTCATAATACCTGAAAATCATAATTTTTTTTAAGAAGGATTTTACATATTTTGAAAGGAAACACTTTTGTGGCAAAACGACTAATCCACTATGCAGGAGTTTCCCTCTAGCTGCCTTGCTCGATTTTAGCAAATTATTGATTTCCCGTTTGTCTGGTGGATAGATAGTTAGCAAAGCTCAGCCTAGCCACATGCTACCTTTAATGAAAGCTCCATGTCATAACGAATTAGTTTCTGGTTGACGTAACACAGCGACTGAATGCTTTTAGTGACATGATTTATTTACATCAAAAAAAATTATGCCTGTCAGCCAATTAATTAAATAACCGCAATAACCAAACATGTGTGGGATATTGGATTTAAAGGGATGATGGCCTATCGTTCTTAGGTGTCTGTATTTGCCGGTGTAGGTCATTAGGCTTGGCAAGTGTCAATGTTTATGCCATATTTACAATGCAACAAATAAATAAGGCAGTTTAATATAAAGATCAGGGAGATTCACACTGAACACAAGATATGTGTCATAATTATACACTGATAATAAAACTCACATAATATCAGGGTTAAATCCAAATAATATATGTTATAGTAGCAAAAAGATAAAGTGTTCATAATAAATATAGCAATAACTAAAACACCCGGGGGGGGGGTACTCAACATATTGCCAGCATCATCCTTAAGCCCCCAAACACATTTTTGACTTCTACCAAAAGGAAACTTTTTCCACATTGAAAGATTTAAATACATACGCATTTCCTTGGTTTTTTTTTTATAGATTAATGTTTGTTAAAATATGGGATGTCAAAAAAAAAATGGTACCCTTATTTACAATGTAAGTGTGATTTCATACCCTAGATGCATTGGACACAGAAAACATACCCATAGAACCTGGAATTTGTCTCAAGGATGGAATAAGGGCAATGTATTGAGTGCCCCCCTCCCCCTCCGCCCCGGGATAAAATACAATTGTGATGATTGTAATAAAGTATGACACAGACACAGAATAGCGGTCAACCACAAACGACCTAGCCATATCAACACTTGTGCTGTCATATTTGACCAAATATTGCATTTGACAATTTTTTTGTATATCAGAAGCAGCTTTATCTGGGCTTCATAATGACATATAACTTATCAATGTGTGATAATTAAGCCAAAAGTTAATGACATGTACATATAAAGTCACATCAGTAGATCAGTATGTGATGTAAAAATACCACATCCTAAGTAAACACTAATTGACAGTTAACACAAATTATACATGGCATCAAATGTAAATTTTTATAAAAGGAAAGGTGGGAAAATAGCCCACAATAAAACAACAACAGTCAGAAAGAGTATTATTATTTGACAAAGTAGCGCAATATATTAACAACGGAAATTTTCAGCCAATATCGTAACTTCAAATTTTTATTACACATGGCATTTGATCGATCAGGACATCAGGGGACATGTTAATGTCACACATACAAACATTTGGTCAATCAGGACATCAGGGGACATGTTAATGTCACACATACAAACATGTTAATGTCACACATACAAACATGTTAATGTCACACATACAAACATCTAGAATGTAGACATTTTCACATCCAATCAGTAACCTAATTATCATGCATGTATTTTAGAACATTTGGAAAATCTGGACTGTTGAAGAAGATGAATGCTGTTAGAAAGTTATAGCAAATACGTTTTGTCAATAACAAGAATATGATTAAAGGACTGTGGCCATAATTGAACACACAGGAAGGGTCTGTGGAAATGTAGGCCCCCCCCAAGCTGTTTTGAAAACAACCACATTTAAGTGCACCAATTACCAAATCTATTACACTGGTGCATTCTTTTAAGATTGAACAAGATTGCCATCCAAGGCAAAATAACCAGGTGGCAAGTGGACAAAGAAGACATTTGCTTATCGAGAGTCCAACAATTCTTCATCTATGTGTAACCAGCCCTTCTGAAATATTTGTCAAATTTTTTTTAAACATAATTATTTTTTTATACAGTTTTATACTCACGCAGCTAGCATTTACACAATCGGTAGATAATTTGTTCCATTCATTTATTGTCCTCTGTGAGAATGAGTACTTTCTAATATCCAATTTACACTGATCCTTCACTAATGTTACTCCATGTCCTCTAATTCTACTATCGTACTTAAGTGAACAAAAATATTTCTAAGAATATTTTCATACCCATTCAATATCTTAAAAACTTCAATCTGATCTCCTTGTTTCTAGGGTTGTTAAACCATATTTTTTAGGCATTCTTCATTTAACTAAGGTCCTGGATTCTTTTAACACTAGGTTAGCAGATGCCAAAGATATTCAGCGATAAATATTTCAAAACATGCATGCATGCATGCATGCATGTGCACCCATGTACTCTCAACCAGAACAATCCAGTGGTTCTGAAATCATTGACCATTACCGAAGAATAGTGCTGCAAACTCACCCTCAAAACCTTACCCATCAAATCAGTGTTTAAGAGAGAATTTTAGAAATGGTACACCGATGGATTTGCAAACCCAAGACTGCATGTTATAAACTTGCCTGACGTCCGCTGTGTCTCCAGGGCTGTTGGCTGTCAGCCAACACATCACCCTGCTAGTCTTCTTTTCTATCTCAACAACAATGGCTAGTCAGACACTGAGTCACGCTCCCCAGAGTTCAACATCAAAGAGGCAGCGATTGCAACCGGCCGGCACAACACAGTCCTTGACCTCAGTAAAACTGCCCAAATATGCCATCTGATCGCCCGATTCTGCGACGTTCATATCGTTACATCCACATCGATGTAGACTCTACGATAACTGGCGAACACATATCTTATTAATGAGACAGCATACTGAGACATAACAATAGGGGAGGAGTATAGACGATTGGCCTGCCATCGATGGATGGCCATCTACACAACGCTGCAAGCATTCCCTGCCATATTGATTTTTAGGCACAGTTGTCACAAGCTGTCTTCCCTTGAGGGGGCTCCGTGTGATGACTATTTCCCATGAATAATACTAATAAACCATCTGACTAAACAGAACAAACTTATCCTGCATGATTAAATAACGGCACATGTTTATAGCCATCAATGAGAATTTATTCAGCTGTGATACCATCCGGAGAAACAATTCACATGCATCGCACAGAATGCGACTGTCATTTTACGTTGCTGTGGCAACCGTCGATTTTTCCCTCTGGTAACCATTTCCCAACGATGGGCATTATTCAAGCTTAGTTCGCTGGTGTAGGGCCTAATATGTCAGGCCATAAAATAGTTATAAACATCGAACACAATTTTCCTAGATGCTATTATATTTAATTTTGTCTGAAAAGTTGCAGATACAAGTAGGCTAATACAGGAAGCACAGCAGGAGTTTATACTCAATAGCAGCTTTTCAAGAATCTTCTGTGTCATTTGGTGTTTTTATTTCACATCTGAAAGTGTTGCACTCTTGACCATGAAGCACCCACTGTACACTGGCCCAACCTCAACAGGAACTAAGGTGATTATAGCACTAAAAATATTATATTATTATGAAAAACACTTAAAACAATGTGGTTTAACAACACTACATAACACAGAAGATTGGATATATGAAAGTATTAATTCTCACCAAGGACGATAAGTGAATGGAACAAATTATCTACTGATTGTATAAATGCCAGCAGAGTGACTATGTAAAAAAAAATTATATTTGATATGGGGCGAGCAACAGATGAAATTTTTTTGGTGTTTCTCGATAAGCTAATGCCTTCTTTGTCCACTTACAATGTGGAACGTGTTGCTTTGGATGGCTACTGTGGTAAATCTGGTTAAATCTAGTTAAGGATAGCTTAGGGCATGGGAGACAGACACAAATCAGCATTGGCAACAGCCTAGTTAAATTATCCTTTGATTTGGCCCAGAACAAGTCTTTTGACTTTGGTTGCTGACTTGTTCACTTTAGGAGCAAACTAAACATGGACCAGTATATACTGTCGTGATGGGTTTGGCTCTATTATTGCACATCAGGAAATTTTGATTGTGATGCTAGAAATCTGAGTGTGGTTATTGTCTATTCGAATAAAATTTTTGTAAATAAGCACGTTAATTTTCTTAGTAACTGTACTGGTATTAGAATGATAAAAATTTATTCAAAGTATCTTTAACTTAGAATCATAGTATTAGAATCATAATATGTCTTGGCTATACAAGGCAGGTTGTGTGTTAAACACGTTAGTAAGGTTACTGAGGTTAGTGGAATTATAACAAATACATTCCTTTCATCATATTTGGTTACATGGACCAAGAAGTTGCATAACACACATACGCCTACAACAGCGATGATGCAAATACCATTGGTTATAGTTACAGCTAATATTACATTTCATAATGCAATCAATCACAAATGTAACTTAGTCCAGTTCATGTAATTTAAAACAATCTTGAAGAATTTGATTGTTGCGTCAGCCCACACTGAAAATGATACAGTGCAATTTGCACTGTATCTGGGCATATATGTCACATAACACTACAGGATATTAGTACAAAATCTTTCTCGATAAAATTTGTTGGTACAAATTACTGATGTATACGCATATCATATATCAAATAGTGTGTTTTCTCGTTCCTTCTGTATTTTATTTCTGCCCACCAAAATACAAAAACACCTTTTATGTCACAGTAAATAACAGCTGCATGCTTTTTTCACTGATTTCTTTCTACCGAAATGTTAAATAAAGCCAAGCTTTGCAATTTTATGCCAACTAATTATTTTTATTCAAAATAAAACTGACCATGAAAATGTACATTGGTGAATTAATTGTTTTCCAATAGGGATATTTATTATTTTGGGCTGTGAAAGATTGGAACATGGATAAACAACAAAAATGACATGGATTACCCCCAGACCACATGAACTAGCCTATGTAGTAATAATGATATATTTCTTATACAGCATCCTAGCCAAATAATTATTCTGGGACACAGTGTGTGTATTAATGTTGCTCTCCTCTTTGTACAAGCCAGCTTTAAATCATCACAAAAAGCATAAGTTTAACAATGGGCAATATCTGCATTTATCATTAGTAAAATGTAGTAAGATGTTTTATGTAAATAAAGATTAATAAAAGCTAAAAATAAGGAGTTAAGATCGCAATGGTAAATAATATTAGTTGTACATTAAAATAGTCTAAAATTCATAATAATAATAAAATATATATACACAGCCCAATCAATCAAGAATGCTCTCAGGCACTATACCTACATGCAACTTATATAAAATAACTTATTAAAGCTAAACTAATAACTTATTAAAATATTTTTCAGTATATTAAAAATAAATATATTAATTATATTAAAATATATATTCATTATATTAAAAACAATGCAAAAATTTATAAATATTCTAAAATATAGTCTGAACTGTCTAACAATTGTGCAGTGGTGCACTGTGATGGACCGTTGGTTCCATGGCTTGGTGCAGCTTAAGGTCTTATGCATATAATTGTCACTACCCATGCCAATATTGAACAGCTGCACTGAATTAATAATAACTTCACGCCCAACCTTCCAATGTTACCTGTCGAGTACTCCATCTCAGTATCATGGGTATTAACACCGACTTGACCTGGTAACCTGTTGTTGTTAAGCAACGGTGAATGGATCTTAACGTCGCCAACACCATCAATAAATATTTATACAGGTAGCTGATAGGGCCATGGAATACATACAAAGAAAATATACAAAATGAAATACCTAATCCAGTAGCAGCACAAGATTTGGCTAACAGCATAACTATGCTGTATATTTCATGTTGTTAACTTTTCAATCGACCTTTAATAATACTAATAATAATACTACTGTATTTATAAAGCACTAATTCCCACTTTGTGGATTGATGCATTGTACATCATATAAAATAAATTCAGTGTGTGTATATATATATATATATATGTATATATATATATATATATGTATATGTACCTCACACACGCACGCATGAAAGCACGCACGCACGCACACTCACACACAATGCACGGGCTTTGGGTCCAAGCCCGGCATCAATCTAAAAATTTTCGCAGGCCAGGCTTTGGGCCGGGCCTGGGCTTAGTGTGAGTGGGCCGGCCTGGGCTGGGCCTAATAAAAAAATTAATGCAAAACCCAGATTTTTTACTTTTAATATTAATAAAATCTTATTATAAATTATATTTCCGGTTAATGAATATTTAAAATTATTTTACATAGTTGCAAATTGAGATCTTGCATGTAATTATGATGACACCAGTGTTTTATATATTGGAATGTAGTTTAACCTCTTTTCAACAATGGGATTTCCAATGGTATAATTTTAATAATGTGCATTCTTTTAATAGAGACATTTCATACAATAGCAATGCATTTGAAGACTGCAAATTACAAAGAGGTACTTAACCTAGCTACAACTGAAATTAGAAAATACAAAACCTTTGAAAAAAAATTGACAGGTAATATAAAAAATTACAGCAAGAGTTTCTATGCTTATGTAAGGAGTAAACAGAAAGTTCGAGATAAGGTCGGACCACTGGAAAACAACAGGGGAAACATAATTTCAGACAGGTTTCAAATGGCAGAGGTCCTGAATAAGTATTTCAGCTCAGTTTTTACCACAGAAGATAGCAGCTCACTTCCAGTTCCATTAACTAAATTTGAGGGCAATAAATCAGAACATTTAGGGCAATTATTTGTAACTCCTGAAATGATAGCAAAGAAAATTAAGAAGATGAAAGATAATAAATCACCTGGAGTTGATGGGATACCATCAAAACTGCTTAAGGAAATTGTTGAGCAAATTAGTACACCACTTGCAAAATTGTTTAACTTGTCACTAGAAAGAATAGTTCCTTTAGAAATTAAAGAAGCAAATATTACGTCGCTATTTAAGAAGGGACCGAGGAAGAAGCCAGAAAATTACAGACCAGTGAGTTTAACATCATTTGTATGTAAATTACTCGAAACATTAATTAGAGACCACATGGTGGAATTCCTTGTAAAACATAAATTAATAAATACATCTCAACATGGGTTCCTAAAAGCAAGGTCATGTCTAACCAATCTCTTATGTTTTTTAGAAGAAATTACAAAGTGGGTAGATGACGGGTCATCAGTGGATGTTGTCTACTTAGATTTTCAGAAAGCTTTCGATAAAGTGCCACATCAAAGATTGTTACTTAACCTAGAATCCCATGGTATAGGTAATGATGTAATCAATTGGATAGAAAAGTGGCTTACACACAGAAGATAGAGAGTAATAGTAGATGGTGAGATTTCAAACTGGAAATCTGTTTTGAGTGGGGTAACACAGGGATCAGTATTAGGCCCTATACTGTTTTTAATATATATATAAATGATTTGGAAGATGACATATCTAGCAAAGTAATGACATTTGCAGATGACACAAAAGTATTCAGAAAGGTTACTAATGATACAGATTTTACAGGATGATCTAGATAAATTAGTTAAATGGTCAGAAAAATGGCAAATGTTATTCAATTTTGGGAAGTGGAAATGTATACACATAGGACATGGAAACATGGACGAAGAATACAAAATTAGGGATGCTGTACTAAGTAGAACCACACAAGAAAAGGACTTAGGAGTAACATTTAGTGCTGACATGAAAGTTTCAGAGCAATGTGGGATTTCTGCTTCAAAGGGAAATCAAATTCTAGAGCTAATTAAATATCATGTATAAGGAGAAACAGCTACCCCTGTACAAAGCAATAGTTAGACCACATTTGGAATATTGTATTCAAGCATGGAGGCCATATCATAAAAAGGACATAGACAAGCTAGAAAGAATACAACGAAGAGCAACTAAAACGATTCCAGAATTGAGAGACCTTAGTTACGAAAGTCACTTATTACAATGTGGTTTGACAACACTAGAGACCAGGAAACTAAGAGGAGACCAAATAGAAGTGTTTAAAATAGTGAATGGTTATGAGGATGTTGATAGGAATGATTGTGTTAATGCTAGTAGTGTGAATATGTTTAAAAATAGAATTGACAGATATTTGATAAGGGTGGGCTACACATAGATGAGAAAATTGTTGGACTCTCGATAAGCCAATAGCTTCCTTGTCCACTTGCCATCTGGAACTTGTTGTTTGGGATGGCAATCTTGTTAAATCATAGTATTCAATACACAGTACACACATTACACAGTACATATTACTACTACATAGTACATACAGAATACAGATGTTACAGATGCATATTTTTTGCATGAATGTATCATTTGGCATAAATCTAATGGCTCCATAAGTTCACTTGGTTGGAAGTAGCCAGCCACAAATGTTTACTTTAGACATATTTGCAGAGGCAGTCAAGCCATGATTAATCATCAATGTATCACCCTTTGACCCTACCAGTGGACATTATAATTGTCTTCCATCCAAATATTGCCTGCCTTAATGACCTGCCCACTAGCAAGTGCCCACTGCCCAGTGCCCACCCCAGTTGGTAGTTGGTATTTTTCAACTGTGTTAACTAGTGTCTACTGTTTAGTGTCTACAATTTCCCCAATACTGATTCATTCATAATTGTACTAATTCACACGTCTGAACCTGATCTGTGTCAGGCTAATGACTGTAGGGTTCAGCCTACTGTAACGTTTCCCATTGGTGACCATGTTAACGTTTTGCACGATTATAAGAAAATGGGACTATCAAAAATTCTGAAACTTCTTTCCTGCCGTTGTCATCATCTCAATGACATGCTGGTCGAGTTGTGTAAAAATCACATATTTCTAACTCTTTTAAAACGGCTGAACGTGCCATGCCCATTAATATTTACTAGTTTCTGCATAAATGACTACGAAAAAATTGCCAAACATCCTTCCGCCTATTTAAATCATCGGTTACACTTTTAACATGTTCTACCAGCAAACTTGCCTATGTGTCTGCTCAAATGCAGTTATGTCAGATATGATTTTTTTTAAATTACACATATCTAAAATTACTGTGCCCTACATTCGTCTGTAACACACTAGGAAGTCTAACTGAGGCATGATCCCAAATAGGGAAGCTTTTTTCTGTGAAAGTGTAAAATTTTATATCATG
Organism: Lamellibrachia satsuma; assembly: GCA_033239005.1. Taxonomy (NCBI): domain Eukaryota; kingdom Metazoa; phylum Annelida; class Polychaeta; order Sabellida; family Siboglinidae; genus Lamellibrachia; species Lamellibrachia satsuma. Next base: position 5,326,311 of record BSQZ01000037.1, on the reverse strand, counting down.
TTGCGGCACAATGTATATGTAAACCCATTATGCGACACTCCTGCTTGTCACGTCATTATTATTTGTTTCACAGCCAAATCAAAACGATGCCCTACCCATAATAATAGCTGAAAACCAGTCACATAATTTAATTATAGGTCAATTTTGACACTTAATAAATAATAGACCATGTACACTAGATTTCTAGAGCATTCTGAACCAATGAAACCTACTTACTGTTTCTTTAAATATACCAACTACTTATTTTCAAATTAATATTTCTACCAGCAAATTTGCCAATGTGTCAAATGCAGTTATGTCAGATGATATGATTTTTTTTAAATTACACATATCTAAAATTACTGTGCCCTACATTCGTCTGTAACACCCCAGGAAGTCTAACTGAGGCATGATCCCTGTAGGCCTGCTGGAAATGCTACTGGGTGTCAGTGCCAGTGGGTGACATTTAATTGAAATATTAATTAATACCAAATTAATTGCCCTTACTGGTAACATTAATTAATTTAATTAAGTTAACTTAGTAGAACTAATTTAATTAACAACTTAAATTAGGGTTATGGTTTGCATTAGGGTTAAGTTAGGGTTAGATAAACAAATCTCCTACCCTAACCATAAGCCAACAAATTAAAGCCATATATATGTGTTATAATACTTCATAGTAATGACAATAAAAAGTTGATAATTTTTCTTCAGGATATTCATCTGTTTGAAGCAGTTGGTTGTACTGGATTTATAGAACTCGTCCAGCACACTGTGGACAGTAGACAGCAGACTAGTAGACATTGTACAATGTTCATATATTATTTCTGGTTATGTTATTTAATAACACAATACATATGTATTACAGTTTGTGTTTCGTTTTTATTATAAAATAAATTTATCTTTTAAAAATTGAGCAGTGGGCTTGCGGGCTTACCCGTCTTTAGCCCATGGGTATGAGCCAGGCCTGGGCTTGAAATGTGCGGGCCGGGCATGGGCCAAACATTAACAGTCTGGGTTGGGCCTGGGCCTAAATTCTAGTTTGCGGGCCTGGGCCAGGCATGGCTTGACTAATTTTTTTGGGCTTGGGCCGGGGGTGGATTCTAATTGCGGGCCGGGCTTGGGCTCAAATTATAGGCCCATGCAGGGCACTAACACACACACATACATATATACATACATACATAGATATATATATATATATATATATATATATATATATATATATATGTGTGTATGCATAGTACACATATGTACACATACATAATATTAATATTATATAGAAAGCTAAAACTGTTAATATTAGTTGTATATCAAAATAGAATCACAATAAATAAATTGTATTAAATTACTTTAAAAACATAATAAATAAGTAAATTAAATAAGTAAAATTAAATAAATAAGTTACACAAATAAATTAAACATTAAAAGCTGGTATGACCTATGTACTACTAATGCACGAATAATGTTCATCACAATATATCTACTTGAAGTTACTAACAAAAAGGTGAGCTTGTAAAAACTCCCTAAAAACTGTTAATGTTCTAGAAACAATTTCACAGTCGACTTCACCAGTACTAATGTTGTCAGATGACGTCATCGTACACGTGAGTTCCCCCGTCTCGGTTGATCACTGCCTTGGTTAAGGTTATCAACCGAGACGAGGGCTGACTAGTTGAATGAGGCTTCTTAAGACCATCACATCCCAATAACAACATATACATTTACCATCAGATTCTAGTAACAACAACATATACATTTACCATCAGATTCCAGTAACAACAACATATACATTTACCATCAGATTCTAGTAACAACAACATAGACATTTTAGCATCGGAAACAATTGGGATGGGGGGTGGTGGACAAAATTGGTTTCTGCACATAAAACAAACTTAACATGTAAACATAAATATTGAGAGCCCAACCCCCAGCCCCCTGTTTCCAACACCTATGATATATACAGATTACTCAGATAATGGAAACTGCTTAGTGCTGGAAAGGAACAAAGGAAACTGAAACTATGACCATAACTATTTTAAATACAAGGGAATATAAAAGACCTCAAATTGGGAGGGGGAATTCTGTGGATTCTGGGTTGGGTGACAGTCTCTAACTTACCAAAATTATGCCACAGAAGGGGCAAATACAATCTCGCCAAGATAACCCCTGCCACCCACCTCACATGATGACATATGAGCTAATGAACCCATATTTAAGGGATCCATGTTGTTTTCAACTAAGCACAACAGTCAATCTCAAGATCTCCGCTAGCAGAACATGATGCTGGAAATTCATGACATCCACGTTTTCAGGTTTCTGATGTTCACTAAGCCATCCAGTGATGATTATGACGATGAACTCATGGGATAATTTCAATGTTAAAATCCTGTTAAGAACTAATCATCTAATACATTTTAACAAACAGAAAATCCATTCTGATCTAGTAATACATGAAATGCCAGTCCAAACATTTTGTCAGGAAAACATAGTTTATGATGAAACTGACCCTATCCTGTGTCACCATTTGAGCAAATAATGGTCATTTTCAGGCAACTTAACCTATATCTTTGCATTCTGAAATGGCAGCTTTAAAAAAGTTCACTTAGGGGCCAAAAATCTATTGTGTCGATCCTATCAATAGTACTGCCTTCACATGTAGTGTCACAAAGCACTTAACGCGGATACTATTAGCAGCCAACCAAGTAAACACACCTCTACAAATACCCCTTCATTAGTGTAAGCACTTAGATATAAATACTCCTTCATTAGTGTAAATGCTGAATGCTGAAACAGTAAAAATTCTGTAAAATACTCCTATATACTCACACATGTTGACTATGTGCCTAGTCACTGTCGAGAGCTACACATACAATGTTGTTTCGAGGGGACGTTGTTGCGACACATACAGAGGTACCCCGCAGATGGCCATGCGACAATAACATTAGCAGTAGAGTAGGTGTGACGACAATCTCGTTGATGACAGTGTCGCCAAATCACCCACACCTGGATGTCTCCACGTCACGTCGCACTGCCATGTCACATAATATCTGGTAAAGAGAGCCCAAAGTGTCCTCTTGATATAACAAAAGCTGCCATGCATGTCTCTGTCTGACTGCTGGGCAGATTCCAGTAGGATATAATTAAACACCTCACTGCTGGAGAACTAAACACAGGCCTGCCTTAGTGGTAATCCTTGTTCTAGGCATCCCTATTGTAGTATCCCTGCCATTACCAAGAAGGACTACAGGGGGTGTAGCTAGTACTGCGATGGCAATCATTGTGTATAAACAGGCTTTAGAAAGGGCAAACGTCATATAGCATTTTTGGATCTCACACGTCAACAGTTCCAGCTGGGCAGTCAGTCAAGCATGGCAGTATAGTAGCGACATCTGGTGAATGCATGTGAACTAGCTGTGTCCCCTAGTGGATGGCATGAGTTGTAGGGAGATGACCACAATTGTTTTGTATGTCATTTCTCGTGTGGTACCCAGAAAAGTGTTGATCGTGTGTTAAACATAATTTTTGCTGAAATTTTGTGCCTCATAAAATAGTTTATTTAAAAAAATTTCTATGTGTGAGCCGCTGCAGCAACTCTGGGGGCAGGCACTAACGCAAGGCACCAAGGAAGGCGTTGACTTCTTCCTTGTCAGAGCAGCTGTCCCTCTCCACTCTGGGGGCGGGCACTGACGCAAGGCACCAAGGAAGGCGTTGAGTTCTTCCTTGGCTGAGCAGCTATCCCTCTCTGCTCTGGGGGCGGGCACTGACGCAAGGCACCAAGGAAGGGTTGAGTTCTTCCTTGGCTGAGCAGCTCTCCCTCTCTACTCTGGGGGTGGGCACTGATGCAAGGCACCAAGGAAGGTGTTGACTGCTGTCTCTCTCCCTGATTGCAACTATTTCTTCTGGGCGTTAATTCCAGAGGTGGGAGACAGTTGGTAAGAACGTCCTCTTACAAATAGCTGTTTCAACACTGGAATTCATTACTTGTGTATACTATGTTCATTTAACTCTCTCCATTTATTTTGTTGTAAGATGCATAGGCACTGGAGATTAATACTGCTTTGAAGTCTTTGGCCCACTGCATTTAAACCTTTTTTTAAAGAAACTGTTTAAGTTTTAACATTCGTGGTGTAATTGTCAGTTACCATTTTCTATAAACAACTCCTACTCATGAGTCCGTACGTGCCCCACCACAACTGCACCACCACCACTACTGCCACCACCATCACCACCACCACCACACCACTACTACAATGCTAACCATCTCTCTGGCTTTTATAGACATTTTGCTCAAAATTTACCAAAACTGTTGCCTTTTAAGTTTTAGCTGTTCTTGTAGTATATCAGCTATTCACTACCTCTGAATCTTAGTAATTTAATAGAAACAATTAAATTAAATGTATGGTGCATCAGTAACATAAATAACAATCAAACATTCACAGTGTGCCATTTTGCAGTATGTCTCATGCTGCCACCTAGTGATTGTTCTGCTTACTAGAAACAGGCTAGGCAGAGTCGTCCACCCCATTCTTGAGCTTTGGGGCAGAGATCTTGGCCATGATTATTCTACATGCGGATTTGGGATTTTTTGGCCATTTGACTACGGAACTAATAACTTAAGTTTTAAAACCGATACGCACTAACCGTTTCACATGTGTATTCCGTGACATACAACCAACACTTGGGCTTCAAGAAACAGAGGAAATGTGCTCCAAATAATTATTTATGAGTACATTTATCAGTTACATAGAAAATATTTCATAAATAACCGCTACATTGTGCACATGATGTTGCCTTTGGGTCAAAACGCGATTTCGTGTAGAATGAGGCCAGAATGGGCCAGCAGTACAGACATAAATAAAACACCCGTTAGTAGTTTATAGGGGGATGATTAATGATGTAACTCTATGGCCAGCAGATGGCAATTCTTAGCGTGACCTTTTACTGATCTACGAGAATCCCGTTTGGTAATCTCGCCCACACAACATCCGGTTATATACAAATTTTGACAACCACATGCCTTCTGACAAAAAGGTAATAATTTCACACTTTTACATGGTTATTGTCAGGTAACTTTAGTGATATACATATAAGAATGCATACAGACATGAAATACGTGTTTATTGCTCTGTTTATGGCGTTTTTGTAAGGTTCTCTTCGCCTATACAACGGCAACAACCAGTAGAAAAAATAGTATGGCGACTGACTTTGCCTAGCAACAGGTTATCTCATTCAATAGTCCTCCAGGGGAACATTGTGTTACAACAATAAAAAAGCAGGCCACAGATTAAGTATATGATTCATCTGCTATTTTCTAGTCTAATGTGTGTAATTTCTTACACAACTGAAGTGTAAATTGTGCATGAAACTGCTAGAGCTCGCATATCAACGAGTGGTTGTTAGGCCGAATGAAGCGATATTTCAAAATCAATCATTGGTTTGGGTCAAAATTCAGGTGCATCAGGTTTCGGTGTTTTTCTGAAGAATGGTGTACGTCGTTTTCACAAATTTCACACAAGTCAGATGACTGATGCTTAATCTGAAATCATAAATAAATTACACAGCAATTTCTCCAAGGAACCGAGGAAATTCTCTCAAATAATATTGTCCCCTGATAAACAAGTGTTTAATCGCTAGTCCTGGGAATTAGATCTGGGATAATTAATGTTTTCAACCACCAGTCTCCATACTTTTCCTCCTGTTATGTCTATGGGTCAAGAAAAATCATGGAGACATTCATTTTCCTAGTGCAACATATCCTATGGCAGTTTGCATTACTTTGGGAAGTAAATACCGGATAGCTCAAAATGCAGAATATCATGGTCATAGCAAGATTAAAGTGGAGTTTTTAAAACCACCCAAAATACATAATAGCTTCAGTGCTGACAAACAAGAACTAATGACCATCATATCAGTGATTATTTTAAGATCACAAAACATTTGCACTGAAACAAAATCTAATGTACATTTGCTAATACATGGTACTGCCATTCCATTGACAGTTTATTAATGATGTGTGTGAAGTATATCACCCTTTATTATCACTCGCATTCATCTATCACCACAGTGACTCAGGAGACGAACACTCAAAATAGGACACAGCCCACCTGAGCCCTAAAACACGAGCCACACAGAAACGCCGCATTGATAAATCATCCAATTTACTGCACAAATTCAGCATGCTCTCACCTACCATGAAATAAACAGATTATTGATTCCCTTGCTGTCGGAACTCAATTATCGATTCGAACATGCATAGCTTGGCCCAGTACAATCAATACATTCCAGGGAGATGGAGGCAAAACTGATTGGGAATGGAGGCAGGTTTTCTTCGTGCCGAAGCCACTGTTAATTGTAATGCAGGCACCAAAATTTTTAGTCGTTAACATGGGCCAGATATTGGAGATGACTCAGATGTCACCTGATATATGATAAAGATGTTTGTCAGTCATATATTTTCCAATTTTGCTTCTTTGTTCTACCTCATTCATCTTTCTGAAGAGTTCTACAGACTTGCTGGGCCATTTTGGAGAAACCATCGCATTGCCTGATTACTCTGTTTGTTTTTTTATAAATGTCTGTTCACCTTAAATTACAATATGAGTGAATCTTTTAAGGCATGTGTGGCGTTTAAGGCATGTGTAAACTTACTGAATTGGAGCAACGTTCTAATGCAAGAAACAATCTAAATTGATCGAGATTCGGTGAAGTACGTCAGTGTCAAACTGCGGTATGTATTTATAACCAGAGGAGCGGCTGTTATAACCGCATGTCTGGTACCTAGTCGTTCAACATGGCGCTCAAACCAAAACAAAGTGCGTGCTCTGATTCTGTCACGTCAGACATTAAAATCGGTGACACAGACATTGACTGATTCAAGCTCATCATTCAAGAACTGAAAACTGACGAAGTCGTTTTGAAAAAAATTAAAGCAGTCCTCTACCCAAAAACTCTCGTGTACAGGAAGGATTATTTAAAATGTAAAATTGATGATCTCTCTTTATTAGCAAAAGACGTACGGATTGTGGATTTAGCCACAGGCCGTTTCTGTTATTATAACTTAGAGGTTCAAAGGCACAATAAATTACGTTAGCGCTGATATTTGCTGGTTTAAGGACACGATTTTGTTCGGTAGATATAATACTGATGTGTACTGGAATCCCAGTAACCAGATGACATGGTCCGCTTTCACGGCGAACAAATATAACTACCAGTACGGCTTCAATTCAACACCTTGTACAGCTCATTAATGTTACCATAATTATGGCCTATCGATATGGGGTTTTAAATGTGACAGAATTATCAAACTACAGAAAAAAACAATTAGAATAATATGTTTAAGTAAATATAATTCACATACCGAGTCACTGTTTAAGAAATAAAAAATTCTTAATGTAACAGATATGTTGCAATTACAGGAGTAAAAATTTTATTATAAATATGCGCACACAAAATTACCAGTATATTTACAAAACTTACCATTAAATTTTTTCTAAATAGATATTTCACAACATTAATACACAAATACATGAAAATAGCCATACAAATAAGGCAAAACATGATTTTGCCAAACGACGCATTAGATGATGATATTCCACTACTAATAAACAATACTTCGAATCACATAAGAAACACAATTTTAACACATAGCTTACATGTATTTACTAGGTATGCCAAATGTGTTTTCTACAATACTACATAGAATTGTGCTCTATGCCAAATTGTTACATTTGTGGGCAGACTTAATAATTAAATTATAAACGTTTTCCAGACTTCGTTACTTCTGTAAATTTACATATAAACTGTACTGTAATTAGTATGTCAGATGTAAACATATATATTTGGCAGATTCTAAATGAAGTCAGTTTATTTACGCTTTCAGATTTTGTCATCATTCAATGATAAAATAACTGAAATATTTGTCAAACCTGCCAGTGATGCACTTGTTGTTATTAATTTTTGAAAGTGCTTAAGTAAGCTAAGTGAACTTTGTTGAAAATTATAATACTGGGGTGGCTGCCTCTAGAGCAACCAACAATGGCTACTGTAATGTCATTGTACTTTAGTTTTAGTATATTTGTGTTGTACATTTTAGTTTACAATACATATATTACTTGTTATTTATTAACACGCATTACTTGAGCTGTAGATTTTCACTGTATTGACAACTGTACCATTTAATCTGTGGGTCAAATAAACACTTCTGATTCCAATTCATCCAGGAAGGAATACCATTACACACCTACCAAGACACGACTCCCTATGTTTCCACCGGTTTAACTTGTTCTTTATCTATGTCAACAACTGAGACAGAACATGTCTTTACTAGCACAGCAGACAAGGTGATTCCTCATGACGACATCATGGGGATCAGTTTGGCATAACATAGCCACAAACTGTCAAGCTGCATTACAAAGGCACTTGGCACTGATTAACGTTTAACTACAAGACTGAGTTGGCAGAAGCCAGGAAGTTGAACATAATCAATAGTGCACGGCTGCACTAATTCTACTCAGTGGAACGTCCCACGCCATGTGTGCTTATGACCTGGCCAGTGGAATGACCGCCTTGTATGGATACGTCCTTCATTTGCTTCAGCACTGTACTGAAGGCTTGAATACACCATATACAATGAATGGTAAATAGTATGTTTTCAGGTAACTAACTGTGCAAAACTTGTCCAACAAACTAAACCAAAGAGTGAACACATTTAAACATGCTATACTATGTATAATAATTAATAATAACGATCTTCTATGGCACCTATATCCTCAGTAACCTGAGCTCGGAGGCAAAACAAAACAGAATCATTAAGCATAATCATGACCAGGGACATGCAACAACTACAAGCTATACTAACTTCCATGCCAGATGGTGCAGTCATTAAACAATCACTGATTAACAATGTTTGCTTGGTAATGGTATACACTCAAGAAAGCATGTTGCTCCAAGTTGGACTGTTGGAGACATATAAATTTCGATCAACAATTTGTGGAGAAAAGTTAGCAGTGTTGAGAGAGGCAAACAGTCAGGCTGATAGATTGGCAGTATCCATTCTAAAAGATGGACATATAGTCAGCCACATTGGTCAGCCGAGATTTAGCAAGTCATGGAAGGTAGCCAGTCTGGCTACCAACCTTGCAAAGTGAAGTAGCCTGCCAGCTTCTTAGGTAGCCCACTTGCTAATCAATTCTTTGATGGTAGAAAGTAAATAATTTGAAGACAGAATGTATGAACGACATCAACAACAAATAAAACATCAAAAACAAACAGTTTTGAAACATTTATTTTCAAGACAGGATCAATACAATGTAATACATAATACTGAATAAAATACAGTATACAATTGTACACATGTGGCAGATTGTTTTGCTTTCATCCTGGTATGCCAACAGTCTACGTGAAAAGTCTCCAAGCGTCACAGGACATCAGATCCTGTGAACTGAATAGTTCACAGGACCGGCTGATTTTTCACAGGACCTGATTTTACTTCCAAATATTACTAAAACAGTGTCAAGTGCTCCACATGGATATATATATATATATATATATATATATATATATATATATATATATATATATATATATATATATATATATGTGGCACCACATGCGGTCAAGACTATTAACATGACCAGTTATTATTTCAATGTAGAATGACTATTCAGTTACATGTTGAGCATCGATGTGGTTGATTAAAAATACAATGAACGCTCCTTATTGATATCGCTTCAGTTACGGTTTGGCCACATTTCTTGCAATGTCAAACGTAAATGCGATATTATCAGGACAACACTTTTGAGATGTTTATTAACATACCGTATATTTTTGCTCCAAAATATTGCATCTCCATAAATATTTCGAGTTGCCATGCATGCCACTGTAGTAAAAACTGAAGTTGACCGAAGCCATTTTTGGGTGATGTTGGCAACTGGGCAACCACTAAATCTCACCCCTGCATGCTTCATTAAAATGCGGGGAGAACACAAAATGGAAGTGATTGACAAGTGATTCAATAAAGAGACTGGCTACCAGCCATTTAAATTATAGATATAATCATGTGGACAAAATGTGGACAAAGGATATGAAAGCATTGCAAAGTCTACTGACATAGCTGGAACTTTTGATCTTTCGTCACTGAGCTTTGACACTGGTGGAGAGGAAATTACAAAATTACAATATGGATCCCAAGATTGGAGGTTACTGATTAAAAAATGGGGGTGTAAGCCTATAAGGGCATGTACTCTTAATAGGTCGAATATGGTAATTGATTCGAAATTACACCCACTAGGGTATAAATTTTTCAAATATTTCATTGATATCCTCGTAAGCAAAGCACACAATTTTTGTGGCCTTATTCATGTTTTAACTGCGTATATCTACTGTCATGAGACATTGTTCCGCTGGCTTAAAATTGGGACAATGGTCCTGAGACTGCATCCGATTTATCATTGATTACTGCCACAGTGGCTGGGAAGAGAGAGAGAGAGAGGAAGCAGGAAGCTAATGGAATCTATGCCCTTGTCTCTATGCTCCCTGAGGCATCCATGCACCACAGGAGGCAATGGCATAGTAAGTTCATAGCAAATTTATTGTTCAGCAGCAAATGAGAATCTTGACTGCGATTTATCATAATCATTTCATAAGGAAGTAACATTGTAGAACATTTCTAATATTAGTGATATTACTAACATGTTGTCCTTATCATACAATTTAGAAACTGAAAGTTTAAATTTACACATGCCAACTCATATGGATTTACTGAAATTTAACAGACTTATTTATGGGCATAGGAGTTATTCATGGCAGCGTTGTGCATTTCGAACAAGGCTATGTTATATTATGGAACACGGCCCACATTTGTCAAGTGGCATGCAAATAAAATCTCAGCAGATCAAAATATGTCCACAGAGCGACTCTCAGAAATATTTTAGCTATGCACATTCAGCTGTGTCAAAGTCTCATGAGATCCAATCAATATCCGAGCTCATTGTGAGCATGCTAAGCATGCAAACCAGATGTAGATAACCATAGGGGTTCGTTTGCAGGTCTTATGGATTTATGTTAGTCTTACAGGTGCGCACCACTCGGGGTTGGCATGTGTGGATATTGTAGATGATTTAACCACCTACCCATAGGGGTTATTTTGGCCAAAAATGTAGTAACATAAATTTTTATTGTGTTGCTATACAACCGGTGTTTTTATTTGAGTTTGTGATTCTGTTTGTCTGTCTGTCTGCCTGTCTGTTTGTTCCCTTATATCTCCGTCAGTTTCGCATGCATAGGACCGATATTTTGTAGGCATGCCCGGGGCACATGGTGATGGTTTGTACATTAAACAATATTCGAAATTCCCGGGGGGATATTACAAAGGAACCAACGTGGATATTTGACATAAACTACATAACTGAGAACAATAGGAGTTTGTAGTTAGGTATAATTGTTAGCTACGCATGTTTCTGTGATCTTCGTCAAACATCCACCGAACGCTTCATGAAACAGCCAGATGCACATGATTATTAGGACATGAAGTTGTCATTGCCACAGGCATTGTACTACCAAGACTTGACAGTCATAAGCTCTAGCAATGGTTGCCTTTTCTCCAGTGCAACGACGAGCAACGCAGCTAGTAAGAGAATAAATACAAACATGTTGACTCTAATTATCAGTCTTTCATTCCAGGAAATCATAGCTGATTTGGTCAGCACATTTTTTTGTAAGCAAACTCAGGGGACTTGAAGGATTACATTAAATTAAGAGGAAGTCCACCCACCCACCCAATTAGTGGACACTGATTGCTACCTTGAGAAGACAGCTGCGGTATCTTGGCCAACATCTTCAGTCTGTGGTCATACACATATCCAGTCACGTCTGCTGGAAATAACCCATGTTTCTGCCATGATTATGCCAGCTAGCTGACATAAATGCAATATATTATTAGCAATATCGTTTTACAAATGAGGCAGCAAATACTACAAAGTTGTTGAATCAACCAAAGCTCCAACCGCTACTGACTACGTAAACGTTGTTCCATCAACCACTACTGACTATGTGAATTTGGTTCCATCAACCACTACTGACTATGTGAATGTGGTTCCATCAATCGTTACTGACTATGTGAATGTGGTTCCATCAACCGCTACTGATTATGTGAATATGGTTCCATCAACCACTACTGACTACGTGAATGTGGTTCCATCAACCGCTACTGATTATGTGAATATGGTTCCATCAACCACTACTGACTACGTGAATGTGGTTCCATCAACCGCTACTGATTATGTGAATATGGTTCCATCAACCACTACTGACTATGTGAATGTAGTTCCATCATCCGTCAGTTTCATAATTTAATGATCAATTGGAAAACATTTTGTGTGGAAGAAGAGTGAGAGCAACGCTGGGCTAAGATGGAGACATACCAGGGAAGATGGGAAAGATGGGAAGGGTGAGCAAACTGGCAACATTTTTGTCAATTCTCCTAGCAACTGTTCATTCAGCTTCATGATTTTTTTAGATTTAACAAGTTATGGCCATTTTAAGCTTCTTTGTCATGGAAAATGCCTTTGCGACATTGTGACTACGATATTAACAATATTAGCTTTGAGATTATCAGTAAATATTTTATTATACAATAAACCAATTAATTCTTTAAACTTCACCAAATCAACCATAACTTTGCATACAGCAAAAGACAAACGCACGGTGTGAACCCAGTAGGGAATTTTTTACTTTTCGTTCATTATTTACTGCTGACACTATCTTACTCGTGGTCAACAGCAACCTGACTTCAGCCGTCTCTTCCAGTTGTGGTCATCTACAATTAAGCTGGACAAACCATGCTGTGAAGATGCGTAATGATCAATTAATGAAGTTAATCATATTTCCACACAACAACATATGGAGGATGGACAAAGGGATACAAGACACGAGCCACAAGGGACACAAGAGCCACAAGGACAATATTGACACCAAAAGTCTTTGATCAATGAAAGTGGATAGAACCACACACCAAGAAATAATAATCTAAACACAAAACCGAGAAGAAAATAACACACTGTTCTTGGATCAACTGCCCCATCATCAACAAATAATGTTCCGGTTTCTTCAATCACTTTAGAACTGATGAAACATTCAACCAAACTTACGGATAGCAATCGTTCTCTAAACCGAAAGATTGTCAACAGTTTGATGTTCATGTACAAGTCCCAATTCTTTTAAGAGGAAGTCGTTCTGGACAGTTTGTTTTGACACAGTCCCCATTATCATCTCTCCATGTCTGTTGGCCTCTCATTAATTTGTCATTCTACTCTGAGCTTCCATTAGCGAAATATATGTTATCCATTGTCTGCATCGCCCAACACGACCAATATAGTGTCCCCAATTAATATATTTCACATATGCTAACCTTAATCCATTGTTATTTTTTCTCAATCTAAGACATTCTCATACATGGCAACCCTGAGTGGTGTACACTTATTTGTTTGCATATGTGTTTTTAACCTGAAATGAAGTTCTTCACAGTTCATGTTTTTCAAGAAATTGACTAAAAAGATTATCTGGCCTAGCCTGAACCCAGCACCGGCTAGTTAGTGGTGCTGTGCAGGTGCAGGTGATCGCCGTGCCCATACACACCTCCTATGACATGTCGCAGGGGCAAGTGTTACCTGCCACAGCTTCGCAAAATCATTCGATTAACCTTCTAAGGCATTTTCACACAGGATGTGCATGCATCAACATCTCGTCAACGCATCAAAATCAACCGTCCTTGGTAGCTTTCACACCAGGAGTGTCAGATTGGACGTGCATATCATTTAAAATTATATCAAGGCATTGCATGACCCAGGCATGTGTTACTATTTTGGCATAACAATAACATCCATGCAACTATAAACAAGTAATTACCATACACTATCCCATATTTGTTCTCCCCAAACATGTATTTGTTGGGTCTGGTATTTATATTAATGTAAAACTCTGAATTATAAAATAATGATGTAACTGGCGCTTCACTTTCACATTTTTCATACATTATTTTGCAGTCTTGAGGCTGACTATTTTCTGGTATCCAAAATTCACTGCAGGTGATGCATCAACTTTAGTAGTTCATCAAACACTGACCCTGTCATATATCTGCCAACCAGTATATGTATATAATATAATGTATATTAAAAAACAGACTTATATATATATATATATATATATATATATATACTCAAAAATAAAACTGACAGATACTTCATCAGGGTTGTGTACACACACGCACGCACGCACGCACACACACACACACACACTGCATGAACAGGACACTGTGTCCTGCCACCAATAAATCAAGGCAGGACATCTTGCATGTTTTGTATAAATGTATAAACCAAACCAGTTAGTGTAGGCTATTAAATTCAGATCAACTCCTTTTAAGAAAGGTTAAAAACCATGACAGTCCTAGTTACCAAGTACCATTGCACAGCACATTTTGGTTTATTTTGTGGTACAATTGCAACAAGCCAACCTATCAGGATCTGCTGCCTGCACACGTCCACACTGTGCAGATTATCACATCCTTCAGGTCATGAAATATTTACTCTTCTTTCTCATCACAACAAGGGTAACCAAACCAAACAGTGTCATAAATCTCTCAGTGGACAGGACTTAACTGGTGGTGGCTTCCACCACTGTCACCATTGACTTAATCATGATTACGTCAATGGAGCAGATGTAGAGCAAAAAAAACAGAACATTAATCGCTGGTCATTACCCTCATCAGAGATGTTGCCAGTGATGTGAGACAAGCAAAATCAGGCCTTGGTAGTAGAATGATGAATGTGTTTGATGACAAAACATGGCTGCTATAAAGTGGTGACCCAGATAAGCAGTTATAGATTAAGGTTTAAAAAACTTAATTGAACTGACATTCATACTAATCTCAATCAATTATAAAATCATGGGTTATCCACTGTGACATGACAAGGTCCAAAAAAATTACATAGTGGGCAGAACAGTCAACATGTTAGAATTGTTATGACCAAATAGTGACAGCTGATACAAAATGTTAGATTGCGTAATTCTGGACAAAGTTATTCTGTTTTAAAACCTGCAATTTATTGAACTACAATTATGGTTAAAATTACTAAAACAGTTCACCGTGGCATGGATTCCCAAAGTTGGATATAACGTCAATTAATTTTAGAGAAAACATTGTTGAATAAAATGTTAACATACAGTGCAATCTCTTAAACAGATGCCATTTCATATTATTGTTTTGTGTGCGCTATATGTATTGAGTATCTATCTAGAATGCCGTTTTTCATCTCATAATTTATTTACTGTCTGTCAAATTTTAATATAAATAAAATTTACTAACCAGTTAGAAATTACTCACCATCAATGTCTATATTAACATGAATAAGTGCAATAAATATTGTAAGTTTTCCATCCAAATTATGCAGAACATTCAAAGTAATTTCTCTTTACATATAATTAACAATGAACTGTCACAAATATCGAATAGGCATCTGGTCAGGCAGAGAGATCAAGTGACCCTCCCTGTGGTCAAGCCAGTCGCTTAATTATCCAAATAATAAGGTATTGATTCTTGTAAACCTACTTCAGCCAGATATGTTCCTACTGCTGCACGTTTCTAGGAAACAATTTTCACACTGCACATGTTACTTAGCCAATGCCAAAATTGAAATAGTAGAGCTTCAACAAGTCGTCTTGGTAACACAACCCAGTTAATAACACCACAAAACATCAGAAAACAGTAATCCAACTGCAGGCTACCTGGTAGATTGTTCAACATAATTAAAAATCTGAGTATTTCTGCAGAGAACAAGTCTATCAACTGGATTGACCATTACTTCCTCTAGTATGGTTAAATATGATAGGGGAGCAATCATTATTCCATCCGGACTGTCTAAATGTCACAGGGAGCAACCATTATTTCCTCTGGACTGTCTAAACATGTCACAGGAAGCGACTAATATGTCCTCTAAAATCACACAGCTCTGCCAACTGCCTGTTTCCATTTGCTGATAGTTCACAAAGCCGATGTTGATGTCTGCTGTCTTACTGAGCACTGTCAAAATGAGAGGATAAGGGCTGGAATCCTCTTGATGTTGGCACTCTGTATTACATGCATTTGGTCCCCCATATCAAAACTGCATGTTTCTTCTATGTTGCCAGAAAGCACAAAATACCACAAAATCATTGAAACACAAAAACCACTAATGGATAAAAAAAATATAAAGCAGGAAACTATATATCATGGCCACGGTCGACAACAACTGAATACAACACGTTTTCCTCCATTACGTATGCAAGTCAACATGCAGTTGCTCAAAGTCACTTGTCAGGACAGTCATTTGCAACAACGTCTGGTCCAGGTGGAATGAAAAGGTTAAATGCTCGCTGCCGGAGGAGTCGACCACCTGATGACAACTAGGAGATGAAACGAGCAAATATGACCTTTGTCTTCAAGGTCGTAGAAGATGTGCTGGATCTATTGATTCGTCTCGGGTTCTCCCAACTTCTCTCACGTCTTCCCATTCTCCAAATATCCGTCGGATATTAATCTTGTTCCATAATCCATACATTGTATTTAAACATCTACTGTCACAGTAATTAATCAATTCAAATAAATCATTCAACACAACTTTCTTTCTTGACTAATATATCAGGAGGGCGGGTTATAAGTAGGTGAACATTGTTGGACTCTCGATAAGCCAATGGCTTCCTTGTCCACTTGCCATCTGGGCCTTTGGCTTGGATGGCAAATCTTGTTAAATCTTGTTAATTTGCATGCTTCAACTGAAGCATTAAAGAGGTACATAATTTCCATTTTAAAATACAATTTCTTAAATGTTTATAGTGCTGGACACAGAGAAAGACTAACGTCTGAGTCAGAGATAAAGCAGACGTTAAGTCTGCTATGTTCCATTAAGAGAAGAAAACAGGTAATGGGCTTTGTAAATATAAAAAACTAAAAAAAATTGGAAAACTATTTTGAGAGTGTTTCACAAAATGGGCAGTTCCACAGTGTCGGACGTACATTTTGGACACTTTAGCCATGCACTGCATCCAATAAAATGTGTCTGTGGTACATTGAAGAAATAGAGAATAATTTGTCTGGTGTCGGACGTGCATTTTTTGGTGTCGGTCGTATCCGTGTGAAACACAACATAACAAGTAGATAAAACACAACATAACAAGTAGATAAAATGATGCTTATGTTTTCAAAATAAGGTAGTTATAATGACAAAACACACTTTTGAGCTTCGATTGAATCTTCTGTATAAATGATGACACTTAAAATCCAAAATATTTATACTGTCTACTGTCCAGACAATGACAGATAAGATCTTAGATAAAATGCATCAGAACAAACTGCCAGGACTGCGAACAACAGTTGGTGCATCAATCAATATTCACCTTGATTTCTCCACTTGTAATGTTAAAAAAAATCTGTGACCTCACCATGGAAATCTGCCCCTTCAAACTTCACAACCCTGTCACCTATGTTGACTTTGATTTCCAGATGCACTTCTGTCGTGCATCCACAATTTCTGTGTAGCAATGGTATCAAGTACTGGTATCAATACTCTCATCCAAAAAGTCATCACTAATTGTTACTTCTGTAAGTCCCATGAATGATATGTATCAGCAATCAGCAAACACTTATTGCCTCTTGCTTACAATTATACAGTGCAACTGGTGAGTATTAGCTACTGCGAGACAAACTTGACATGCACTCCTGGATTTCGTACTACAGTCAGATCCAAAAATGCTACTGTTGTAGTTGCACTGTCTTTTCCACTTCAAACATAGCACCAAACTGCTCACATGACCATTCCACCAATTCCATCAACAATGCCCTTGTCATTTGATGCTGCTGAAAAATTCCAGTCATGGCATTCTCTTCTTCCGACAGGTGGAAGTTTGAGAATAGGAATCTCTGTTTAAGAACTCCATCTGAGAATGCCGAAATCATGGTCTTGATATAAATTTGGATGCTTAGCCTTCAAATACATGAAGAGTGTATCCATGAACACATTAAGCTTGGTGTACTATAATTCACCCGAGACAATGGCATAGCTCTCAGCCTCAGTGATTCCACTATTTGTCCATGCATAGACAGTAGAGTGTCACTTGGGCATAATTTGACAATCCGCACATGGCAAAAGAAAGATGGCCACTGCCCACCAGATTACAGGAAATAATGTCAGAGAGCAAAGGCTAGTGATATTATGAAGTTTTAGATTGGTTACTGCTGCTTCAAACCCATTTACACACTGTATTAGGTATTTAATGTCTAGTTTAATGGTCTTTTGTTGTGCCTCAATTGAATTTGGGTTTAGTCGGTGTAATTGTTGTGCTAATCCAACTATATATGGATTAAGAATGGCTATGACATTGATAATATTTATTAACATCACACAGAAATTACATAAACACTTATAAAGTTATATTTTGTTAAAAAGTTTAATCCAATCAGCATGGTGTATGGTGTCAGACGTACATTTTTTTTACATACGTCCGACACCACAACTGGTGGTTAATTATTGTATAATCAATAAAAATTTTTAATTTGTTTGTTCAAGCAAATAAAATTAACATTATATCTTGGTTAGTAAAATCTTGCAACTATCCAACATCATTGGAGGCTAAAATATGTCACTTTTTTATGCCGGACATACACGAGTAAAATACTAATTACTAATTTAATTAGAAGTCAGTTTAAAATATACCTAATATTTTTATATCATATAAATTAAGTAAGTATTAATAAGCCTACTTATAAATTAAAGTAGATATAGTGAAAAATTTTTAATGGAATTTTTCATAAAATATTTTTATCATTGTCATGTCATTAGTTGCATTATAAACAATTACATAACATCTGTTGAAAATGGATTAATGTGATGTCTGAAACTATGGAATATTACCTTTCAAATGATACCACAATTGCCCCATTTGAACCAGTTTATAAAAATGACATTTTCCTATTTTTTATAGGGGTGGGTATGTTGGGTCAATCCTATCCAAAATATTTTTGGATATTTTATGGTACAGCTGCAACAAGCCAACCTGTTGCCTGCACACGTCCACACTGTGCAGATTATCATATTCTTCAGGTCATGAAATATTTACTCTTCTTTCTCATCAAATCAAGGGTAACCAAACAAAACAGCATCACATATCTCTGTGTGGACAAGACTTGATTGTACAGTAATGCAATAATGCAAACAAAAATGTATGTGGGTGGGTGAAAGGTTCACTCGGATAAAAAATATTCTTCATATTCTTCAGGTCATGAAATATTTACTCTTCTTTCTCATCAAATCAAGGGTAACCAAACAAAACAGCTTCACAAATCTCTCTGTGGACAAGACTTGATTGTACAGTAATGCAATAATGCAAACAAAAATGTATGTGGGTGGGTGAAAGGTTCACTCGGATAAAAAATTTAAATTATTTTGAGAGAATTTCACAAAATGTATGTCTTGACATTTTCCTATTTTTTTTATAGGGCTGGGTGGGTGGGGTCAATCTTATCCAAAATATTTTTGAATTATTGGAATTTTTTTATATTTACAAAGCCCCTAAGTATGGCCATTTGAAAAGAAGACCCGGAAGTTTCATATTATAAGAACATTTTTTATGAATTGACAACATAAAGCATTTGACAGATAGTGGACTAAAGATGGTGGACTGGCTAGAGAAATAATGGCAAGGAGACACCAACGCCCCGAGGCTATGGTTTCAAATTATCGTCATTAACGCAGACATTAGATCATAGCCAGTACTGGAAACAATCAATATTTTCATGGGCGGGTGTGAATCACTAATTTATAATTATCAATAACTTGTTCAACAACCACCATGTGCTAAAATTTCCACCTCAATTAGATTGTGTACATTAACTAGAGACACTAAGTAATGACACACTGCGTAGATATAGATTGTGTACATGTACTAAGTAATGACACACTGCTATAACTGAACATTGCAATTCATGACGCAGTCTTTAAGTCTTAGTTTGCAATTTATTAACACTTCTGAGTCAGTACTTAGATCTATCGATTTTGAACCAGCCCAGATGGGTTTGAATTGGGCCCACAAAATATATATATTGTAATTATACGTAATAAAGCAACGTTTTGCATGCAGTGCCACTGCCCTGGACCATGGGGCCAGGTATGGTACAGGCAAAAATCTATGCTGTTCTCAATTCACTCCAAATCGAAGCATCCAAAGTTCACTTTCACAGCCAAATATCACATTAATCAGTCATTCGGATTGTCTGCCTCCTTAATATCACCAGTACGAATTTATTAAGTAAACTAGCATAATATCCTTCATAAAGTGTCTATGATTCACCATCTTTGCATTGGTGATTCCCTGGAATTCCCCGAGATACTGAAATCATTAACTGTGAATCATCCAATAGGTATCCATGTTATAAATGTCAGGGGTTTCCCTTGCATGTGCGGACTTCGCCTTTGCCTTGGCAGCGATCTGTCGTTGGCTAGGAAGAATTGTTTGTCACAATTGTATTTTATATCGAATTAGCATAGATCAGACCTGCCAATCCTTACGGATTAGCCGTAGTACGTTGTACGGATTTTTGATAATTTTACGTCTTACGGGCATAAGAGTGTTTCCTTACGGATTTTTTTTCTTTAACAAATATTTTTTCCCGTTTTATATGTTAAATTTATGAGGAATTGTTCAATGATTGCGAAAAACGATCGAACAATCAGCGTATTATTGCTGTAAGCATATGTCAATGTAGGTCAGAGTGCACGCTGCTCAAGCATGTAAACTCTCGCAGGCGTGAGAGTACAACGGTAATTCGTGTGGCAAATCAGAGCGAGCGAATTTGAAATCAGACCAGTTTTTCATTTTGAATGAGATGAATGTTCGCCCACACCAGCAAAAAAGCAAAAACAGTATGCTGGTGTTTACCAGGCAGACTGGGGGCGAATGTTTGAAGGGATGATCGCTCCAACGAAGCTCGGGGAGCATTATGCTTGGTGCGTCATTTGTCAAAGGGAGCAGCGTACAAGAACAAGCTGGAGAACCTGTCAATTCATAAAAGGAAGCGTATATTGTTGGAGCACCATCAGTTGTGTTGTCGTTTGGTGAATAAATGAGATGAGTTGAAATTTGTGTTGTTTTCTCTAAAGTCGAGAGTCAACCGTTGACGTGTAAAGTATATATCTTGTCGATGTATTGCGTCATATTGACAGGATACATTTGTAAGGATTTTGTGCAGATCTTATGGATTTTTGTCACAATCCTTACAGGTGTGAGCCTCTCAGGGTTGGCAGGTCTGGCGTAGATTATCAAGTACTGTAATGTGCATCACTAATACAGTCCGGGACAGCCGTGGCTGCCAGATGAATCGGCGGGGTGGAACTGATAACTTGCGCATTTTGAATCGACGGCCACCGATAAAAAGGCCTTAATTTCGAGCACTGCTATGATATACGGTATGTTCCCATATGCATTTTATTTTAATACCTGGGGTCAATATATATATATATATATATATATATATATATATATATATATATTAAATATATATAATGTATATATATATATATATATTTCTAAAGCAAATGATTATTTGTTTTCAAATGGGCAAAATAGAAGCAACAAAATAAAATATTCATAAAACTACCCTATCGATTATAAAACTCATGACGATAAGCAAACTCACAAACTCAACTGCTTCAACTAACAAGATGCAGTATCCAGTCCTTAGGACTGCTTAATGTGCCTTACATTTCACCTCTTGGCAAACATGTTCATTCCAACAGCAACTTGACTTTTCTGGGAAGCATTCAGCCATAATGCAATTACTGCAAGAAGATTATTCATTCACATATCCTCCGGTCTATCCCAGGTACTCATTTATATGTAGCATAGCTAAGTGAACGCACGCTGTATAACCCAAGCTTGCTGCTAGGAAAACTCGATCGTCTTACTGCCAACTGTCTAACGAACTTTGCGCCGAACCCGATCAATTCCGTTCTGAACAGAGGAGTGCATCGCGAGACTAGGGTGTTCTCTTTAGGAGCTGCAGTGTTATGAAGCGTGGTGGTGTGAACAATCGTTGCCATGGCAAACAAAATGGCAGCAAGACGATCTGAACTTTGGTTCTCTCCAATGAGAGTCTCTAACTAGTGTCCTACTGCGATCCACATATATTGTAATGTCAGATTTATTATTTTTTATAACTGAGAACTAGTAGTCTTCATCAAAATCTCAGATGAAATTATATAATTATTACATCATCTGGCATTGACTGACCTACTAGTTTAACTTGGCGACAGAGTAGAGTAATTATCATATCAGGCGAACCAGAATTGTAGCTAGAGATAATGCCTCCATAAATGGAAATAAATACTGCTGCATGCATCAAGCAGGCGGTCTGCGTCTAACAGACATGTCCGCTCATTTATGGACAACTAAGTCTTCGCCATGCGTGGAAATGGCATCATTACATATGGGTCGATGAAACCGAAATAACTAATTCATTGGATACTTAGCTGGGCAGGCAGAATATATCATTCCGCTGGACTGGTCTGATTCTTTCAATCTCCTCGAGTCCACTAGACACGACTGGCGGAACCATAAAAAGGTGATCAAATGATCGGCAATGAGTTGGATTGCCAGCTACTTGCCATTAAGACTTTAGTGGCAGAAATATGGCAGTCACAAATGATAAAATATGTTATCTTAATCATAAATGCACCATGATTACAAGTATGCCTCATAACTCTATAATATCTCATCCTATAAAGCATTGCAGGCTCTTGTGGTACCACCAGCTTATAGAACATATGTCAAATACTGGAATAACTATAATGGTTGCTAGAATGACATTATTTTGTAGAATACACAGTATTGATGGGTTTCCAACTATAATCAGTAGTCATTAGTAAGAAAACATAATAAGAATTGGTTCCTCTAATTAATATGATTTTCAACTTGCTAAAATGCAGATCTGTCCTTTTTACTAGGGGTTGTATATATATATATATATATATATATATATATATATATATATGCAACGTATGAACACTGATTATACAGTATGAACACTGATTTGCACTTCATAATGTTCATAATTACTAGAGCAATATTAATAATATTGCATTATTACACCGACTGCTGCGATGTGTTGATAGTTCAATGTTATATGTGTTCTTGCTGTCAGTTTAATGGTTGGCTCGGACATTAAGTGGCACTTTCAGATCATGAATTTATGACTCTGACCCTAAGTTCTTGAATGGCTACTGGTGCACATTTCATGAAGCCGTCGTTATTTTGTTCTTCATATAATAATGTCACATTTAAGGATACCTCTATGTCTGTTAAATTCACCACCATTGCACTATCTGGGCTATCTCTGATGTTGTAAACTGTTCAGCCATTTTGGCTAAAGCCCCCAATTTTTATTTAGCCAAATATTGCTTTAGCCAAACTTTTTTAATGTGCATCAAAACAACAACACATGCATTTTCACAATTCTGAATGCTTTTCAACATAGATGCTGGTGGCTCAAATGGGTAACTTTTGTTTAGCTAAATCCGATGCAAAGTGGCCTATTTTTTTCTACTTTTTTTATGACAACTCTACTTATTTATCAGCCTAACATCAACACTCATAGATCAGAGTGCTCAGCATTAATTAACTGGTTCACCATTTTAATCAACTGCTTCCTATGCACCACCCATTAATGGTGGTTTGGGAATGCTTTCCTGGTTATTCACTGTTCTATGATACTTTCGCAATAGTTACAAACTATCGCAATAGTACTGCGACAGTAATACAGCTATTGCAATACTATCGCAATAGCAAGACTATATCCAATCTACTTACCACTAATGATTACCATAAATTATATATATGTATACATGTATATATATATATATATATATATATATATATATATATATATATATATATATATATATATATATATATATATATAGTGTTAAGCGCTGATGAAATAAAAATACATAAATAGAAAATGAAGAAGGCATGGAATGTCCAGGAATGATCGGAAATGTTGTTGACAAGTTAGGTAAGAGAGCACAGGACTGGACGCAGGTACAAGCAAGCACAATTAATCTCCCTGATCGACAGAGCCATCCTTGCTGCCAGGGGCTTCTGACTACATCAGAAGCCCTGTCAATTTGATCTGTTGAAATGCTGATTCTTCAGTTGCTATGTTAACCAGTGAGATTGCAAGCTCAAATTTGCGAGACCGGCGTACGGGAACTTCACTTTATTTAGTGGACCCGTCGTCACTGGTGAAACGGGTAATGACAGGCATTTCCTGGAAACGCTCTTTGAAGTTTGTGCATGGATAGTTCCCAGAAATACATCAACCGAGACAGGAAGTGGGACGAAGTACAAATGATTCAGCCTACATCCGCACATGGCATGGGGCAAACTTACAAAGGCATGTTTCAACAGTTCGATCTGCCAGGGGTACGATAATACTACTTCCACCCTGGCTAGCGAGGAGGGCCAGAGTTGCATTGCAAACACGTAATCAATTCTGAACAGAATTGTTGATTTAACAACCGATGCAATGCTAAGTACAAACACATCATTGTCATCTAGCAGGTTAAGACAGACTGTATCCTGGATGGTTTGGTTTGTTGACTGGCACCCAGTACCTTGGACCTGTATTACAAACCCCAGGAGCCAACATCTTCTTTATGAAATTGTCTGGAACACAGATGCAATCAGTGACATTTACCATGCCAATTATACTCCCGTCTTTGCCATCAAGTCTCACAGACACTGCATTAATGGGCTACTTTGTCCTTATAATGTCGGCCATCTATTGGCATCTGTCAAACCTTTTGGCCTTTTCTGAACATGTCTGATGAAGACCGTGGAATTGTGGATCGTAAAAAAATTATTTTCATACAAACACAAAGTCCTTTCATTTCTTGTGTTTGTTCTGCAATAATGCTGGTTATGTCGCAAACTGGATTGGCTTATTAGCTGACTTATCCCATCATGCACAGCACAGAGACACTAGTGGTAACTGTAAGTACCATTTGCAGTATACGTTACTTAGCTATATCCAAACAGAATCATCCTCATAGGTTGACAATATTTCAATAACTCACATATAAACAACTGTAAATTTTTCATAATTACTGTAATGCGATTTGTTAAAAAAATCTGTGAAGTTCCTTAAAATTGCAAATAGCATACTCAGTAGTTAATAAAGGCAGTAAACCTTTATTTTTTGTGATAATTAGTTGGAGGTTTCCGGCTTTTGGACAACTCTGCCATAAGCGTAGCTTTAACAATGCAAAAAGCAGATGCAACCCGTAATCCGGAGTAGAATTATTGTGCACTGTCAGATTAACATTGATGCTATCAAATATTCATCAAGATGCCAACACTGAGCATGTGCCATGGCACGTATAATAGTTCTAAGGCTCAAGACCATCTGCTACGATTACATGTACTGAATAGTTTTAGAGGGGATTACAATCAACATTTAGCATTTCCCAGCACACGCTGCGAAGCACGAGCTGTTATTATTATGGGAACGATTTAGAATCTAGGAAATGCTTTAAGGCCTGTACCTGCAATTGGGGGTATCATAAGATAATTTATTGAGTTGTCATGTTGTGTCAAAACCCTCAAAATATGTCATATATATTAGGGGGATGATGAAATTTAGTTTTAGGTGGTTGCTAATCCCGAGGACCTATGAAAACCAGACAAAAATATTTTTTTTAGGTGATCAAAAAGCTCATGTTGAAGCAAACAGTGATATTAGCCAACCATTCATCAATGTGAAATGGATTGTGATTGCTTAAATATCACAAGATTAAAATGACTCAACTGCAATCTGAAAACTCAAAAATTAATAAAATCATCATGTTTGCAAATTTGACTGAGCATTTACAGACGTAAGTTTCACTATTTATGGCATTCAACTGCAACATATTGAGATGTTTGTCAGATGGTTCTTTTCTTCAAAGTTAGACCTGGACACTAAAATTGTAACATATAGATGATTAGAAACCGTTTTTGTTATGTTATAAATTGCACCATCTGTGTCATTAATGATTAATTCATGCATCCATGACTCATGCTGTAATTATAGCCATGTGTCCATGCATCAAAGTCACTAATGGCCATCTGCACAGACAAAGCATGTCTGTTTCTGTGAAATTCTTGTGAGCATACCTCCTGGTTATCTCTATGTACATCAACGGAATGATACTAATCAATTCTACTAATCAAACTAATACAACACTCCTTTAAAGAGGCTCTACAAACAAACATATACATGATGTGATGTAGTACATTGGTGGAGTGGCACGTTCCCAATGGTGAAAACCTGGGTTTGAATCTTCTCGCTGCCTTTTGGAGCATATACGTTCACTCCACAAAGCCCTGTTTCATCAAGCTGCATAAAACAGTACCTGGCTCATGCCACTGGAAGGTTAACCTATAGATAATGCATTGGTGCTACATCTGGGAGAATGTTAATTATCATCCACTTACACCAGCTGTATGGGGTCTAGAAAAGGCTTAGCATACTTTTATTTTATTACAGTACTTCAGCAAATAATAATAATTAAACTTCAACTGCGCATAAATCCTCAGGAACCCAAACTCAGAGACGCAACTAACCAGAACTGTTAAGCTTGATATCCTGAACACAGAACATGGATGTACAACAGTCATCATCAGATCGCTCTCCCATCCTAAATCCGCCGAGGATTTAAGATGGAAATGCAAATTAATGCAAAAAAAATACAGGCAATAATTACTATAAAGTCATAAATAATAAAAAACCTCTTTAGGTGCCTACCTCCATCAGCTGGCTTGACAGAAAATGGATCATTGCCACCATCATCATTACTGGTGGCAGCATCCTCCGAAACCTCATCCTCTGGTGTTTTTTCCTCGTGTGATGGCCCATCGTCAAAAACCTCCCACTTCATTATTGGCTCTGCTGCTACTATTCCAGGAGCAGCTTTACTTGGGGGAGGGGGTAGAGGCGGCCGGGTGGGTCTGGTCTTGACTATGGAAGGCGGGGGTGGAGGGGCAGGAGCGTGTCTCTTTCCCGGCGGAGGGGTGAGGACCTTCTCTACCTCGTTCTGGCCATCCTGGTTCAACTGACCCTGTTGCTTCTTTGCTGATTTCGCCTTCGCCGATTTTGGTAGGGTGATCTTGATCTTCTCTTGGTCCGCATTTGAGGGAGTCGGCGAGTCTGTGTCTCGGTAGTCTGTGAGGGACGTGAAGCCGATTGGGGTTGTACCATGAGGTCGCTCCAAAGGTTTTGTGTCCAGATCTTGTTGCGCTGAATAATCCACCACATCGCATGGAGTTGTTCCAAAGTCATCGTCTTCTATTCTGTTTCCCTGATTGAAAGATTGTTCCTGAATGCCATCTGAGGGAGTGTTCACTGGGGATTTTGGTGGCACAGAGGGTCGAGCTGGAGGCTTTTTCACCCCAGTATGGTCGGGTGATTTCATCTGTGGAGGACGGGGTGGCGGTGGTTTCGTGGGGGTTGTCGCCTGTTTTGTTGGTGTTGTCGCCGGGCGGGGTGGGCGTGGCCTGTCTTGTACCTTTTCTGCATTACCGTCGTTCTCCTTGTCCGAACCTCCATCGTCCCACACAGGAGACGGGTCGTCCGGAGACGACAGATTTAGCTGGAGCGTCGGCGATATGACCCCGCTGACCTGCCGCACGTCTTCAGTGAAATCTTCCCCATGGGCATGGTCTTTCTCCGCGTCGCTGAGGTTTTCATCGAGGTCCGAAAGACCTTCGTCGAATGCCAGTGGCGCATAGCCCTCTTGCTCCGCCTCGCTCTCCGATATGCTCGGAACGTCAGAACCCTTTCTTATACGGATTTCTGGGATGGGCTGGGACAGCGAGGACGAATCTTTCCCGCTGTTTTCCATCATCGCGCTAAAGCCTAAGCTTCCAGTATCACTTTCATCAGCCGGCAGTATATACGCTTTGCCGACGACACCGATCTACTGAACTCACATGTGTGAATAGGTGATGAATGTAAAGCAACGGCGGTGCAAATCACTACACGGGCAACTGAGCATTACAATAAACCCCGCTAACGATTCATGACTGTGGCGCCGACGAACGATTTATCGATTTCCAGACTCCGTGGACAAAGGCGCCATCTGACGCGAAGCTGAGGCATCGCGATGACGTTAATTCTTGGAAAGGGTGTTGCAAAACATCCGTTCGTTGCTGTTGCCATGTTTTCGTTAGCACGAGTAAGTATACCGTTGTCTTGCTTCCATTTTTTTCCCGCTGTCTAATACTATGCTATATTATTATTATTATTATTATTATTATTATATATATATGTGTGTGTGTGTGAGTGTGTGTGTGTGAGTGTGTGTGTGTGTGTGTGTGTGTGTGTGTGTGTGTGTGTGTGTGTGTGTGTGTGTGTGTGTGTGTGTGTGTGTGTGTGTGTGTGTGTGTGTGTGTGTGTGTGTGTGTGTGTGTGTATGTGTATGTGTATGTGTATATGTATATGTTATATTCAATTCAATTCAATTTTCAATTCAATATCTGTTTTGCAGGCTCAACTGTGCAGCATGTACACATGTCCATATAAAAAACACATACAAATAAAGTAAACAAAATGTAAGAGTATTGCACAATGGGGCCTACCATATGTAGACTCAATCAAAACTATTATGTATATACATCTTTATCTAATGTTGTCGTATTCTCAAAAGCCACTTTAAATGACTGTTCACTATTACAATCATCAGCTTATTATAAGAGGCATCAATTTATACACAATATTTCCAATCACTGCTTTACTACTGGGTATGCAGTTCTCCACAAACATGGTAGAGGCACTGCAATATTTAGGCTGTCTTAGTAATAATCGAAATACATTACTGTGTGCAACATGGAGCTTATGTATACTTGCTGCTGTGTAATTCCACCACAGTTGAGCAATATACATTGGTGAGCAGAAAGTTTTCAGTAAAGTCAGCTTCACTTCTGTAGAACACATGTAAAATTGTTCTCAATAGCATACTACCCCTAGCATATAGTTGTCAGCATTGCCGCAAGATATCCTTGTCCCAGATATTTTACGTGATCAACTTCTTTGATTGTTTCACCATTGATCTTAAATGATGGCACATCAAAATTTTTCATGTATTTGTTTTTGCACACTAACACAGTACTTTTCTTAGAGTTATGTGTATATGTGTATTATGCAATGTTGCTTTGAAGCAGGGAAACCGTAGTAAAATACCATGGTGTTTGGAAACAGGTAAAATATGGTTTGCCATCAATTACCATGTACAGAATATATGAAAAAGCATGGTCTACCGCATATTTTTTACCATGCATTGTCGTGGTATACCATGGTATAGCATGTAATGCAATGTAATACCACCAAATACCATAGTACGCCATGGTATGACATGTAATTCCATGGTATATTTTCATAAGGGTCTAATCGGCATAATTTGGCAACAGCCATAAATAATTGTGATTGTTATTTCGATGTGATGTTTTATATATTAAGTAACATTTGCAACTACATGTAAAATTAATTCTTGTCAGAGGGCAATCAAACAGAGTAGCGTAATGTAAATTTTATGATGATTTTAGTGACACAGAACTCTGCATCATATACTAATAGAGCCAATTTGTAGGTGATTTCTTGATACTGTAAAATAACCTTACACATAATATCACATAAAAAACACATACTTTGTAATTCAATACCACAAAATGTATTCACTTGAACAGCGCATGTATTCATGAAGTTGTTGGTGACATGTAAAACAGTACAATTAAGAACTGCACAAGTGATCGTAATTCTGGAGGAATTACAGTAACCTATGGGAACCATATATTTATTAATCCTCCTGATGACCACCATCTAGTGGAGTCGACAAATGTATTAATTTCACGTATAGCAAACCAGTGCACTAAACTTCTGGTGACAGCAGTTTGTCGAAGGTGTCTCGTTCTTTCTGGTCTTGCCCATATGACACGTATTTGGGACTTTTTCGTCAGTGAATTTTATCTAGATATTTTATTTCTTCATTTTAAAATAGGCTACTCTCACTGAAAGGCACCACATACTCTGTTTATTGAGCGTCTTGTTTTTTTAGATTCTAGATGTTTGACCTCATTCTGTTTGTTGTTTGTACAGTTTTGGTATGTCTCCTAAATTATGAAGTAAATTTACCCCCACACAGTCCATTCTTGGACGACATAATTGTCTTAAAATCGAAAAAGTTGACGCTCGTGGCCCCCCTCGGTAAAATGCACTAGGACCCATTGAAAAATAGATCTATACCTACTATTACACGCATGGTTTGCGTAAATTGTGAATTGTAGCATTACATTGCTAAAAAAACAGTATAGTGTCTCCCATAGTAAATTACTAAAACGTCGAAAATAAACGCTATGACATTTTATATATGGACTTATTGCCTGAAAATAAACATTCATTTTTTATTATTATATTAATAGTTTATTAACGGACATACTTTTTCACCAACGCACTATAGGACGCGCCTCGTTTTGGTGTTGCTTGACAACGTAGCAACAACTGGGCTGCTTTTGGTATCGCCGGGAATTTCAGATCAGGTAAATTGTGATTACGCTGTTTACGTTTCGTTCATCAATCGTTTGCTATTTTGAACTGATGCTATTTCAGTTGACCACGCCACGTAAAGTAATGACACCAAGATTGGTAATGTGGAATACATGCAGGTTATTTACATTTTCGGTTGAGCTGGCATTGCCATGGCATGGCCATGGCCGTGCATGGCATTGGCATTGACGTTGTGACTGTCATGTCGTAACACAGCCGGGTAGCCTGTGTAGGCCGTTTAATACGTACAGTCTGACAATGCTTTGTCTTTTTTTGTCTTTGACCAACTTTATCATTACCACGTAACTTACCTGATAATGTAGTAAAGTATTTCTACAAATGAACATATTTAATTATTGCAATGTACGGTAACCGGCGTAAGGTTGTGTGGCTAGGCCAAGGCCAGGGCCAGGGGCAGGGTGTCAACCTCCCATCTCCCACCGATTTTGAAAGTCCACCTCCTGCTAATTCCACCTTCCATTCCCCACATATTAGTATTATTGACCAACCTCCCACTTCCTGTCACAACCATGTCAATTTGTGGGATGTGTAGTGCGTAGTGGTGTGTACACGCGCGCCACATCCTCTTGACCATGTCTTGACAATGTGGTCGTGGACAATAAACCCAACATTTATGATAATTATTATACACTTGCCCGTCCTTTCTATCTACTCATCAGTGTGTCACTCGGCCTTGGGAAACGTGTGTTTGTTCTGTTTAAAATAATACTATTTACACGGTAACCGTTTACGAGGTTAGCAGTTTGTTCCATTGCCTCTTGTTTTATTACATTTCTTAGGCTTGATAGTCTGATAACTAACATCTACTTATCATGTGTCTTTTACATATTCACGAAATGTATGCTACATTCATGTTCTACAGTATCACACAACTTGACGACGCTGGTGGAATTCATTCTGGTAATAACTGTTCTAGGCTATACTGTGATTAGACCATCGGTATCAGAATGTGAGTACATTCGATAAGTGTCTTAAGTTCATATTTTTATTTAAGCGTCACCTTGCTCTTGTGGTAGGCATTTAACTGTTGCACAATACACACCTTTCTTCCATAAATCCTCGGCGTTCCCTTTCTCACACGTCCCTGTTCATGATATCATGCTAAAAGGATTCTGCTTCCGAGTCCCCAGGATTTAGGCGCAATAAAATTGCTATTATTATTATTATATATAGAATGTGATAAGTTTTATCAGCAGAAGGCTACGTCCATAGATATGGTGATGTTTCTACCGCATTTGGACGTGTCGTTTACTTCGTAGTGTCGTTCCCGCAGCGCCGCGGTTAGCCCTGGATAGCGGCATATGTATGTAGTTGTTTGTAGTATGACACTTCCTCACACACCAGAATGATAATTTGCTTACTACTGGTGGATCTGCATTGGATGCCTGCCAGGCAACGAATCAAATTTAAATATTGGTTTATATGTATAAGGCTATGAGTGATCTGGCACCGACCTATCTGTCAGACTTGCTAAATCAAAGAACCAGAAATCTCCTGCTACGACAGCTTTATGGTGATCTACAGCCAGCTGTACCTCCAGCGTCCAAGTCCATCGACAGACGCGGTTTTAGAACAACCGGCCCCGCACATTGGAATGCACTGCCACTCTCCCTGCGTGACGCACCTTCATTCACATTACTTAATTAAGCGCAAACTAAAGACTCACCTCTTCCAGTGTACATACGGCTATGTGTGAAAAATACTGTTTTTTTATGGACTATAACGATTGTCGTGGAGGAATTTATACGCTTTTATGTGATGGCATTTTAATTAATTAGTTTATTTTGTATATTTTTATTGGCTATAACGATTGTCTTAATTAATTAATTTATTGTTTTAATTAATTGATTAATTTATATTTTTTATGGGCTAACGATTGTCGTGGAGGACTAAATATACTTTTCTGTGATGACGTTTTAAATTAAGTAACTTATTTATATATATATATATATATATATATATATATATATATATATATATATATATATATATATATATATATATATATATTTTATATATATATATATATATATATATATATATATATATATATATATATATATATATATATATATATATTTTCAATGGACTTTTAGTTTGTACGCACATTGATTAGGGTAAGCTAGAAACTGGCGCATCAAAGAATTGTTATTATTATTATTATTATTATTATTATTACTTCACTACGAGAACTGAACGCCATAGAAAGTGGTAATATTTCTTCTTGAGACAACCCGTTAACTTGTATGATTACATTACACGTACACATAGAATACGTAGACATAAGTAAATAGAGAGAAAACAAATTGAGTGCTTGTTGATCTTGTCGTCGTTGTGATCGTCGTTGTTGTCGTCGTTGTCGTTGTTGTCGTCGTTGTCGTTGTAAGTTAGCGGGCAGGATGGAGGGTGGGCAAATCAGATCGACTGGGGAAAGCGCAAATGAAAGGGCTGTGATCTCTCCAATTGCTCCCCGAAATGCTCTGGAGTTATTTACGTGCCGGGTGAGTCGTCACTTAGGACTGCAGCAAGTGTTTGCTGATCGTGAATCTAAGTTGCGGTCACCTTATAAAGTATATCGTTAGTCTGGAGCTGCGACGAGCTCTGTGAATAATGGTCACTTGAGCTCGTCAAATATTGACACCTCTCAGCTGGTACTGCGCTGACATAGGTGGAAATCATACACTGTACTGTCGAAGCACATACATATATATATATATATATATATATATATATATATATATATATATATATATATATATATATATATATATATAAAATAAGCTAACGATAATCTTTCATATGACAGTTTACAGGCCATTGTGCGGTTGGTGTACTGTCAAAATAGACAATTGATAGTTAAGTTATTAAGTTGTGTGGACTTATGTTACAGCATGGCGTGATATGAAGATATGTATGTGTATGGCATGACCTTTTTCAAGTAGGCCTATCTAATATGTCGATCACACAGTGGATCACGTTTAGAAGTTTGCTGAATATGAAACACTAAACTGGTTGTTTCGAAGACCAGGCTGTGTCATGCCTTCTTCACCTACGACTTAGCAATCATATTTACAATAAGTGGTTTTATTCCATGTATCACGTATTTTAATTTGGTTAATAGCTGATTGTATAAAGCTGTCAAGTACAGAACCATTTAAATATGTGGTTTACATTTGCAATGAAACATTTCCCACGAGTTTATACGTAGTTTGTTTTCGAACTTTAAATTTCACATATTTATTTAATAGATCGTCACGCACGAATTGTTTTGCACTACGTTGACCCTCATGTCATCATAGTTTATGTTCATTACACAAATTCGTGTTTTTATATACCAACTGCACATAATAAATTACTATAATGTTGAAGATCAAATGGGTATTTCCTTTATGTCAATATTTAACATTGGACGTATTGAGCAATCTACTTAAGTACATATAATTGCATGGCATACACGGACAATTGTAATATTGTAAGTGTGCATGTTGGCTCGTTAAGCTGGTTAACCGACGCTTTGTGTAACTCTGATTGTGTTGGCCAAATACTTGACAAGACTCCAACTGCGATAAGTGCTGCGGCCTGTACACAGCCTACTGGTAGTAGGCGTGTGTGGGTGTACGTATCCATGTATTCGTGAGTGTTGTTATTATAGACTGGACTCTCGCTATACCTGTTGGGACATGGCCAGATTGCTTCATATATCCGATGTTCCTTGCGTCTATCCGGAACTATTTATCATGAAACAAACACCACAGGGCAGAACAGGAATTTAAAAAGTTGTTTCTTTTACGTGGTTATTACATCAGCGGTCAACACAGTGGGAGGTCACTGTGTGTGCGTGCGTGCGTGCGTGCGTGTGCGTTTGTACGTGCGTGTGTGACAAACTCCACGCACACACAACCGCAACCTTTCAATGTAACCAAGACGTTTTCCTTGCTAGCATCTCTTTTTAAATGCTACGTTATCACACTACTACGACAGAGTAATTTTCGTAAATACAGCCTCTCTTCAAAGCATCCTCTTTAACATAATATTATCCTTCAAACTGCATCGACACCGCTCGACAACTAACCGTGCCCTGCGATCACTAGGTCTCCGTCTGTGGGCCACGTTGGCCATGTCAACCCGCGCCAAGATGCCGAAGAGTGCGTCGAAGGGCGGTAAGAAGGGCAAAGACAAGATGGCATCGAAGCGTAACGCTGTGACGGACTTAACGGAGCAGAATGAGACACTGCTAAAGGAGAAGGAATTACTGCAACAGGAGGTCAGTCAGTCGACGGGCAAACTCAGCGCAATCGTACACAAACTCGTCGATAGTCTCACGGAGAATGCTCGTCTGAAGAGATTCCACATCGCCAATGGCATGGATCCCATGAAGGTATGTATATTGTTGTCTTTATTCGGGATAGTGGATCTTCGATGTAATATGCAATTTCCAGATTTTTTATGCGGAATATTCTCAGTAATTCGCAACGTTATTGTAGCTGTGACATAATGAGTTTGGAATGTTTGCTAAAATTAACGTTATAACAATAGGACAAGAACAATTTTGTTACTGTCTTTTTATAGAAAGAACCAGGTAAAATATTTTATGATGGACTTCGTTATATTGTAAATTTGTGTCGTTGTTAAAGCACTAAATTTGGTGGACATATTATTAAATCATTAAACGATAGCCAATTACAGTTGGAAATGCTCGTATTATTCAATAAAATAACCACACTGACTTGCAGTTGGACATAATGTACTCTTCATAAATAAACTACCATGTCCTCTTGAAGCTGGACACTCCCCTACTCTTCAACAAAATAACCACATCGAACTGCAGTTGGCCTGTACTCTTTGAAGGGAATATACAATATATGGATATTATTTTTAACCAACCAGAAACATCGTCGTACATTCTCTTCAATAATCGACTTGCAGTTGGACACACCCGTACTGTTTGGCATCATCGAGTACATGGCTGAGAACCGTGAGCAACAGAACGTGTCTGTTGCGGCCAGAATAAACGAACTCGAGACGAGGGTGACCTCAATGAGCATGGACATTGCGCGAATGACAATGAAGACGATGACATATGAAGCGGCCTTTGCTGATTTCTTGAAGTGTCAAACCGTCGACGAGGTGCAAGATCGGATCTACAAGCTGCAGTTTGTAGCGAGTAAGTGCAATATATTGCATAGCAATGAAGAACTCTCATATGTTGCAGGGCACCAGAAAACAGCTGTGTCTTTTAAAACGAGCACGGTCTGATCCTCTTATATTTTTTATTTATTAATATTATGTTCTCGATGCTATAATAAATATATATTTCCAATGTCTCGATTATGCTGGGCGCATGCATAATTAGCTAATTACGATGTCATCCGGGCATTTGGCTAATTCATAATTATAGATAAGGTAGTACTAATACACGAAACAGTTTGTAGTAAGATGATTACAGTATATATATATATATATATATATATATATATATATACATACATACATACATACATACATACATACATACATACATACATACATACATACATACATACATACACACGAGCAGACAATGTTGTCGCTTTAAAGCACAAAACGTAAAGTTAGGGTTTTGCTGTTTATGGTTTTAGGGTTTTACTGTTATTATCGTTATGCATGGTTGTGATGTTATATCAAGACTTTTACCAAACTCCTCGATCTCCCTCTTCCTCCGATGCGTGGCACGAAAAGGACGAAATTTGTAGCATAAACTTTGGAGCGTACCGAAGGCAAAGCAAGACCGAGCACTATTTATGGTGTGTAGCCATGACAACAGTTATGATGTTGTGATTTGTTGCCTATTATTGTCTGCGTTTTATGAGGCAGAAGAAATAGCGTCAGGCAATGTGTTTACAAGCTTTGACTTAGTGCATGTTATATATGTCTATTGCGCCCTCAACGATTAGTGGCGCAGTAAACGACCCTGTTACCACGACTCTCTCGGCCGGCCAAACTGGATGTAATCAACATTTGCCTGCCCCAAGTCGCTGCTAGTATCCAACCGTGTCGTATATCCTTAACATGATTATAGCCCACTTAGTCAGACGCCGCGTCTGGTGACATCGTCGATAATAATGATACTGATTTTTTCTCTCTTAAAAGATAGAAGAACCAGAAGACACTGTGTAATGTTAGTGGAGGAATAGTGACCATTGGACTAAAAAAAGTATTAATTCTCACAGATGATGATAAATGAATGCAACAAATCATCTCAGAAGGGCTGGTTTAACATTGATAAAATGGTTGGACTCTCAATAAGCCAATGACTTCCTTGTCCACTTGCCATCCGGGGTTTTCGGTTTGTATGGAAATCTTGTTAAATGGCCCCCGCAGAGGTATGTCCTTCCACGAACATCGGCAGCTGGTATCCGCCTTGGTTGTCATTCGAGAGTTTTGGTTTTAAACTGTTGATGTGTTTAGCTTTTTGGCTAACTTTTGTTTTTTCCTGATGATTAATTTTCATCGTGAAACCACAACTATTTTTTCTAACGGGTTGTTGCTCTCAATGCGTCGTGCAGCAGTATGTGTAGCTACAAAATATGACATGTTCAAGAAATGCATGTTTGTACGCTCGCCGCATGTTGCAATGCAATAACAGAATACATAGAAACTGTACAGCATTACCAATAGCTGTTTTGTGGAATTCGCTGTAATTTGCAATTGTTTCTTTTTGATAGATCAGGAATACCAGTCATTCGCCGTGAATGATCCACAAAAGACGAAGGGCGCCTCAAGCATCAGCCTTGATTCAGAGATGATGAATGAGACAGCGCGTATTCTGAACCTTCAACCTGTACGTAGTCTGCCGAGTGTTGCCTTTAACAAGTCGTCACCTGGAAGCCATTGAAATACTACATGGTTGTGTTGCAAATAAAGTATTTGTTGTGTTGCAAAGAAACATTAAATAGATAATGCACGCATGCACGTATGCAAAGAAACATTATATAGATAATGCACGCATACATAAATGAGCAGATGTGTATGTGTGCATGAAGTAGGTTCTATCGTGTTCGTGTTTGTTGCTGATTGTGTATAACAATACATCGTGAAAGTGGTAGATACGAATGTAACAGCAGACCATGCATCATTTTGATATGTGAACTTAACGACGCAGAAGGACAAAATCGCTAAACAAATAATGTTGTGACTGTTTCTGGCAGCCGGCGATGAAGTTTCCCGGAGACACGCACGTAAAGAACATGGACCCTGACTTGAGAGTGTTTATCATCAAAGACCTCAGCCAGGAGAAATCTTCACGTATGTCTGCTGACGTGTGGCACCGCGTGGCACTGGGGATGTAGTTACTCGCACAATCAAACAATGCACGGTGCAAATGGAATATAAATCTGCATCGTACTATATTTCATGTCAGCGTGTTTGTTGTGAATTATGTATTTATTTAATATGATCTTGTTGGATATACTACGTATTAAGAGAACGTTTCACAACTGATGATATGTCATGAAGGTGTTGGTGTAACTGCTGTCAGGACTGAAAGTACCGTTTCTGGAGACAATGAATGTCTAACCCTAACTCTGTCTCTCTCTCTCTCCCTGTCTGTTTGTCTGTCTCGGTCTCTGTTTCGCTCCCTCCCTACCTTCCTTTCCTCCCTCCTCATACGATGTGCGTTAAGACCCGATGTGTTTCTGTGGTTGTGTAGGTGCCGACTGGAGAACTATGGCCTCGAGATTCGGCATCGACGCCGATGTGATCGCCGGCTGGGAAGACCTGAAGCTGTCTCTTCCCATGGGCAAGGTGTTGACAACGTGGGCCGAGGGTCCGGGGGCCACAGTCCGACTCCTGCACCGACACCTCATGTCCCCGCAGATGCGATACACGTTCCTCGCGAAGAGAATTTCCGACTACTATGACGTTGATTAGCTCCACGGAAGAAGTCCGGTCATATCGGATTAGGCGTAATTAAGATTTATAAAGTTTTTATGACAATCAGCAGTGCAATATGGAGGTGGACTGGGGAGGTCATCTCCTTGTGGGAAGTGGTCACCGTACTTCGACGTCCTTTACCTTCCTCTCCAGCCATAATGGGTTGCTATGTACATCAGTGCATCTGCCGTATTGACCTATTGAAACGTGTATTTATCAGTTGTTGCGTTAACCAACGAGAATGTAAAACGTCTCCCAACCGGCACTTACCAATAATTGGCAGGGGACCGGCCGTCGCTGGTCGGGCGGGTAATGACAGGCGTTTCTTTTGAGTTGATCTTTGATGTTGAGCTGGTTCCCAGAATCACGACCGACCAAGATAGGGACGAGTGTACGAATGATTTGGTCCACATCAATACATTGTGTAGGACATATACCAGCCTGCCAGGGGTAGAGTAAGAGTAGGCCCTACTACAATCCATGGCGCGTGAGTATATTAATGGTGGACGGGGGGGGGTTAGGGTGTTCCGTTCCGAATGTTGCCGTGAGTCGTATGCTCATTCATGTTCACCGTTGTAACAGTATTTACCTGATATTACCTGGTTGGTTTGATGTACGCGTAATGAACACGGGGCTTAACTACAATGTGCATAATATACATAAATGCGAATGTATACGAAATAATACACACAGGTCGACGAATAGCGCATGTGAATAGATATGTTTGAATACATGGAGTCAATTGTTATATAATATTTATTATTTGATAACAATATTACGCACGCACGCACGCACGCACGCACGCACGCACGCACGCACGCACGCACGCACGCACACACACACACACACACACACACACACACATACATACATGGGCGTTCCCGGGGGGGGGCAAAGGGAGGCACTTGCTCCCCTGGATCTGGAATTTTTTTCGGATCCAATGTATATTCGTGAGTTCAAAGTATATGTTTACTTCATATCTTCATAATATATATATATATATATATATATATATATATATATATATATATATATATATATATATGCATATATATTTCTTTCTTGCCCCTCCTTGCAAAAATTGCTGCGGACGCCCCTGCATACATACAAGGAATGTACACGATAATTTTGAAACTTCTCGCACACCGGTGACGTATTTGGGGGACGGGGGACTTCGGGCTTAATTTTTTATCGTATCTTGAAGAATGGGCGTTGCCCCCCCCCCCATAGATAAGCGTGTGCGTGCGTGCAAAGAAAGAAAAGTTGTTGAAATACGGTCAAAAAGAAGCACCTTAGATAATCATTACCTACCTGACCATGTGTGAGAGGCAAGCGAGTGACATTCATCAACATAGCGCGCACGAGACCGACAGCAGACAACCGCATGAATAAAATTTTCCGTCGTCAAAAATGTTCAGTTTGCGCGATCTTGACGTTGCTAGTTATATAGAGCGTACACACGCACGCACGCACGCACGCACGCACGCACGCACACACACACACACACACAATTAATAATAATTAGCTGCACCAACGGATGTGCACGGAGGAAAATAGTTTACGACAGAAAATGCCGTTTTTGCGCGTGTACATAAAGCGGAAATGCATCCATTATTTCCCGTGGTTGACACTCTGTTATAATGCATTGTTATTATATGCAGTACCTATTATTGTAGCTATTCTGTGGTTATTATTATTAATGCGCATGCGCAGATACACCAAGCTGAAAATATTTGATGGCGAAAAAATATAAGCACGACAGGTGTACGAAGCGAAAACGATGTGCATTTGGTTATACTGGAAAGTCTGCAATTTCAGTGCTCGATTTATAATTTCTGAACAATATGTGTTAGCATAATATGGAATTAGGCTACGTTTTTTTGTTGCGGACAACAATAATGATGAAATCAGTAAATAAATATGAATTCAATCCAATGTGAAATAGGTAGCAATTGAGCAATCCAGAACAAACGCATACATCCAGCAACGGCAAAACGGTTATTGTAGTAATGTATCGTGTGTGTTCGTGTGATGCTGAAAGACATCGGTACAACACGCAATGAAATAGTATATACACTAAACGAAAACATCCCGAACTGCGTTGTCATGTTCCAGTGTTCTTTACGCGACTTTTATATTGTCGTTGTTGGAATTATGAACCAGGTTGCCACAAGCTGTTACTACACATTTGTGTGTAAAAACGTTCTTGAAGACAAGCCGTACATAGCGAATCGTTGTTTGCGTGTTTGAACGAGTGCGTGCAAATTCAAATGCATGCATGCACGTCACGGTAGGGTGCGTGTCGTATCTGAAAATGTCGCATCGATGCGTGCAGCAAATTCTCATGGGATGTTCTGATTTTCGGGCGTGCCGTCATTGTCGGGTACCTCATTTGTACATGTACATTTAAATTAAATTGCTATTAAATATCCACTCGACGGTAGGTTGACATTCTGCTGTGACGTCAGGCCCTTCACGTTTAACCAGCACTCACGACAGATTTAACAAGATTGCCACCCAAAAGCAACACACTCCAGAAGGCAACCGGACAAGCAAACAATTGACTTTTTGAGAGTCCAACAATGTATAGTTTACGTGTAATGTTAGTCCGCCCTTATTAGTTATCCGTCAATTTTATTTTTAAACATATTCACACTACGTGTTAAATGTCCACCCTTAGTTTAGCATACACTGCTATTCAAATGTGTCACCCCTATAAATCGGCACGCACGCACGCACGCACGCACGCACGCACGCACGCACGCACGCCAGCATGATAACTGAACCCCTGAGGTATTTTAGGATTTGGATGCTCTAGTCCGTAGATAATTAATGGTATTAGTCCGCGGGCAAGGTATTCCCGCTAGGGAATTATCAAGACAATATTTTTATGACCTTGTGTAATAACAATTTGAAATCTAGTTGTTTGCCACTTGGCAATCGCTGCGTGTTTGACGGGGAGTGTCTGGAAGTATGACCACATCTAGAAAACTTAATATGGGGATAGGGATAGATATTTCTGCATAATAGGTTACAAATCATACCAAGTTATATGGAATTGATTATCGATGGAAAGGTATTTAAATTCTCTATACAAATATCATGAAGGCACTATGAATACGTGTTCCATGACATCACGATTGCGTCGTAATTAACTTATATAACTGGAAACCTAGAACCATAATTAAGTTTGGTAATGGTAGAAAGGTATATTATGTTTATGCTATTGATGTTGAAGTTCTCATTCTCGTGGGTATGTATAGCATGGATGAAAATGATAAAGAATCACATGCATGAACTCGTGCACGCACGCACGCACGCACGAACGCACGCACGCACGCACGAACGCACATAACATGCAGTGTCTATCAAATAAGCACACAGGTACAAACAGACATATTTATTAAATACTATTTACAGTTGGCTATTTTGGTCAGCATACTGGGAGCATTGCTGACCTGTCAGTTGACCAGTGCTGCTTAGTTGTCAGCACCAGCAGTTCCGTCATTGTAGGTGGTGTCCGCTAGGCTGGCCACTTGTTCATTGTAGATGGTATCCGCCAGGCTGGCCACTTGTTCATTGTAGATGGTGTCCGCCAGGCTGGCCACTTGTTCATTGTAGATGGTGTCCGCCAGGCTGGCCACTTGTTCATTGTAGATGGTGTCCGCCAGGCTGGCCACTTGTTCATTGTAGATGGTGTCCGCCAGGCTGGCCACTTGTTCATTGTAGATGGTGTCCGCCAGGCTGGCCACTTGTTCATTGTAGATGGTGTCCGCCAGGCTGGCCACTTGTTCATTGTAGATGGTGTCCGCCAGGCTGGCCACTTGTTCATTGTAGATGGTGTCCGCCAGGCTGGCCACTTGTTCATTGTAGATGGTGTCCGCCAGGCTGGCCACTTGTTCATTGTAGATGGTGTCCGCCATGCTGGCCACTTGTTCATTGTAGATGGTGTCCGCCAGGCTGGCCACTTGTTCATGGTAGATGGTGTCCGCCAGGCTGGCCACTTGTTCATTGTAGATGGTGTCTGCCAGGCTGGCCACTTGTTCATTGTAGATGGTGCGTGCCAGGCTGGCCACTTGTTCATTGTAGATGGTGTCCGCCAGGCTGGCCACTAGTTCATTGTAGATGGTGTCTGCCAGGCTGGCCACTTGTTCATTGTAGATGGTGTCTGCCAGGCTAGCCACTTGTTCATTGTAGATGGGGTCTGCCAGGCTGGCCACCTGTTCATTGTAGATGGTGTCTGCCAGGCTGGCCACTTGTTCATTGTAGATGGGGTCTGCCAGGCTGGGCACCTGTTCATTGTAGATGGTGTCTGCCAGGCTGGCCACTTGTTCATTGTAGATGGTGTCTGCCAGGCTGGCCACTTGTTCATTGTAGATGGTGTCTGCCAAGCTGGCCACTTGTTCATTGTATGTGGTGTCCGCCAGGCTGGCCACTTGTTCATTGTAGATGGTGTCTGCCAGGCTGGCCACTTGTTCATTGTAGATGGTGTCCGCCAGGCTGGCCACTTGTTCATTGTAGATGGTGTCTGCCAGGCTGGCCACTTGTTCATTGTAGATGGTGTCCGCCAGGCTGGCCACTTGTTCATTGTAGATGGTGTCCGCCAGGCTGGCCACTTGTTCATTGTAGATGGTGTCTGCCAGGCTGGCCACTTGTTCATTGTAGATGGTGTCTGCCAGGCTGGCCACTTGTTCATTGTATATGGTGTCCACCAGGCGCTGGCCACTTGTTCATTGTAGATGGTGTCCGCCAGGCTGGCCACTTGTTCATTGTAGATGGTGTCCGCCAGGCTGGCCACTTGTTCATTGTAGATGGTGTCTGCCAGGCTGGCCACTTGTTCGTGTCAGTGTATTTTTCAGACATAGTATCTATAAACTCTTGTGGGAGGATGTCGCCATCAATCCAGACTGTCCAGTCATATTCCAGCTTTCTAATTAGCCTTCCACCCATGTGCAGCTGGATCAAGTGGGGATGTCTGGATATGGATGATGTGCATTAATCCTTATAACATGCGTCTTCAGGGACAATTGGCTTGGTGACAAGAGACTCATTATGGCTGGAAAGTGGTGACCCATATCACCTGTGGCATTGCTATCTGGTGAAGTGATGGTGTAAATTGTGAAATCATTTCTATAAGATAGTTCTGGTATGATGTCATAATAACGTCATTCATGCATAATTATATAATGAGTGTCACGCCATTTGGAAGAGTATTCAAATAATTTTCCATTGATTCCTCACCTGCAATGGTGGGCAAATGTTTTGTTGATAAAATGGACTACTATAATATTATATATCCCTAGTACCCCTGTCCTTGCTTTTAAGCCTTGCCACTGGTTGTATTGAACAACTATTACTATATGTGTAAAACACACGATTGCAGCAATTCCCCAGTGGCAAACAACTGAATTTCACGTGTGTATGTTATAGGTTTCCTAAATAACATTGTGGCGTAAATTCCGTAGACGAGAGGGTTTCCACTATCTGGTTACTTACTTACGTACTTACTATTAAACACCACCCTCACTAGATGGCGCCATGTTTCCCACAAATTAACGCGCCACCTAGTGAATATGACATCCACTTCCACCACAAATTTCCCGCTAGCTGACGACGTCACTCTACCGGAACTTGTCAGCGCGTGTACACAAACTTGGGATCTGTCTGGGCAAGGTGCGCCGAAGCGATATGTGCGGCTGTCAGTCAAGCGGAACAATTCAAAACAATCACTGGTGCTCGTTTAGCATTCGTTGATCTCCGGCAGGTCGACCACCGATGTCAAAAACGTACACGTCAACTACCATCAGGCGAGAGAAAGGGTGGCAAAAAACATGTCTGCTACGGCGGCGTTACGCGGAATCGTGTTCGCTGTTCTGTTGTTTCTGAGCAGTTTTGTCGGTATTCTGTTTTTCAGCTCGTTTCTAACACCGGTCTGGTTGATTCGACCAGATCTCTA
This sequence comes from Lamellibrachia satsuma, assembly GCA_033239005.1. NCBI lineage: Eukaryota > Metazoa > Annelida > Polychaeta > Sabellida > Siboglinidae > Lamellibrachia > Lamellibrachia satsuma. The sequence continues at coordinate 5,281,786 of BSQZ01000037.1, read as the reverse complement.
CCGCCATGTATCCGACAAACTGATCGCCATCTGGGAATTCTACATTGTGGTTAGTCGCAAATTTCTGTCATTGACATGGACATTGACGTCATTGTTATTGACAATATTGTACCACCACAATTTAGTGATAAGTACCACGGTAGGCACTTCAAAGAAAACTTAGGTATCATGATAGAACATTGCAATTGATTTGAATGAAAGGTGAAATGTAAAGGAACCAAAAACTGCTTATTTTATTAATATATCTTTATTAGATCCAAAGAGATTGCGATTTTACTACTGTAAAAATTCGAAAAAAAATTGTATCTCGTATACAGGAAAAAGACTCATTTTTGTGTTCTCTTTCAATCAATGTATGATTAAAATGGCATAACTTTTTTATTTTTGCATATATTTTAATAATTTTTTCAGGAGTTGCAAGCACATTAAGTAGGGTCATAAATATGCACAATCCAGTAATTTATCACTAAGAGTAACTCAGTTAATGTAATTAATAGGTCAATATTGGCTAATTAGTGCGTGAAGTCAGCTGACTGACACATGTCCATAACTTTCATGATTATGAAGATATTTGTATAATTTGTTCAGGGTTTGCAAACTCATTAACCAGGGTCATAAATATACATCCCACACGCATTCCGTAACTCAATTCATGCAATTAATAAGTCAATATTGGCTAATTAATGCGTAACCTCAACAGGCCAACATTTATTTATAAAATTCCATAACTTCCATGATTATAAAGATATTTGTATAACTTATTCAGGGTTTACAAACTCATTAACCAGGGTTATAAATATACATCACACACTCATTTCATAACTCAATTGATGCAATTTATAAGTCAATATTGGCTAATTAATGCGTAAACTCAACAGGCCGACACCTTTTGATAAAACGCCATAAGATAGTTGTAAATTGTTCGGGGTTTACAAACTCATTAAACAGGTTCGTAAAATATACGTCACAGTCATTTAATAACCATATTGATGGCGAATTTGATGTAATCAACAAGTAAATATTGGCTAATTAATGTGCAAACGCACCATCTTTTTTATGCCAAATTGCCATTGAAAAATTACATAATAATTTCATTATTCTACTAACATAGCACAGCCAGGCCCAACAAGTTTAATCAATATCAATCAATCTTTTATTTTAGACAAAAGAAGACATGCAATATGCGTTATGTAAATATACTACTTGATATTATAGTAATAATTAGTAAAAAAATACAAAAGTAAAAGTACAAAAATATATATAAAAATGTACCATTACTAATAATCATGAATAAAAAATTTTTGCAAAACAAATATTGGCTTTATATTATTTGTAATGAATTAAAATCACAGAAATGTAAATAAGTCCTGATTTTGGTTAAATCGATCTCGCTCTCCAACTCCAAGAATCAAAATCGGATGAAATTTCACAAACTAGGGAAGCTCAAAAACACCCCTTCGCATTCGCGTAGTGGGAAAACATTTCGCAATAAGACTAACTAAGACCTCTAGAAGAAGTCACGAACATATGGATGGAATCATAAATATCTTTGTCTGCTAGTATATTGGTCGGTGTAGTTTTCAACGTACTTAATAGAATATGCCATTTAAAAAAAACATCTGAAGAAACATTTTGTGCAAGAGATCGATATACCAAATCATTTATAGCTTCTTCATCTATACACTGCAAATAAATTATTAAAACAGTTGTTTTGAGTCAAAAACTTACAAATATTAAACGTCTGAACCATGCCGTGCTAAAACGAGAAAACCGGCAGAATTCAACCTATATCTATGACAAGCCGTACAGATAATCTTTTTTCTTTTTATCACTATTCCAATTATTTAAACTTTTTATAACAATCAGGCTAGTCATAGCGCTTTATAAAACACATATGCATATACTTGTATTGAATATATAACGTTAATGTAGTAAAATTTTTCTCGTATATTTAATACATTTTCATTATTGCTACTTTTATGACAAGACTGACTTGCCATACGTCTACCACAAAAAGGGTGATTATTGTCTTGTGGCCAAGAATGAGACACACGTCAGCAGATGCTGAAAAATAATGTCTGGTAAACATATAAAGTCGGTTTTTATCAAGGTATGAATATCATAAAAGTGTTCCGTGTTATATTATATATCAAAATATATTTTGCTCAGACAAGACCCTGTATTGTTATTGTCGTAAACAGACACTGTGACGTCTCTAGCGTGATATCAAGCGAGATTTCAATGGGTTGAAAACAGGAGTGGTTTGAAAACTGCACTATATTACTAGTAATACTAGTAAATTGGTAAGCTACCAGTCGCATAAACATAAGCCAGAAACAGCACTTTGACGCTATGACATATATATGTGGAAGCGGCGATTCCGCTGGACATCCGTGGATGATAGACACCAATACTGGCAACAGGAAGAAAATATTCTCATTAGAGTGCAAACTATATCAGTTTATTTCTTATGTTAAACACAGTTTGGGTGGACTGTATTTATAACGGTGAATCAGCAGGAAGGAAATACATAATGAACCTTGGCATTTACTTTTTATGGTCTTTCTCGTACTTCCATTACCAAGGAGTGAAGGCTGAAGCCAATTAATTATTTTGTTCTGCACTGTCTTGGTATGTACCCTTCTCTGCTACCTTAAACATCGGTTTCCCTTTTTTCTAAATTTTATTTCATCTGAGCTCTTTCATGTACCCAGTGGAGAAATGTGATTGACAAAACTTCTATGTCTTTTTTGTTCACTTTTCTCCTGCAGGGTTATGTCTGGAGAGTCATGACACAATCCTGCTATAGTCTACTAGAATCTGTGATGTTTGTCACTTTCAGTTTCGTTGATTTATGATCAGTTGGTTGTTTCCATTGGATAAATATGACTTTCAATTATTGACAGTCATCACAGTAGAAACAACATCAACAAAAAAAGAATATCCCTAGTAATTGTAGATTTCTTGTACATTACACACATACAGTAATCATGTTCGTAGATGTTCAAACATCAGATTACCACATTTTTGTTTTCTTATGTTAGCATTCAATTTTGATTTCTGGTGCTGTTAGCATGACTTATTATTTGTTGACACGATGTATTATCTGTTATTTATTGACATGATAATTTGTTAAATATTTTGGACTTCAATCGGGCACATGTGGATGAATCATTGTTCTGCAGAATGTCAATGGATGAATCTGCAAGATTTGCCCTCGGGTCATTTTGGACAGACTATATTGCCAGCAGTATGTTATAGCTAGAGGGTTTATTGCCATATATGGTCATTCATCTCAATTCCTTTCACTCTCTCTGGTTAATTTGGTGACTTAAATGAGGTAATATTGGATGGGCAGTATGTGTTTAAATTATGACCTACAATTTTTTTATTTTTACCATTATGTGTTTACACGAACATCAGCATTGCCAGTTAGTACACATGGGCATATTATAAACACCTGTGAAATTATGAATTCCCATCTGCATGCTATGTGGTATGTAAATGTAACATTCGGACTGAAACATTCAAAGTAAACAGATAAATTATATTATTTTTTTATGCGGTTCAGTAAAACACGTTTAGGTAATCAAGATGCTAGAATAAATACATCTAGTTTAAACACTATATCACATTATTTGACGATAACAATTTTATATTTTCATGCTTTGTACTAGAAAGTAGTTTGGCTGGGTCATACTGTTCTCTTGTATTTCCATCAGCATAATTGGAGCTGAAGTTTTGTATGTGGCTGTATGTACTCCGGGGCCCATGACGGCCCATGAGGATGGTTCGTACATTAAAAAGATTAACAAAGTACATTAAAAATAAATTCCCCCAACGAGTGGGGATATTACGAAGGAACTTATGTGCACATTTGATGTAGGAACAATAGTAGTTCATAGTTACATACAGTTGTTAGCAACATTATGCATGTTTTCTACGATTGTTCTGAGTTACGTGATCTATGTCAAATGCCCATATGTTCCTTTGTACGGTACGAATGCTTCATGAAACCAGCCCAGCAGTGATACAAGATTTTTAGAGCATGAAGTTGTATCCATCATTGCCGTTGCCCTACTAGAACTTGACTGGTAGAGCAAGGAGTCACAAGGAGTCACAAGCTCTTGCAGGGGTTGCCTTTTCTGCCGTGCAATGCCAAATAACTCAGGCTAGTTAATATATAAAACGAAGATTGTCACCATTTCTTTTGTCTGTCTGCAGTCTTTGCTGGAGGTGTTTCTCAACGTTCGAGTGGTTATCTCTGGTGATCGCATCCGTCCACGCGAACGTAATGTGATCATGATGAATCACAGGACGCGTCTCGACTGGATGTACTTCTGGTCAGTGCTCGTTCGGCAGTCCGGCGCCTCCACGGAGAAGATCATCCTCAAGTCTCCACTCAAGCACATTCCTGGGGCAGGTGGGTAAAAGTAGGATTTTCTGTTAGTTTAGAGGGTGAGAGAGGGAGGGAAGGAGAGAGAAGGGAGAGGGAGAGAGAGATTTTTCACAACTGAATCTGAAATGAGACGAGTAAAAAAAATTAATTCAGGAGGGACCTCTGTGATACTTTTCATAATGTCAACCATGTCGCGTGGTGCTGCGTTGTTGTGGATTTATCTCTTGTAACTGACATTTGTCCTTATGGGAAGAGCAACAAACGAACCGTTGTCCATTTTGTATGGCAGGTCCTAATTTCTTTCCCTTTTAGGATCTGCCACTGTTAATTGTCTAGTAATTACTTATTAGCCCCTGGCTGTGATTTCCTTCAGTGTCTGCTACAGGATCTGTAGAAAGTGAAAGGTAATTTATCTTGTTCAACATCTAGAACAAATACCCAGGTCTCGGGGGACACATCAATGTATAAGGAGATAAGGAGGACGGCATTCCACGGGGCTGGACCCAAGTAATAAAGAAAATAAAAACTAACACAGCATGGTAAAAACACCAGGAACTACTAACTCTATTGCAACTTTCCTGTTTGAACGTGACATATTATTCTGTTCGCCATTCTGGACACAAGTATTGCAAGTATTTTCATAAATGATGGGGTACTTTCTTCCCAGTGAGAATTCATCCCCTCCTCCCTTTGTGTGCAGTAGTAGGAATGAAAGAGCAGCTTGAAAAAAATAAGTGACTGGTGCATGTTCAATGGTGGAAGTTTATATCATTTTTTTAGTTATTCAATGTTAATCACCCAGTTGGAAAATTGCAGGAAACCCACACTTACCAACGGGTCATGACTGCAAATTTCAGATTCGCAGCATGCTTTGTTATTTGGCCTGTTTAATTTTGGTACTAATTTATAATTTTTGTATTGGGATTTTGTCTTCTAGGATTTTGTCCAAACCCTGATGCCATTATATGTGAATGGATTACTTTTGTTAACCACTGTGTTGCCAACACAAACGGTGGTTTGGCTTGACTAGCAAAATAGTATGGATTTATTGGGTAGCATTGCTTGTCTGAAGGGAAAATGGTATTCCAAGTACTGAATGAGTGTTGCTGTAATTAAAATTAATTAATTATATCATGATGACTATTATGGATCGTTACTGGGATTCATTAGCATCACTGATGTCATTACTCTCCAACTCCTGTGTGTTAAACAATGGTCCATGGATGTGTTAAACACTGGTCCATGTGTTGTAGGCTGGACCATGGATGTGTTATACACTGGACCATGTATTGTAGGCTGGGCCATGGATGTGTTATACACTGGACCATGTGTTGTAGGCTGGGCCATATAATTATGTGCTATACGCTGGACTGTGTATTGTAGGCTGGCTGTGTGGCCATGTGTGTGTTATATACACCGGTCTGTGTGTTGTAGGCTGGGCCATGTATGTTATATACACTGGACCGTGTGTTGTAGACTGGGCCATGTGTGTTATATACACTGGACTGTATGTTGTAAGCTGGGCCATGTGTGTGTGTTATACACTGGTCCGTGTGTTGTAGGCTTGGCCATGTTTGTGTTATACACTGGTTCGTATGTTGTAGGCTGGGCCATGTATGTTATATACACTGGACTTTGTGTTGTAGGCTGGGCCATGTGTGTGTTATACACTGGACTGTGTTGTAGACTGGGCCATGGATGTGTTATACACTGGACCATGTGTTGTTGGCTACTTGGGCCATGTGTATTATATACACTGTACCATGTATTGTAGACTAGGCCACGTGTGTGTTATATACTGGACCATGTGTTGTAGCCATGGCCGTGTGTGTGTGTGTTGTAGACTGGGTCACGTGTGTGTTATATACTGGACCATGTGTTGTAGGCAGGTCCATGCATGTGTTATGCACTGGGCCATGTGTTGTAGGCAGATCCATGTGTGTGTTGTAATAATAGTAATTAGTACATTTATATAGCGTCGTAGATCTGGACAAATTGCTTTCAGAGGCACTTAAATTACATAGGTGCTAACATTAAATAGTTGAATAAAGCATACTAAATTAGTTAGAACATGGTGATTATATATGCATAGTAATTTTTGTAGACATAAAATTAATTAAGGCAATATATATATATATATATATAATATTAATTTATGTAAAACACGCTTGACCGTGTGTTACACACTGGACCGTGTGTTGTAGGCTGGGCCATGCAGCAGGTTGCCTTTATGTTTATTGACCGTCAGTGGGACCGGGACAGAAAGGTGTTGACTTATCTCATGAACCATTATACTGATCTCAATGTCAACATGCAGGTGTGTGTCTTGATATCTCATGCAATCAAAATGTCAACGTGACCTCACTTTAACATCTAGGGCAGACTAATTCAATTGTTTCTAGATGCAAGTAGAGCAACTATGGATTTCTAGTTAGTTGTTAGTTCAAGAAATGTTTCCCTAGGATGGGGGTCTAATGGTGATTGAGAAACTATTTTATAGGCAAGTCTACCTGCTGTGGAAATTGTCACTATTAAAACAATAATAATAACCATTTATTTCAGACATAAACGTACCTGAAAATATACCTTAAGTACATAATAAAAAAGTTAAAAATATTCATAGACAATATTGCATTTTACCTGATTACATAATACATATTAATATTGTGTACATCACTATTAAAAGTACACAGAACAATTAAAGTGAAACCAAAGTCATTGTTTTGGGGCAATGCACCTAAATGAGATAATAAAATCTAACCATATGCAATTAAAATCAAGAATATCACGCCAGTGGTTTACTCAGAATGAGTTCTAAAAGTTGGAGATGACAGAGGGCTGACATGTTAACCAGCATGACTGGTGAGTGCATGCACAGTTCTGTGACAATCAGATAACCTAGACTACGTGTGACGTATTTAGTGAAGCCGGCAGACAGAACAAATGCAAAGTCTCAAACAAACGTTTTTGTCAAAAAAAAGGCCAAAATATGTTACATCAGTTGAATTTGGATGCAAACAGCATGGCCATATCCTATTGGCAAGTATAGGAATAGGTGTATAAAATATATTTTCATTTGGCAGACAAATTTTGCTAGGCTATGACATTCGTCACGTAGGATTATCTAACAGTATTGTGCAGCCCATAAAATTAAGATGCGGTGTGTTCAACGAGGTTTTCCTAGTAAACCACTGGCATGATATTCTTAATTGTAGGCCAAAGACCATGACATTTATTTCCCTTTAAAATGGTGAAAGTAGATAACTTGCTCATTAAACTGTAAATACATTCTCTAACATAACTTTTAAACATGCACTGCATTTCAAACTGATTAAACTAATAGTGATTGCTTAGAATATTATTCATCGGCAGTTCAAATTTTCCTCTCCAGATTCTCATTTTCCCTGAGGGTACAGACCTGACGAAGGACACGAAGGAAAGAAGCCATGCCTATGCAAAGAAATACAACCTTGATTGTTACGAGTACGTGCTGCACCCACGCACGACCGGGGTTACGTACCTCATTGACTACATGAGAAACAGTGAGCATGCAATCTATAAATTATTCACTGTGCTATTTATACAGTCATGCAGGACATAAACTATTAAATATGTGCGTGTTTCAGGTGGTCCCCTGTCTACTGGGCCTGCAGCACCCCCTCCCCCCATCCTCCTCCCCAGGTGGTTCAAGTCGGGTCATCAGAATGGTTGTAAAACAGTCATAAACCAGTTCTGTTATGATGGAGTACTGTACTGACATATAACAGCCTTGTTTAGTGGTGCCAATGTACTGTGATATTTACATAAAAAACTACCAAAGTTTGATTTTTGTTTAACTGCATGTGTTAAAATGTATGTAAACTTGTCTACGGGGCTATGGAAAGAAAATATTAATAATTTTTTTATGCCTGGCTATTAAAAAGAAAATATTAACCATTCTCTTCAGCTGTGATGATGACACATTTTATCAACAGTTATCTACATTAATCAATATATTTTTTTATCCCACCTCTTCTTTCTATATATTTTTCTGTTAGGTCCTTTTGCTCTCCATCTTTTTATGTGCCTTCCCTCCATTTTATACCTCTCTCCCTCCCTCCCTCCGTCCCTTACTCTGTCTCCCCTGCAGGCCCCCCTTCCTGTTTCCACATCCCTCCATCAACTCTCTCTGTACCTCTCCCTCCCTCCCTCCGTCCCTTACTCTGTCTCCCCTGCAGGCCCCCCTTCCTGTTTCCACATCCCTCCATCAACTCTCTCTTTCTGTACCTCTTCCTCCCTCCCTCCGTCCCTTACTCTGTCTCCCCTGCAGGCCCTCCTTCCTGTTTCCACATCCCTCACTCACTCCCTCCCTACCTCCCTCGTTCTCTGTCTCCCCTCATCACCCATGTTTACTGTTTACACTTAAAATAAAATCCTTATTTCTTAGATGGAATGCTGGATGCCGTCTACGACGTCACTGTTGCGTACCCGTACCAATTTCCCCAGACAGAACCCGAGCTCGTCCTTGGCTGCTTCCCAACCGAGATCCACTTCCACATACAGCGCCACGCGATCTCTGAGGTTCCCGAGTCGGAAAAAGAAATCCGCGAGTGGTGTCAACAATGCTGGGCGATCAAAGAGAAGCGTCTTCAGCGGTTTTACGAAATCAAACGATTTGACAATGTCGAGGTGACGGACGTGTCCACTAGGAGACAGCACATGCTGCTGCAGGTGATGGCTGTCGGGTGGACGCTGGTCACTGCCAGCTTAATGTTTCTCTTCCTCTGGTCATGGGTCATCCGGTGGATGATGGGGTTACAGTTTGTGTTCTTTTTCGTCATGGACTGTTGGGGCGGTTTTGAATTAGTTCAGGTTAAATATTATAATTACTTTTTCAGGCCGTCCTCCAAATCATAGTAGTGAATTCGCACAACTTAATTTGTTAATCTCAATTGGCATTCTGAGAGGTGATTTACATTTCACGCTAATGGGTTTGTGGACTAGCTATTAGTTGAGGGGGAAGGACATTATTGTTAAAGGAAATGTACAACGATTTATTGGTTAACTAATGTGAAGCTAGTCATGCCCCAATTCTGTGAATTTTATGAACTGAAAGTGCAACTAAATTAAGAATCCTATACTTCATGTTTTCACCTTTATCGCTGTGGTCTATTTAATATGGTCTAATTAGTGTATGAAATTGTATATAAAACAGGAATTAGACTGACCAACAAATCGTCCAATGAGAAACGTCATATTTCACCTTTAATGGTGAAGATTTATTGGTGTGCCAATAATTCGCTGTAGGACGACCTCTGTATGTGTCGTAAAACTGGCATACATCAAATCACGTATATTCGAAACTATTAAGAGACGAAAGATGACGATGGTGACATGTTTATATGGATATCATTTTCAACCAAAGGAGATTTTAAACATTAATAAATTTGGTGGCGTGGTGTCCCTTAAAACAGTTGTTCAGTTAACTGGTGAAAATTGTTGTACATTCCGTTTAACACGCTGTCCTGCTGACAAACTAGAATTGAAGTGGCTAATGTTTATGTGCAGTGTCACTGACATGAGTTGTTGAAATTTGTGCCGTTTTACAGTATGCTGAAGCTCAAAAATTATCTGTCGCTTTGTCTGCATCTGTGTTTTATCGAGCTGCTTCGAGTCGCGTAAGCCAGATGCTGGTAGTTTGGGACTGGTTTGCAGAACTTGGCAATTTCCAGCTGATGTTCTGCATAGCATAGTAGGCCCCCGAGACGGCCCCAAGGGCAACGCACCCTGGATGGGGGGCGTCCCAGTGCTGTTGTTGCATGGCTTTCCCGTCTCTGTGGTGCTCTATAACAGAGTCATCGATGCATGTACTAATTGCATGAGCCTCAACTCTCACTGGGATTTCTGTCAAGGACGACCAGATTGCAGTGTTTATTACCTGTGCTGCAGTGCCGTGTAGATTTCTGAATGATGAATGGGTGGTTTTGTCTGGTGAGGGTCAGCATGCCCGAGCATAGGCTATGGGGCAAATCATTTAGCATACTGTACATATTAGTTTTACTGCAATTTTGGTAGCTTTATTTATTGTTTTGTCTACTCTACGGGATGCTGGTAAGGGGATTTATAAATATAAGGAAATTTCAATAATAAAAAACATTTGATTTGGATTATTACAACAACATTTTAAAGGTATATTTGTTTGAGTTTTTTCTCCAGTGAAATTTTGCAACAGTTGGCTTTCTGTTCATTGTATTGGCGATGCATGTAGAGTGACTCCAGTTTTTTTTTGGTGTGGGTGGATTTGATCCAATTCTTTTTGGATCGGAATTTTTTTTATCTTACAAGCCCCTAAGAGGCACAGGTGTGCATACGAATCTCGTGTCTCTAATGCAATGTTTTCTGCAAAATACTATCAAGTGCATATCACAGCGTCTTCTAGTGAAGCAGGTCAGTAAATCTGTACTGGTTGCAATGGAATTATTGAATGTTTTTTCTGTTTAAATAACTTGATTTAACACCATTTTAGTGCTATTTATTTAATTGATTATATGCACAGACATGAGGTTTAATCTCAAGAATAGGTAGAAATCTCACAAGCGCCAAGTTTTAGTCATGCAAAATTACAGGGTTTATTTAATCATTTTAACAGAGTAATTATAATATATTTTTGTACAAATGTATGGTTACCCTGTAACTGTTGCACGTGATGTTTATATGCAAATAGACTAAAGAGGTTGTAGGTCAATGTGTGGCATTGTTTATACTGATTCCCAATTGTGAATTGTGGCATCGAATGCATCGATCATCATATTGATGGTTTATCCATGACTCCGTGGAGGATTGTAATCACAGGAAGCGTTTCTCTGTTTCCGCTGATAGTCTGAGATATTGTAAGTTAATTATGAATTAGTTTAAGTATGTTTTAGTTAAGTGCAGGTGTGTTTGGCTACAAAGTACGTGTTCCTCTGAATTGTTTCTGGTCACTAATGTTCTTAATTGTTTCTGGTCACTAACGTTCTTAATTGTTTCAGGCCACTAATGTTCTTAATTGTTTCTGGTCACTAATATTCTTAATTGTTTCTGGTCACTAATGTTCTTAATTGTTTCTGGTCACTAATGTTCTTAATTGTTTCAGGCCACTAATGTTCTTAATTGTTTCTGGTCACTAATGTTCTTAATTGTTTCTGGTCACTAACGTTCTTCATTGTTTCAGGCCACTAACGTTCTTCAGAATTATTTATAGCCACTAATTGTTTTGTCCACTCATCTTCTGAATTATTTCTTACTGATGTCCCCCCCAAGTTATTTCAAGTGAAATAGTTGTTAAGTTTCTTCAGCCTTCTGCGTCAGCTGTAGTAATGAACGTGTTATCAATTTTGACAATTATCTCTGTGGTTTTGACTAAGTGTCAACTATTGTGTGTTTCAAATTTGGTTGGCACAGAAGGTGCGTCACAACACTTTGTATGTGACGTCATGACCACTTTGTCTTTGCAACGTTAATTGTCGAACTGGGAATATGGAAAAGGGAGGATTTTAATCATGTGCACCATGAATGCCAATACTATTTGGTGACTGATCCATATATGTTGACCGGCATGTTTGTGTAATGTTGCAGTTTTTTCACTTACAAAATAATATTGCACAAATCAGCACTGCTCTAGCCACCAGAGTGCATGGTGGTAATTTTATGCTGGACTGCTTTTAACTGCTGCTTTATCAACATTTTTGGCAATTGTATACTTATGATGGTAGATAGTTTGTTTTAGATATTGGTTTGTCAGTAATATCAGTAAGGGGAGGTGGTTTGTGCCTTAGCTGTTCACGGCGTTGCCTTTGGAACAAACTTTTATACACTTTTACATGTAGCCAACCTCCAAAGGCACCAGCTGGTACAGAGTGTTATACGGAGCCATTTAAAATGAAAATTAATCTGTGCAAGTAGTTTGTGAGATGGAATCTGTGGGCCATTACTAAACAAACTACATGACAGATAACTCATGTTAGTTGTGATTTTCAAGGCAAAAGGTGATGAATTTTGTAATGAAATTTATTCAGTGGCCAGAATGTTAGGGGCTAACATTTAAGGATGTGTTGATTATTCTTTCTTAGTGTGATCTTGGTGTTGGCGTGCTTTGTATACATCTTGGTGTTGGCGTGCTTTGTATACATCTCATACAGTTGACTGATATTTTGGCAACTTTCGAGCACTTTGTTACCCTTTTGTTGATGGAGCTGATGATTAAACCAAGTTTGATATTTTTTCGTAATAATTGGTGCCATATTAAAGTTGTGTTTGCTTCCTGTGTACGACACTTTCCCACGATATCAAGAAGGGTGTAAACCATAGATGTTGCTGGCTACAGAGCTTTCTTCTTAATTCTTTCTCTTAATCTCACAGAGCAAGGTGGATGATATTGTGATCACAGTGGATGATATGGTTAGCACGGTGGATATGGTGAGTAGAGTGGATGATATGATGAGCAGGATGATATGGCGAGTAGAGTGGATGATATGGCGAGTAGAGTGGATGATATGGTGAGCAGGATGATATGGCGAGTAGAGTGGATGATATGGTAAGCAGGGTGATACGGCAAGTAGAGTGGATAATATGGTGAGCAGGGTGATATGACGAGTAGAGTGGATGATATGGTGAGTAGGGTGATACAGTGAGTAGAGTGGATGATATGGTGAACACGTATATGAGAATTATGAATAGTTTCTATTCAATAGTTCAACATGCTTTAGCTTGAAAATAATGCATATTAATGGACCATTCCACATCACCGATGTGACACTACACAAAGCCAATCTTCCCCTCCTCACCTCCCTTCCCCCTCATTCCCTCCACCCTCCCTCCCCACTATGTAGAACATTGAATTACATCAACCTGTGGGAAATTTTGTCAGGTGGCATTTCAGTTACCTTAACACAAAACTGCCTGCACGCGTTCCAAGTCGGCACCCTTGTGTACTGTGATTGCAACATAATATTTTTGAGGACAACTTGTTTTACGTATATGCTGTTAAACGAAACAGCTGAAAACCCCTCAAGGAAACCAACTTTGTCTAGTTTTGAACATCAATGTTTTGAGATGGTGCCTAGTAAGAACTGATTATTGTTGTGGAAACTTGACAGAATCTAGATTGAACCTAATTCAGCAATTAACTTTCTGCAATCTGTCCAGTCTGACCACACAACTGGACAACTCGAAGAAACAACATATATCGGCACTTTACTCATCCAGGTAAACATGTACATGATTCACACATTGGAAAATTCCCACACACTGCCTCATTCAACTATACACAATCACTTGCGCCAAAGCACACCTACAGGTTAAATACATAGTACATACATACTTCCTATATACAGTGGTCAGCGAGATTGCAATCGACAACAACGCAATCCATTCAGAAAATTATTCGCGCATTGTCCGGTTCAGTGACCTCATAAATACATAAACAGGGTTATACATTGCTACGAACTGACTTGCAGAGTCAAAGTCAAGGCCAAATAGATATCGAATTACACAGTTTGATAACAAGAGGATCAAGTTCCGACACATATACCTGCAGTACTTTATGCAAACACTGATCCTTGCTGGAAACTGTACAACTTATTTGGAGCATTGCACCGTCTTTACAACATTACTTGCAAGTACTAGCAAATACGGTGCAGAACAACAACTGTTTTTGACCAATAAGAAAACACCTCACAGGAGGACAGAAATAGCCCAGTTTTTTAGCATTTTTATTTTTAAACAATTATTAGTGTTATGACGGAAGAGAAATTGCTACACATGATGGCAGGAGTTTGTAAATTTTGTCATTTAACTTTGTTTTGTAAGTTGCGTCTGGACACAGATTACACAACTTTCTCTTGTAAGTTAAATAAAATACACTTTCATTGGTTAAATTAATTACGAGATTCAACCACACGTAAAGTCGGCACTTCTATGAGAAACAAGGAACTGCCATTACCCACACATGAAAACTGACTACGATTCCATAGATAGAAATTCATGATTCCATCAACAGATGTTTAGCAGGTGTTAATAATTAATTAGACATCAAAATCCATTTGCCTCATAACAATGGATTTGTTATTATGCTGAAGGACCAAAAGCGTCGATACTGCAAGGTGACACTATTTGACAACATGACAGTCACATGGTGATTATGTGACAATCACATGAATAGAACAATACTGATAATGCACAAGCGTTCAAGAAGAGTAGGCTGGGTGATATCGACCCTGCTGTGCAAATCATACAGTTACCTTGTCTTTTAAAGGGACATGAACACACACATTAAACGATTGTTTTTTTAGTTAATAAAATTACATTACAAGTTAGCGAAATTAGATTCCATATTGTCGGGTGGGTGTTTTAGTTGGTGTTTTAGAGTTTCTGTTTAAAACACTAAAGTAACAATGGATACCTATTTTAAATGTGTATATATTTTCTGTATTGATGCCCGTATCTGACTTGTAAAAAAGTAACTGACTATGTCGTTATAATGTTACAGTGTTCTTATTTGACCATATCTCCATTCACTAAATCACAAGCCTTTTTTTCCAGTTGGCTACCCCACTGTGGTGAATTGTGGGAAATGCAGGCGTGCCTCTACAGGGGATTAATGTGTGTAACCGAACTTTAAATAAGTTGGACACAGAGTAGCCATCTTCTCAGTGACCTCACAGTGGCACACATTGACAAGATGCAGTATAAATAATGCTAATGATGAATGTGAATTATTTGCTTAATTCTGTTTACAAACAATGAAACCGTTTGTAGGTGTACAAAAACCATCTTCAAATTCAACTAAGTCTAAGGTGGTAGCATTTACCAGTGGTGTGATTAATTAATAATTATAGTAAAATTATATTTTAATAACCGTTACAAGGTTGGGCAATTACGATTAAAACTTAAAAAACCTCCCAGAATTCACATCAAATGTGCGTCACAGTCGAGTGGAGACTGACACGCCATCTAGCGGGCACACCTTATCTCAACAACTTGGTCTTGGCAATCTATTTTTAGAATCACAACCGAGATGCCGCACCATCACGTGCACATATGTTGATATGACCTTGACATTCAATATTGCGACCTTGACCTTCATCAATCTTCCTCCGGCTTCCACTTTTCCTCATCCTCGCGCTTCTTGTCGGGGAGGAGCTGGTTCCTCATGCCACCGAGCACGCTGGACGTCGCTTCGGTCGCAATGATCACCGGCTGGACCATTGTGGGTGGGATCTGTCGCAAGACCCCACCCACTGCACCCCGCATGCCCTTCAACTCGTGCTCCTCGACTGCCACTTTGACGATGTTCGCTGCAGTGCCCTTGATCCCCTGGTGGATAAGGTGAATTGTTTGTTAAACATAGGAATGTTATTTTGTGACTGGCAAAGAAAAACTTAATACGATGTGAAATATGATCCTTAATTAGGTTTATCATCAATGTCAACGTCTGCAAATCTTCCATTCAACTTTCACGGTTTTATGTGGACTGACATTTTCGTTTTAAGGATTGTCTTTTTGATTCACCGTTCGTGATTTCATCTGGATGAAAATGTGCGACGTAAACTTGTGACCGTGCGCTTTGTACAACAAATCTGATTTTACTGAACATAATTAAAAAAACTAGAAACAAGCAGCCCATTTCATCCATAAAGTGGGATAAAGGGAGGAAAGGTTCCATTTCCCACACAAAAGCGTTAATGTTGACACCTATGGTTTATATAACCCCTGTCCTTGACGGAAACAAGGCCAGAATAAACACTCCCCCAGTTTTGACAGTTACCCTGATGAATAATGAATACATCTGACTGACTTTCACACACGTGACTTTGTTTTCTGTTTCGTTAAAAAACTGTCACACACGTGGCTCTGTTTTCTGTTTCGTTAAAAAACTTTCACACACATGGCTCTGTTTTCTGTTTCGTTAAAAAACTTTCACGCACGTGGCTCTGCTTTCTGTTTCGTTAAAAAAACTGTCACACACGTGGCTCTGTTTTCTGTTTCGTTAAAAACTTTCACACACGTGGCTCTGTTTTCTGTTTCGTTAAAAAACTTTCACACACGTGGCTCTGTTTTCTGTTTCGTTAAAAAACTTTTACACACGTGGCTCTGTTTTGTGTTTCGTTAAAAAACTGATGACACAACTTAATGTGTTGCACTAATTTTGTTATAGATAATTTATCATGACATGTTAAACATAATTATTAATTCACTTAACACAACTGCATAGATCATGTAGCTGAGACAAGGAAAGCTGGTTATACATACATAATTAAGATACAGATACACACAAACATGTACAGATAATCTCTGACCTGGAAAACTGCTATATTGTAAAATATGACATCACAAAATACAGTGGAACCTCACTATTAATGTCCAGCCTCGAGACTGGGTCAAATTGACCCGAATAGCGAGGTGACAGTATTAGCAGGACTAATATCCTTTACTGTTGTGGAAATATTATGGGACTGTCCCAGGGTGACCGTTATGGTGGGGTGGTTGTATTATCGAGGTGACTGTAAAGCGAGATTCGACTGTGTGTTTATATCTAGAACATAAATTCAAAGGTAAGAATTATTTCACCCAAAACATAATTAATACAACACAAGTTAAGACGCACAATATAAGTTGGTCACTAGTGAAGTCATAACTTGACCAACAGATGACCAGGAATACTCAAACATATCACATAATATTTGCAATAAAAATATGTCAAATTACTATTATAGGTGACCTGTAAAATTTGCAATTGTTTTATACTTTATTAATCATTAAAAGTATTATGATGTCATCGCTATGATTAATATTACTGCCACATAAAACATGAATAATTACAGGCATAAGGAATGACCTGACTGAGGCACACAGAGCTATTTGTTTATTTGGATTACAACTGAAATATAACATATAAAACTTTGACAAGTGGCATAAAGTTGAACAAATATTAACCAATATTTTATTGCTGATCGAGTACATGATCATAAATTCTTGGCAACAAAGATTTGATATGCTAATAGAAAGGATTAAAAATTACATAATTTGGAAAATTACAGAGGCCATGGAATGTTGTATAATTAATTTGGGGCAAAAGGGGCCAGATAAAAAAAATAAAATTTTAAATACAGTATAATTTTGTGAACTGAAAGTTGGAAAGTCTGTGGAAAAACTTCCGAGTTATCCAACTGTTTGAGTGTTTACAAAAGGCAGTGCATTTTGGCAGGACCAGACCCATGGTGTGATCTATGATGGGTACTCAGGTTATCAAAGTTTGAAATAACAAAGTTGTAGTGTATCCCATTTGTCTCGGAGTGTTTAGCAACAGGTGCACACTCCGAAAGAGAAATCAACATCAACACAAAATCATGAAAAGAAAAATGTTGAACTCCCACAAAAATTCCACATAACCTTCAGCAGAATGAGACGAGTATAATATACGATATGTGATGAAAACAAAACGGAAATGGGCAGGCGACATACCAAGAATGAAAGACAACAGATAAATACAGTACTTCATTAACAACTGAATGGCAACCAAGACAAGAGATAGTGAATGGGTAGGAAGATATTGATAGAAATAGGTGGTGAAGGAAGTAGATTAGATGTCAGAAAGTACTCTTTCTCTCAGAGGACAGTGAGTGCATGAATGAATGAATGTCTACAGATTATGTAAATGCTAGCAGTGTGAATGTGTTTCAAAACAGAATTGACAAATATCGTAGAAGGGCGGGTTATGCATCAATGAAAAATTGTTGGACTCTCGACAAGTCCTCCTTGTCCACTTGTTATCCAGTAATCTTGTTAAAAGAGGCAGAGAGAAGAAGCGGTGGTGCGATGACATCAGTGGTGCGATGACATTGGTGGTGCAATGACATTAGTGGTGCGATGACATCGGTGGTGCGATGACATTAGTGGTGCGATGACATCAGTGGTGCGATGACATTATCAGCTATGCAGGAACACTTTGGACAAGAAGAGAGAAAGATGGAAAGGTCTATCATTGGGTTACACCCAGCAATGGGGCACAATTTCAACGACATAGGGGCATTTCCGTTTCTGTGAATGAAATTCTATGATAATATGGTTTTCTTGTACTGCGCATCGTTTGTCCATTAAGATAACACACACACACATATCATGGTATATCTATGTATGTGTATATTTTTCCTGAAAGTTTTGCAGCATACGCCAAACAATCATGCATCTATGACAATGAATATTCAGATATTGAACCAACTGATTTATGCATTCAGATGCTAGCAATATGATTTATATTAAATACCAGTATGCATTATTGGTGCTGTAACGTATATATTTTGTTCACACAATGACTTGTTAAATGCTTGGATTAGATTGGGCATGCATTGCCATAGACATGTGATTGTTCTGCAAGCAGTTGGTTGGCACATGATGGTTAAGATACAGGGGCGGACATAGGCTTATTGGCAGGGGGGTCTCAGTCAGTCATAGTTATATGTCATTCTTACAAACCAGGGGGGGTCAATATACTTCAGTCTTTATACTGACACAAGTTCCGATGTAGGCCTATACACGTATTCCTTTACCGTAATATTTGCTATGGACACGGTGGGTCCCCATCCATGCCCTAGGGGACCTTGAGACCCCTAAGACCCCCCTGCTGAGGTATATATCCATCCACCCATAACTTTCCTCAACAATAACATCATTATCATCACCGCTGTAGTAAAGTTTTCATACATACATACATACATACATACATACATACACACATACATACATACATACATACATACATACATACATACATATACCAACACAAGCACTCATGTGTCCAACACACCGGTTTCAATGTCGCCATAGATTTAAGAGGTATACAAAAAATTAGACCAAATTCATATGGCTTCATTCACACTAAAAACAGAGGGCTGGTTTCTAGATCTGACTGACATAGACATATGTAGTTATCCTTATTACTGATTTAATGCATGGTTCTATTCCCTCATTTACGTACAAGAAAGATGAGACAAATAAATAATCTTCATCCAAAGACATTAAAGCAATGTTTACGCATTACAATTGAAGGAATTTGAGTTATCTCTTCAGCTAAAATTCTACATTCCGTCCACATCATCACAACGCTGAAAATGCCCAAAACCATAATTTTGTCTAAACGGTATTTTTATTTAATTTTGACAGTTCATATAAAACTATTTATCATGGTTTTTATTTAAATTAAGGTTCTAAAATTAACGTAGGTGTCAACATTATCGCTTTCGGGTGAGAAATACTACCTTTCCCCTCGGTCCTGCTTTCCTGCTTTTTTGACAAAATATGCCGCTTTTTGCAAGTAAAAAAACAATAAAAAATGGTCTATTTGTTGCATACGAGGCCATTCTAAGCACACTTATTTCTTTGGTCTCAAGTGATTTCACATTTTCTCCAATGTACATTCACTGCGAACGAGAACGACACATCAAAATGGCGACCCGTAAAACATTACGTTTAAAAAATGACAAAAGTTGAGCAGATGAAGGCATTTCCCGCTTTCCTGCTTATTGACACCTACGAATTAGGCTATGGGCTAAATTAATGTACAATGACTGCCAAACCATGCAAAATCTATGATGACTGCCACACCATGCAAAAGACCACACGATGACAAACAACCACAAGATACTCAAGCTGACAAACCTCTCTCACTACCATGTAGGCATTAGCAACACCTTCCCTCATGTCGGCCGGCGCATCAAAGTGGGGCTGCAGTTGGTATCGGTACCGGTGCTGGCGGTGCTTCAGCCGGCACCGCACGCTTGGGCCCGGCGCAAGCATGTCATACGCAACCTCGCCTGCAAACTGAAACCGAAACGTTGACGGAGCAAAAGCAAAAGCAAAAGCAAAATCGCACAAACCTCCTTCACCACCACGCAGGCATTCGTGAGGCCCTCACAGACGTCGGACGGGTGCACCAGATGGCGCCGGTATACAACGGCTCTGCGGTGTTTCACGCTCGGTCCCGGAGACAACATGTCAAAGGTGAACTCGGCTACATACTAGAAACAGATACAACTAATCACTCAGGGCGCATTCAAAACATTTCAAACTCCCTTTTCTACTGATATGACCCGTCATGAATCAGGTTGATGTCCGCTGTAGCGTGCAAATAGTAACACACAGTCAGTTTAATAAACGAGTGCATATTTTGGTTAAAATCATCAAAAGAATTTACTTCAATCATCAGATTTTGTAACTTGCAAAAAGTGTGAATAGTCTTATGTTATAATCTATAGAGCTGGACCATTTTTGTCCTGTTTTTGTCGAATTTCGACTGGATGCGGTCAAAAATAATTTAATAATTCATTAGTTTATACTAGATAGGTTAGATTTTTTGTGTGAAATGAGACATGCTAAATATCGAATTGAGGAGGGCACTTTAAACAATATTTATGTCCACCTCAAAAACAAACTTTACAATATATGATGAATTCGCTTTTATGCGAAACGTGTCATCTTTTCAAATGTGCTGTGATTTTCACAGAAATCACGTCAAGTGCAGCGGTACATGTGGCGCCACCTACCTGGACACCCTGCACAACCCTGTTGGTGAGTTCAAGGGCTGACATGGCGGTGCACGTGACGAAGGAATGGGCCCCGCGCTGCAAGCCCCGCATGATGCGCCCATCCCTCTGATACTGTTCCACGGGCATCCAGAACAAGTCTCGCACCCCCTGAACTACAAACACCAGACAGGACATGTCACTCACCAGGGGGCAGCACTTCATTCACCAGAGGGCAGCACTTATCTCACCAGGGCCATCAGTGTCGACCAGTTAGTGGGATCACCTAAGTTACACACGCTGTGGACACGATGAACTGACAGTAGCAGAAATCTCTAGCATATCAACTTATAAAGATCATAATTAATCAAAGTGAAGTCTTGCTAAAAGGGATCTGTTGTCTAAATGTTTATTACAGTTGACGTATGGTAATCTAGACAAGATTAGCTGATACAACAAATTACAAACGAAAGGCTGAGTAGAACTTTAGCTGCACACAACAAGAGACAAACATGCATTATTCCCAGTTCTTTCATACCTCTATTGTTAACAAATATCTTTCAACATTAAATTAAGTAATATTCACAACATTAGATTGATCACACAGGGAAAGTTGCACCAGCAAATGATCAGTGCTATCTATGACACAAACAGCAGAATAAAATATATTAATAGCACTGGACTATGGACTGACCAAGCTGGACAAACGAGTGGATTGGTCCGATGCCCCCGAGGATGCTGGGTAACTGGTTCTTGGTGATGTCCTGGACCCACTCGTTGAGGGCAAACTTGATGAGACGGTCAAAGCCCAGCAGACTGCAAACAGTGACAAATGATCTCCTGGTCCTAACAATGTATGCTGTGCAACGGTCGCAATTTATCAGGAGCACGTAAAAAGACGTTTCCCTCTGCTTGCAAACATGATATATTCAGACAGAATTATATTAAAAAACTTGGTTCAATACGACACATTTGGGCAGTTGATATGCCAGGATAGATAGTTTAGTTTATAGTAGTTTATAGTTTATACTATATAACATGATTTTAAGATCAAACGGTCAGTCTGTGTACGTTTGAGATGCACATAGAAAACACTACAATAAAGTGAATGATGGCGTAACAGTAACATCTGGCAACATACGCAATGGTTTGTCACAATATAATATGAACATAACATAACATAACATAACATAACATAGCATAGCATAGCATAGCATAGCATAACATAACATAACATAACATAACAAAACATGAAAACCCTACAATTCCAGCTATTTAAAAAGGTAAAATGGTCACAATATCAGTAGAAAACTGTCAACTTAACTGACTATTTTGTACTAGTTGACAAATCCTATGTACACATATCTACTGCTACTGAACCAAAGCCTTCTGGTGTTAATTAGTGTTGACTATGTTAGTGTGAATTAGTATTAGCGGTGTTAATTGTTCATATTTGGTTGTGGCAATCATTTATGATTGTCGCTATTTTTTGTATCTAAAATTTTTATCAGCGTTTATACTCAGGATATTCATTACATAGCAATACCAATGACTTACACTTTATGTGTGTTAATGTTTGTTAAAAGTAACTGTACATAACTGTCTTGGTGGCCTGAACGCCAACGATCTTAATGCTGGTCTCCGTGGATCAACCAACATTTTATTCACAATTGTCATGTATTATAACTGTATTCTTATGTTCATGATTTGAGCTTAATAAATCTCTGTCTCTCTGTGTGTCTGTCTCTCTCTGTGTGTCTCTGTGTCTCTCTCTCTCCCTCTCCCCCTCTCCCCCTCTCTCCCTCTCTCCCTCTTCCCCCATCTCTCTGTGGACTCCGACAATGGAACTATGTCAACGTAAAGAGAGAAGATTCCTACCCATGTCTGTGGTGCAGTCGTTTCAGCTTCAGTTCGGAACAGTTCAGTTGGGCCAGTCCAACCAGTAGGCCAACTAGAGTGCCCTGTAGAATATAGAAACAGGCCACATGATAAACATTTAATGCACATCTAGTTGTTTCCAGAATTCTATAGATGCTATTAACTAACTAGTCTGTATCATGTGTTGTCGTTACAAGAATCTTATGGTTTTATGGGGTCTCATTCAACTAATCACCCATGTTAACCTCTCTATGCTGGCACTGAGGGTGGTCACTGCCATGCAGGGTGCATGTCATCCATAGTGTTTTTTTATGTTCCCAATTAATGAGACGGGACCAACATTAACATGGTAATCCTAGTGACGAGGGATACACGGTTCCCAATGTGGAGAGCCAGGATTTACACCAAACATACCTATGCCAAATCAAATAAAATAAAATAAAATAAAATCAAATTGATTGTAACTCTTTACAATATATACAAATCAAATCAAGGTAAACCCTATATATGATAATGTAAAGAGAACAATAGGGGAAGAACATTATACAATGTTATACTCCCTAGTATATATTTCAATACATATATCATAGTATTAAATACAAAAATAGCGTGCAGGTGTAGAAAACGAACAAATTGTGATTGTGATACATGTTAAATATTGACATCATTGTGTAATATAAATTGCTTAAGTATACATTTGTAGTTTATTATTGAATAAGAAGTAAAGTTGAGTCTTGTGTTAAAATAATTCCAAATTATAGCACCCTTAATTCTTACAGAACGAAGTCTTATTTCTAAAGTTGCCATGGATATGTGTATTTGTGTAGATCGTCTTGTATTGTAACTATGAACATCTTGATTAAGTTTAAACATATTACCAAAAATTGTTGGTAGAAGACCACTGTTGTATTTATACATAAACATTTGTATTGAGTAGACATACAGTTGTCTAAACGTTAAGATGTTTAGTAGTTTAAAGATAGGTTTTGTATGAGTTGATATATTAGCTGGTACGAGTATTCTCACCGCTTTCTTTTGAACCTTTATAATACTTGAACAATATGAGTCAAATGCACCACCCCACACTTCAATACAATATGTCAAATGAGGGAATAGAAACGAGTAATATAAGGTGACCAGGCATTGTCTAGTTAAAAATCTTTTGGCTTTGTTGATAATGCCTATCCCTTTAGAGATTTTACATTTAACTTTATTAATATAATATTTTCAGCCCAATTAAGTTTGTTATCAATAGTAACACCAAGACATGTTGTAGAGGATACTTGTTTAATAGCATTATCATTAATTTCAAGTTTTGTCGGTTTGATAAGTTTTCTGTTAGAAGTTCTAAATATCATGTATTGGGTCTTATCAATGTTTAGAGATAATTTGTTAGCATTTAACCAAGCTACAAGTTTTTTTAGTTCAATATTCATTTAGTTAGCTATATCATCCAACTGATCACCCTGTATAAATACACTAGTGTCATCAGCAAATAATTAGGAGAAAAGAATATCTGAGATATTAGTAATATCATTGATATATAATAGAAACAGCAATGGCCCCAGTATGAAACCTTGAGGCAGTATATAAGTAATAGAGAGTTTAGTTGAGCTAGTGTTATTGTAATACACATATTGACTTCTATTAGATAAATAACTTTTAATCCAGTCATTGGCTAAGCCACGTATACCATAACATTGGAGTTTTTGACACAGTATCTCATGGTCAACAGTATCAAATGCTTTAGATAAATCTAAGAACACCCCTAGCACAAATGTTTTGTAGTGCTTCTGATATTTTGTCTACAATGGTCATTAGTGCCATGCTGGTGGAGTGAATTTTTTGAAAACCAAACTGATATTTGTACAGAATATTATACTTATTAATAAAATTTATCAGCCTGTTATACATTAATCTTTCCAATATTTTAGAGAAAGTTGGTAATATTGAAATTGGTCGATAGTTAGAAAATATTTTTTTTTCCTTAGATTTGTAGATAGGTATTACCTTAGCTATTTTTAACTCATCTGGGAATATTCCAGTATTTATAGAGATATTATATAAATATGTTAATGGTTTAATAAAGCTTTTATATGTTTTTTAATTACTTTACTGGAAATATCATCCCATCCAGGACTAGATATTTTGAGAGAGTTTATTACTGCTGATACCTCATTTTCAGTTACCGGTTCAAGATATATAGTTTTAGTATTGCCGTTTTTCATGTATGACATAGGGTCTGTTTGGTTCTGTGGAATGTTTTTTGCTAGGTTAGAGCCAACATTTATATAGAACTTATTAAAACATTCGCTTATTTGTTTTTTGTCTGATGTTACTACTTTGTTGACGATGAATTTTGTCTGCGTTATACGTTCATGTTTCTTGTTTATTATTTCTTTTAAAAGGGACCAAGACTTTTTAAGGTTATGCTTATTTTCTTCAAAGATTTGTAATGTTCAAGTTCAGATTTCCTTAGTAAGCCATTCAACTTACTTTTGTATACTTTATATTTAGTTTCGTTATATTTTGTGTTTTGTCTCACATATTTAACATATAGTCTATTCTTCTCTTTTATTGAGTTTTTTAGCCCATATGTTAGCCATGGTTTCCTATTCTTGTAGTTAAGCTTGATTGTTTTTATGGGAAAGCAGTCATTGTATTCTCGCAGTAATGACTTATAAAATACTGAGTAGGCTGTTTGACAATTATTTGTGTATGTCATAATATCCCAGTCAAGATTTTGCATGTTATTACAAAATGTATCTATGTTTGCCTGGGAAAAGTTTCTGTTTGTTGTGCATTTAAGATTGTTGGTTAATTTGCAATTATTATCAATGAGAAATATTGGGAAGTGGTCAGATATATCTGAATACATAATGCCCTGGAGCATGTTTTTATGATTATTTGTAAAAATGTTATCAATTAATGTTGCCGATTGATTAGTTACCCTTGTTGGTTTATTTATTAATGGAATATAAGAGTGTAAAAACATCAAGTTTAAAAAATTACATGTTGGTGCATGTACTTCATGGTTAAACAGATTAATGTTAAAGTCACCCATAATGTAACATAATTTGTTTTCATTGTTAAGAATATGAAGTTTATTAGACATTTCATCAATACATTTGTTTATATCATTGTTTGGCAGTCTGTATATAACACCAACTATAATATCTTTACCATATGAATTACTATCTTTATGAATCTCTATAAACTGACATTCTATGTAATCATTTAATTTAGTAATGTCTAATCTAGTGTGGCATGCAATATTGTCTTTAATGTAGAGGGCAACATCACCACCTACTTTAGTGTGCCTATAAATATGTTCTGCTTTGTATCCTGGTAAATCACAACTGTTGACATTGTAGTCTTGACACCATTTTTTGCTTATATCAATAACCAAAAAATTATGATTTAGTACATGGAGATACTGATCTAATTCATGTAGATGTTTGCTAATACTTCAAATATTAATGTGTAGTAAAGAAAACATTTTGTTCATTGTTGACAGTTGAGAACATTTGTTAATAAAAGTGTCTTCAACAAAGTAGTCACAGTTATTTTGTACGGCTGAGTAAACGTTATTAAAATATTGCAAATCTGGATCATTATTGTACATAGGCAAACTGTGGCTATTATTATTCAAATCAAAAGGATTAAGTAGCTTATTTTGTAAATCACAAAACGATATATTCGTAACATCAAACCAATCATCAGAGATGGCATTGAGGAAATCATAGTCATTTTTGAAATGATTAAATGGCAGAATAGACGAAATGCATTTAATGCAGTGCCAGTTGGTAATTAGCTTCACATCATTAATTTGCAAATAAGGTAAACATTTAGTATGATATACACAAGAACAAATGATACAGGTTAAGGAAGTATGCTTATTAACATACTTTTTACATATACAACACTGTTTTGGCGTCATTAAAATATGTTTGAATAAACATGTAAATTGAATTCATGTAAACACAGTGGAAAGAAAAAGAAACACATTTGCAATTACAAGAACATAGCCCTATATCATAGCACTTAGCGAATTTGCTGTATACAATCATAGTTTGATGTATACAGGTACGGAGCACTGAAACTGGGTATGTAAGTCCATGATGCATTATTTGGCATTGTCATTCAATTCTTTAAGAGTCTTGATAATGATTACTTTGTTCGCAATGTTCTTTATGAGGATGGTCCCATCTGACGACCAACAGTCATTTATCAACTTCTTCCTTTTTGCGACCCGGCAGTTGTAGAGCAGTCTGGCCCTGGTCTGCATTAGGTCCTCATTCAGGAATAGGACTTGAGTCCTGGTGCCTTGACTCTGTTCATGTGGCTTACCTGCTGTGCCAGTCAGGTCTGTGTCGACGCTGCTTGATGCATCGGCTCTCTCATCCCATCGCGGTCTACGTGGGTTGGGATTTAACCCTACCCTGGCTTTGTAGATTCGCCTACGGCTCGTGTATGTTGCAAATTTGACAAGCACTGGTCTTGATGGCTTGTCCCTGGGTCCGACTCGATGAATTCGGTCAATCTTCTCCAATCAGAGGGGCGGACTCAGTTTTGGATTCATTGATTCATTTAGCGCATCTATTGTTCGTTTAGCTATGTCCTCGTTTTCGCTTTCCACAAGACCGAAAAGTCTCAGTGAGTTTCTCCTTGAGTATTGTTCATGGTCATCAAGTGCGACTTCCAGATCATCGACTCGTTTTGTAAGTGACTCTATTGTTGCATCTTTCTTTTCGATAACACATCTGAGGTACGAAACTTCTTTCTGTAAATCATTTACTACAACTGTTTGTAGTTTTTCAATAACTTCTTTGTTGCTGAGAGCAGCCAACATTCCGTTAATAAAGTCTTCCTTTTCAATGGCTATTGAACTACTAGATGAAGATATACGCCGGCTTCTACGTGTGGTTGTCATGTTGACACCGCGTATTGCCTCATGTTAACACCACGTATTGTCTCAAGTTTACATCTGATTCGTTCTGGAGGGTGTTACGCAATTTGGTAGAAGGATAGTCACACCCTTCAGTTGCAAATGTTAAGGTTGGCTGCACATAGGTCCAGACTGTAGATGGTCCAATGTACAGCTGAAGTAAACTATCAATTCAGACAAATTCACACACCTATTTCGCGTGGTTTTCACTTACCTCAGTGCTCTGTACACTTATGGCTCTAGCACACTACTTTGTGTGTACAGGCACATGTTATTGGTGCAAAAACGTTAGTTATCTTGCAACCCTTCACCAGAGCCACACCAATGCCCGCCATTTTGAATCTCTGCCTGGTGTAGGTCTTGAACCCAGAACTCTGGCATGTAAAGTGGATTTGCTAACCACCTCACTACCGCCTCTTTACCATAGATGCACATCAGTAGATGTAGACTAACTACAAGACAGTACGCACCTGTTCCATGTCCACTCTCTTCCCGTGGTAGTTAGTCTAGTCGTATAGGCACATCAGGTGAAGATAAACTCAAACAGAGTGCGAAAGATAAAAACTCCTGCAAACAGAGTAACCTGTCACGGAACTCCACTCAACCTGTAACACTACACAACCTGATGACACTCTCACACTAACCTGTCACGGACACTCTCACACTAACCTGTCAACAACACTGGACACTCTCACACTAACCTGTCATGGACACTCTCACACTAACCTGTCATGGACACTCTCACACTAACCTGTCACGGACACTCTCACACTAACCTGTCACGGACACTCTCACACTAACCTGTTAACAACACTCTCACACTAACCTGTCAACAACACTCTCACACTAACCTGTCACGGATACTCTCACACTAACCTGTCAACGACACTCTCACACCAACCTGTCAACGACACTATCACACTAACCTGTCAACAACACTCTCACACTAACCTGTCAACAACACTCTCACACTAACCTGTCAACGACACTCTCACACTAACCTGTCAACGACACTCTCACACTAACCTGTCAACAACACTCTCACACTAACCTGTCAACAACACTCTCACACTAACCTGTCAACGACACTCTCACACTAACCTGTCAACGACACTCTCACACTAACCTGTCAACAACACTCTCACACTAACCTGTCACGGACACTCTCACACTAACCTGTCAACAACACTCTCACACTAACCTGTCAACGACACTCTCACACTAACCTGTCAACAATACTCTCACACTAACCTGTCAACGACACTCTCACACTAACTTCAGAAAGATAATTTTACAGACACTGAATTCAAAGGCACAAGGAAACCTCTACACACTATAACATAACACTTTAACATTATAACATAACACAACAACACTATAACATAACATCATAATGCTATAACACCATGACATAACACTATAACACATTAACATAACACCATAACATAACACTATAACACTATATATAACATAACACTATTCACACTTTCACAAGTTACAATCTAATGATCAAAGCCAAGTTTTATTATTTCAACAGACAGACAGACAGACAGAATTGTATACTCATCCAATTCTACAGACCAGAATAATAACAATATAATAATAATAGTTTTTAAAGTGGGTGTCAATGTAAATGTGAAACTTATAAGTATACAAGTGTAAGTATAAAACACACCCACATACACACACACACACACACATATATATATATATATATATATATATATATATACATACACACACACACACGCACACACACATTTATCTTGAGAATGTACAAACTTGATGTGGGAGACTTCTATTAAGACTAATGAAGTCGCTCTCATAGGAGCCACCCAAGATAACACACTTAAATTAACTGCACATATTATATAAATTATACAAACCTTACAAATTTTATATCAACGAACCTGATTTGTGATGGGCTAAATGCTTTGTGATAGGCTAAATGAATTAAGGAGGGAATCTTAAGTTATCTTACAAACTATTGGTTTAAAGACTAAGTCTTGTCATTCTTAAAGACAAACTTAAACATAAGAAATACGTAAGCCTTACTTAAAGAAAACTGGCTGTGAATTGGTCATGCCTTCCTCGAGCTCCATCTCTCCACCATCCTCTCCTTCGCTCAGTTCATCGAACTTCACGAACAGTTCTTGGGCAATGTCGCCCGATGCGGGTACCTGCCCGAGAGACATGATGGGGGGCGGGGTGGAGGAGGGGCGGGGGGTGAAAGAGGGGCATGTCTGCTGCACGGGTGAAGCATCCGGGGGAGCAACGGTGCTGCTCATGTCAGTCTTTGACTCGTCTCCAGAGATACTGAGGAAGAATGACCGTAGGAAGAACAGTGCATCCTGTGGATGGAAAAATAACTGTGAGTGACTGAAATTTTATGCAAATGTAGCAATTTCATTTACAGGTGTATCTGTTGTTCTACAAAACAGTGGGAATGTAATTAATGAGCCATATAAACCGCCTCACAGACACTAGAGTGCAATTTAAATTCTCAAAAGCAGACAGATTGACATTTACTTCACTGAAATTCCAGTCAAGTTAAATCACTTATAGTGAACAAAATACATAGTTTTAACCGTTAAAAAGACTTTAACAGAAAGGTGTAAAAACCATCAAAGTGGACATTGAGCGAGGAAGTTATACAGTTGACTCGGTACTGACCTGGTCAACGTTGAGTCTGAGGGGCTGCAAGGACACTTTCAGGGAGCATTCCTGGGCCGTCTGCGTTGGGTCAGGCCGCACGTGGGTCAGCTTCACCACAAGCTAGGGTCACACATGAAATAGTTCACCCTTAAAAATACTGTAACAGGTGTACTGGAATAAACCTGTGAAATTACGCAGAGACTGGAGTAAAATAGAACATTCAACAGTTTCAAACTATTTAAACAGTATGAAGTTGGAAATTATTTAAATGCTAGAAAGCAATACTGAAGTATTATTGCAACTGCGACAAAAGTGTGTAACCTGTTATATATTATATAAATTTCTTGTGGTGTTGTGCATTTTTAACAAGGCATTTTTAACACATCTGAAGAGAGACTCTCGCAAATATCTGAGCTGTGAATAGTTATCTGTGCCAAAGTCTCGCAAGATCCAATCAATGTATCCTAGTGTGCATTGATTTTGAGCATGTCCAGCAAACCATGCAGCGGACGTAGGTAATCATAAGTGGTTTATTTGCGGGCTATATGGATTCCTGTTACCAGGTGTACACCACTCAAGGTAGGCTGGTGTGCACCACTCAAGGTAGGCTGGTGTACACCACTCAAGTTTGGCTGGTGTACACCACTCAAAGTAGGCTGGTGTACACCACTCAAGGTAGGCTGGTGTACACCACTCAAGGTAGGCTGGTGTACACCACTCAAGGTAGGCTGGTGTACACCACTCAAGGTAGGCATGTGTGAACCACTCATGCAGCAGGGAAACAAAAACATTCATTTCAATTGCTTTGTATTACTATAAAACATCAGATGCATCACCTTAGTTCTTAATGTGTGTACATTATTGTATTCTACACTAGATTTCAAATATTTATTTTTGTGAAACACAGTACAGAGTTTATGACTTTCATAAACTCATTGTTGAATTTATCTTCTCCTATGATGACAGGTTCTATATTCCTTGTGACACTGACAAGACACTAGCCATGACTGGCGACCCACCATGCTGGCGTGAGATTGGCGGGGCAAGGCGTCGGATGTGTACTGATACAAGAACTTGTTGATCTTGGACAACGTCAGTCTGTCCCGGATCTCCACCTCGGAGATGAGCAGGATCTGTCTGGATGCCTGCTCTGTGTTCTCAGGGAACACTTCATGCTGCACACGGATCTGGAAGGATAAGAACCAAAGGTACTGGATCAACGAGGTACTGGATCAACGACGTACTGGATCAACGAGGTACTGGATCTATGAGGTACTGGATCTATGAGGTACTGGATCAATGAGGTACTAGATCAATGAGGGCAAAGTCTGCAACTTTATATACTGCATCTATTGGTTTACAAAATACCTGGATCCCAGCATCAAACAATCAACTGACCAGCGACAAAGATGCTGACTGCATACTGAGACATTAACAAACTCAACTGATTGAGTGACTGATTGATTGACTGACTGATAGATTGACTCTCCGTCCGACTGTCCGACTGACCGACTGTCCATCCGACCAACCGTTCGACCGAGACCGACCGACCAACCGACTGAACAAGCAGAGACACAAACAAGTGATGCAGAAGCTCTGACCTTGTTGAGCTGGAACTCCACAAGTACATCAATGTCCCTCTGAGGTCCTCCTCTTGCCTGCCACCCAACTTTACCCATCTGTCCCGTCGTCTTGTAACCATGGCCCGATCTACGGAAAACAACTGCACATTATATACTCACATAAAATTTAGTTGGTACTGTTTTCCTAATCACTTGAAGCCTCTGAAAAAACAATATATTTCACCAAAGACTAATAAAAATATTTCTTTGAATCATACTTATCTTATTAATCAATAAAGTTGACATAGCATCATCAAAGTTGACATAATGAAATTGTTCAACAACATCTTTGACTGTGTAACTGGACATTTCATGTCAGTACCAGAAATAGAATGATATAAGCTTGGTGTGTAAGCCCACTGACTTCATCACCAAAGTGATATTCTTGAATTACCATTATCATTAAACAAACAACTAATACATAATCACATAACACAATTAACAATTAGCAGTATTAGAATAAATGCTATTATTTGGACAAATAGATTCCAGCTGACCTGTGAACTTTGACCCCAGTTGAACTTGCAGATTTGTGTCGACCTGTAGAGAATTCACAAACATGTGGGACACACTCTGTAAAATACACAATGAAATGGTGATATCTAAAATCTTGTATTATGAGTCCGCTGATAAGAGTAAGCTTCTGATAGGTTCTCTTGGCATGAGGCTCATAAGGTAGTCTTTATTCAATGTCACTCTTGTTGTACCAGAGGCCGCCACAGCAAACTGGAGTTTTACCTAAATTAATTGGTCAATGATTAAGGAGTGGAACAAGCATGAATACGTTCAAAAACAAACTTGACAAACATAACAAGAATCGTTGTACTCTCAATAAGTCAAGCCTTGTCTAGCTGCCGTCTGGAGTTTTTGCTTTGGATGGTAATCTTGTTACATCTAGTCTTGCTAAATTCTTGTCATCTGGTGATACTCAACATAGCTCTATGCTTTGATGACAACATGAGAACTACCTTCACATGTCACAACATTCTGACATCAATATTTTAACACTAAAAATGAAATAAACATTTCTGCATCCAATGCGAGATCTGCCTCTCCATAACTAACTTAAGACAGTAACTATCTATATTACTGTACACTGCCTCTTTCTACCCCTCTTGGTCACCCTCACCCTCTCCTTTCATGAACTTACCCTTCTTTGTGCTAGATTCAAAGTCATGGCCTCCGTACATGTACCAGACTAGAGACATCTCTCTAAGCGTGTAGCGTAACACAGCCCCAGGAAAGTTCTCTGGTGAGCGCAGCTGGTCAGTCTGACCAAGGGGCATGTGGAAGTGATTGTCCACTATGGCTATAGGGTCAGCGGTCAGACAGCGGATTCTTGGTTCACCATCACGTGACTGTGAAAAGAACATGATTTTTACTGGTGCTAAGTAAAGCATCACAGTTCATTACATCATCAGTTATCATGGGTGATAATTATTGATTGATTGATGTTGTTCAACCTCATCAACTAAATTAATTTTATCATAAATTATGTTAAAACTTCTACTGATTTAGTCCATCGTGAATCAGGTTAACTAACGGTCAAATCTGTAGTGGGTGAATAGTTTACGCAACATGTGCAGTCGGTTTAATAAAAGAAAAAAGATTAATAACTTGCAATTGTGTGAACAACTTTATGTCAGAGTATATGATAGAGCCACTTTTCGAAGAATTTCGACTGCATCTAGTCAAAAATAATTTAGTAGTTTGTCTGATGATTTTATCAAAACTAATTAATGCATTTGCACAAATGAGTTAGTGTTATGTAGTTGATACTAGACAGGTTCAATTTTTCGTGAAATGAATATGAAACGAGACGAGCGAGAAAACTGGATTGAGGAGGCAACGTTAAGTTACATTTATCATTTAGTAAATGCTACGAGACTGATACATGCCTCAACATGGCTCCCTTGCCTAGATTGCCTAACGCAGCCATATGCCTCACCATGACTCCCATGCCAGGACTGTCAATGATACAGTATTCGTCATCTCCGCTGTACTCTGCGACTTCGTCAGAGGGCTCCCTGATCACAGGTGACGGCCAGCCTTTTTCTGTTGTGGCTACTACAGGACTTGCCGTTTCTGAGCGCATGACTGTCCAGTCCGCTGCAGGAATGCTCCCAGCAGAGGGCGCCACATTTGCTTGTCGCTCGTCGGGAAATAAGAACTCTGTGGGTGTTTGCGATTCTGGGTTGTGTGATGCGTCTGTGAGGTGTCGAAATATAAGGAACTTTAATTAACCAATATTTTCACTGTGACTTCACCTAGGATATTTCTTGTGTAAGAAATGTTTCCATTAGCAAATAAGCTTACAATAAATGTTAATAACATAAGATCATTGAAGACAACCTTTCATACAACCACAGAGGAAATACATTTCATACAACCACAGAGGAAATACACTTTATACAACCACAGAGGAAATACACTGTATACAACCACAGAGGAAATACACTTGATATAACCACAGAGGACATACACTTCATACAACCACAGAGGAAATACACTTTATCTAACCACAGAGGAAATACACTTCATAAAACCACATAGGAAATACACTTCATACAACCACAGAGGAAATATACTTTATACAACCACAGAGGAAATACACTTTATATAACCACAGAGGAACTACACTTCATACAACCACAGAGGAAATACACTTCATACAACCACAGTGGAAATACACTTTATACAACCACAGAGGAAATACACTTTATACAACCACAAAGGAAATACACTTCATACAACCACAGAGGAAATACACTTCATACAACCATAGAGGAAATACACTTTATACAACCACAAAGGAAATACACTTTATATAACCACAAAGGAAATACACTTCATACAACCACAGAAGCAATACACTTCATACAACCACAGAGGAAATACACTTTATATAACCACAGAGGAAATACACTTTATACAACCACAGAGGAAATACACTTTATACAACCACAGAGGAAATACACTTCATACATTCGGCAGAGACTGCAGTAGTACCTGCCTTCAATGGACCCTCCGACGAGCAGGCACCTGTTATGTCAGGACACTTTCTCATTGTACTGACTGTTTTACCATGTTAACGTCCCTCTGATGAGGGGCTACCTGGTGAACGCAGACAGCGGACACGATATTTTGGCTATGTGTCCCTGTTAAGGCGGACAGCAATAATTAATTTCATAATTTTGTTTAGAAAATGACTGGCAAACAGCATGGTGTGTGGCTGGTTGTCGCAGTTACACAATGCAAGAACTGCCTGGTAGTCGCATAACTTTGATGGCCGTGCAACACAGTCTCGCCTAGCTCTACTCCTCATGTTTGTCCAAACAACTAACTTAGAATTGCTTTGATGGTGCTCAATATTTAGGTACAATGAATGTGGAAGTGAGGTGATGTTTGTTTTGCACTTGCATAGATAAATGATATTTCGCCAGTGCCGGTGGCTTCCCTTCGCCTTCGCTTCGGCAGTTCGATTGGGTCTAGCGCCAGTGGCTTGTCAATTGCAATTGAAATCCACAAATATGCCTTGAATCAGTGAAATAGTTTTTAATGCAGTTGAGTAGGCAACACCAATACAAAACTGTGGTGAAGTGACGAGGAAGCACAATAATGTTTCCGCTGATCCGCATACACGCATCGTAAAAATCCTTCGCTATGCCAAACCCGCATATGAAAGAGTGAATCCCAATATCAAGCGGCACAGGATATGTGCATTCCTAAATCAATGCTTCGACATTGGTTGATCGACGAAGTGAAACAATTATCGATTGTATCTATTGTAGTTTTTAATGTTTAATCACCTTTCACACTACGTCTGTCAACTGATATACGTGTTTGGCTGCTCATCTCCAGGTTATTATTTTCGATTCGCATTAGCTGGCGACATTGTCATAATTTTGTAAATAACTTACAACTTAGTGACAGAGTATCTTAGCTTGAGAAAAGTCCTTTGAGATTTATGAAATGTCGCAGCTGAGATGTTTTCCGAATTTTGACAATATGCAGCAATTTCTTGAAGAATACGGGCCAAGCTGCATAGGCTTATGCTACCTCTGTGTGCGGTTAGATTTTTAGAATTCGTTCAGAAAGGACGGACATTACAAGAGAGCAGGGTCGGGTGGACAATCTTGTGTGGAAATGTTTCTGATGTGTCATCACTCGTGCGAGTCTGGATTGTTGCGTTAAATTTTTGGGAGTGGTACCGTATTGACCAATTTATGTAAGACATGTAATTTTTTTTTTTTTAAATGTTTTTTGTTTTGCTTATTTTGTAGTACCACAGTGATAGCCTTATTATACAACATGTGCAGGTTTTAATTATTAACAGATGTCCTAACACATTTCTACCATGTAGTAGTACTAGTAATACTGAACCCTCCAATGCAACATGCCTGTCCCTCCGATGAGGGAGCACCTGCAACATAGGGACACTTGCTTGGATACAGAAGTGTCCGTTGAAGGCAGGTACTACTGTATTTTCAAATGCATGATTCCATAACTTGCACTGTTTCATCATATTTTATTATGTTTCATTAAAACTGTTGTGATAAGTAAATATATATAGATATATCATTATAATGAGTCATACAAAAGATATGATAATAATAACATTTCTATAGCATCTAAATCTTCAGAAACCCGAGTTCAGAGGCGCAACAAAAAAGAATCATTAAGCATGGTATCGTGAACACAGAGACGCAAAAGTCATATCATAACGAGGGACCGCCAAGGATTTAGGGTGGAAATGCAATTTCATAAAAATTTCAATATCATGTATTCATGTATCATTTCATGGGCGTTTTGTAAAAATACCATTACTGATGTCATTTTAATCTGCACCTAACATGTGTACATTTATGGCCTTATGCACCAAGTGGGGTGTGAAGAGGATAAGTAATATGTGTACATCTACGAAGCCTCTCTACCTGTGCTGTCGGAGTCACTGCTGGAACTGTTGGATTCCTTCATGGCGTCTGCCATTAGACTGTGCACATGCTCCAGGTGGGTCTGGCTGACATGGGGGCTGTCCGAGAGGCTACTGCTGGAACTTGCCATCATCTGTCATCATCACGGTTACACATCAACAACATAGTGTAACGAATTAATGACAGTTTGAAAAGCAACAACACAGATGAACAAGTTTGTATCAAAACACAAATATGTCATTCTAAATTATCTTACTCTAATATTCTCTTCACAATACATTTGCTAGTGTGCAGTCACAAATTATTGTCAATCGTTGTCAATGGTATTAAAACAGTTCAAAGCATGAAATTACATGAATGCCAAGTTTTTAACAATTCCAACAAGAATACAAGTTATCATTACTCAATGCATACTTATAAGGGTCTAGTTGTGTAATGAAAACCATGAAAGTTTTCAAGATTGATGATGTCATGCAAAGCTAATTTTTAAATGACTATGTCGCTGTATTACCTGTACTAATGAAGACATAATTGTGAACTCCAGTTTATTTTATTTCAAGATGGGCATAGCTAAGTTATAAGTTGCAACAATTCAGCTATGTCCTTTCACCACATCATACAAAGTACAATCGTGCATGTTGAATAAACTATCATTAATTCACAAAAAAACTTGAAACTGTCAAGTGTATTGACATAAAACAAACATTTACGTAACCATGATTGTCACAATATAAATTTATATATTTCCACACAACTGAATGTCAATATGCAGTAACACAAAGTACTATGGGCCTCAATGATGGACTGCCAGACTGAAGAAATCTGTTCATCTATTTCATGCACTATATCACTGGCACTAGTCACATACTAAATTAGCAATTTTCTACATTTAACTTATAAATAACTGAGTAGTAGTGATAATTTAAAATCAACATTGCATTGTCTTTTTAAAGTTAGGCCCAGATTTGTATATATATATAAATAAATAAATAAATAAATATATATATATATATATATATATATATATATATATATATATATATATATATATATATATATATATATATATATATATATATATATATATATATATATATATATATATATAATATATATATATATATATTATATATATATATATATATATATATATATATATATATATATGCAAAAATACTGCTATATAATTGTATTTAATGTGTTATACAATTTTTTAACTATCGGTTCTCAATTGTAATATTCTTGATGGCCACAAATGAAAACACACCTTGAGTTTGGTATCTGACTCACTCCTAGGAGTGTTACTGAGGTCGCCGTCTGTCGCCAAGTAGTTCAGTAGGAGAGCCAGCGCCCGGCAAGAGTCTGAGCACGTCCGGATGTGCACGATGTTGTTGGATGCACGCAAATCCAACTTCGGGTATTTCTGTGAGGCAATTCCCACAGCACCCACATATAAAACATGCCAATTTGTATTCTATGCCACCTCTGTCACCTGGTGGCAATATCATTAGACAGTGTTTCATAGCAAAATATTCCATATATTGACATCCATCCAAAATGGACAACTGGTCCTGTTATGCATTATATTTACATAGACATCAAATTTGGCATGTAATATACCATATTCGACCTATTATGTTGCAACTTAATAGGTCGAATTAGCATACACCTCCTTTTTTAATCAGCAGGACCCATAATTATTGTAATTTGAGTAGTGTGGAACAACTGAAGTGTCGCCATCTGGTGTTACACAGTTAGCACCACTTTTCAGTTGTTTTACACTAGACACCAAATGACACCACTTAGTTACCTTATTATTTAGAGAAAAAAATGTTGGTGTACACTTATAAAAACAGATTCTTTGACATGTTTCTATGGGCCAATTTTTTTCATGCTGATTAGGTGGAATATGGTATATCTCTCAAGAATGGGGTCTTTGCACCCAAAACAAGAACATTATAATCCAAACATTTTCATTATTTTATTTATTATTTTATAATGGCCGCTTGACCATAGGCTGTGACTGACTCCAGTAACAGAACTGATTTCCTGTGCGATGACAATGTAACTCACGGTGTCTCTTCCATCGCTGGTCCGCAGGGACAGCTCAAACATGCCTACATCAATGACACATACATAGTCTGCAAGGCAAAGAACATGGGTTTAGAAGGCACTACTAATGCAATCCTCTAAAATAGGCTGCAAAAATTAGAGTGTGGACAGAACGCATTCAGAAACTCAAGCTAACATTCACTGATGTAATGCCACACTTGGTCACAACTGTTTGTACAAAACTTGGTACTGCATTCAGGATTAAGAGCAACATACATGTTTTATATATATGTATGTGTGCATATGCGTGCATGCTTGTGTGTGTGCGTGCATGCGTGCGTGTACATACATATATGGTAATACAATATAATCAAAAGAATATCAACAATAATCTTACCTTTTATTGAACTACCTTTTAAATCATCTGATTAAATAACAATAAATGCATTTATATACCTGGAAAAAAATTAATTAGTTACAAAATAATAAATTAATTCTAAATTAGTTTAAATGTAATACGAATCTTCAATCTAGGAGAGCAGCCAACCGTGTATTCATTATTAGCCTAAAACCTAGCCATAAACACCATCTCAAGCTGTCCTAACAAATATGCCCACAGTGCTAGTATCCCAGCCAAATGACTTGCAAAGAGCCTGAATTAGACTTACTTTTGCGTAGATCCACCACATTTGCGTCACACTTGTCAGAGATGTACAGTGCTGCGTCGTCGATTAGAAATCTAAAAAAATATTTTCCAGAAGCTAAACAAAGAAACTCTTAAATAAAAAAACAGAGGACACATATTCAGCAGACTCTACGGTTAAGAACTACACCAGAAATCAATGGCTTCAAATAGTATTACTTGCCATAAACATAATCACCATGACAAGTAAATAAAATATTCAGTAAAATATCATAAGTATAAATCAAGTTCTGCTATCAACAACTCTGTCTTGTTGCTCGCTCTTCTCACCACTCTTTCATCGTAGCCATGACGATGA
Source organism: Lamellibrachia satsuma (assembly GCA_033239005.1). NCBI lineage: Eukaryota > Metazoa > Annelida > Polychaeta > Sabellida > Siboglinidae > Lamellibrachia > Lamellibrachia satsuma. The sequence continues at coordinate 5,241,759 of BSQZ01000037.1, read as the reverse complement.
CTAAGTCATCAGTGATACTCTAAAAACATCAACATTTTTGTCATTTAACTTCTGACCCCAAGTACATGAAACTTAGGCAGACCTGTGTGAAACTTTGGTAACTTTATGTTCGCCAGGTGGTGCTTCAGTCATCATAACACACACACCTGCCCACATCCACTTGAAGTCAGCACTGTTATGAACTACGTTTGGAAAATAAACAATGTCTTTTTGAAAAATACATTGATGAAATGACACTAAACGAAACAGCTGTCCCCGAATAGGCCAGTTTGGTTCTCTGTGGTAGTAGAACAATTTAAACCATTTGCTGCATGCAACATGCCTCTGGAGAGTTGATTTCCTACCTCAGCAGGGAAGTTGGCGATTCAGCGATGATATTACTGGATATACTAAACGTCTCCATGGTCAACACAGCTCTGTATGGCAGAGATAGCGGCCTGGAAAAGGAACGGTGATTATTTAAGAATATCTCACACCACCAAGAATCCTAATATTTTTTACATGATTATAATGGTGATTTTCTAAAGATGATATGCTCTTACAAATAGTAATCAAACAAAACCAATCAAACATACAATATTTCAATATTTTACGGATCTTGCTGCACTTTCGCTGACCTCCATGGATCATTGTCATGTCAACGCCATGGTGACACAGGTCATCAAGATAACTAACAGATCATCACGTAACTAACGGTTAACAATACATTGTGCAGTATAAAATTTAAAGTTGATGTTATTGTTCATGCACCAAGTTCTGTCATGACTTGACCAGTGATCCCACTGACCTGTAGTCGACCGCACAGCTCCATATATGTGTGTGCAACTCAGTGACAATCTTGGGGGGTGTGTACCCCAAGATGGGATAATCAACGACGTTGAAGAACTCCATCAGCTGCAAGGAGGATTGGAACACTAATCATAGCAGTGTTCACCTCACGACTTTATAATATAATCTTATAATTTAATGTCTGGTTTTTGTATACTTTACAACTACGGGGCTATCCATAAAATATGTCATGCCATTGTTTACTTTTTGAGACCACTCCCACCCCCTCGTCACACTTCGCTGGCCGTGACACCATCTAAAACTATGAGAGAGAGAGAGATAGATAGAGAGATAGAGGGAGAGGGAGAGCGAGAGAGAGAGAGAGAGAGAGATAGAGACAGAGGGAGAGCGAGAGAGAGAGAGAGAGAGAGAGAGAGAGAGAGAGAGAGAGAGAGAGAGAGAGAGAGAGAGAGAGAGAGAGAGAGAGAGAGAGAGAGAGAGAGAGAGAGAGAGAGAGAGAGAGAGAGAGAGAGAGAGAGAGAGAGAGAGAGAGAGAGAAAGAGAGAGAGAGAACAGGGTCCTACCTGGCTGATCCAACTGAGGGAAGGTTCTGCAGGGTGATGGCGCAGGGTGGTACCCCGCAGTCCCACAGCAACCTGATACTCCTGTAGACAACACAGACATGTCTTTGTTCATCTCACATCAAAGGGCAACCAAGTCTGATGGCATAGTTATAGAGTCCACGTTTCTTTTCTTTAATGTCAAATTGTACTGAACAAGTCTTACACTTAATCCATTTGGCCTTTTCAAATCAATATTGGATTTGTGCGCATAAAAGTCTATTGGTTATAACACTGTACAACAAAGTTGTGAATTTGTCTGTATAACATCCCAAATCCTTTACTGGATTTTTGTGTGCATGATTGTGTATGTGTGTGTATATGCATTCATATGTGACTGTTAATGCATGCCCATCCTAAGGGGGTGTTTGTGGGTTCAAATGAATCCCCTTTCTGAGAGAATTTCTTTTAACTGTAAATCTTTTTCAGAAATCATCCCATAAATTGTGTACGCCCAAAACCCCTTTTTTAAAACCCTCTCGTGTGTGTGAGCGAGCGAGCGAGCGTGCGTGCGTGCGTGCGTTCGTGCGTACGTGCGTGTTTGCGTGTGTTCACATCAAAACATTTGTAAGTTCACTTACGCACACATACAACTGATCCTATTTGCATTGCTCACACTTATCGCCTTCCCCAATCACCCAGATCAAACAACTTACACGATATTTTGAAAACTTTACCAATTCTGCAGGGAACTACCCAATCACCAACAGGGCACAGTGACCGACAATCAACAATCGTCAAACCAAAGTGCAACTGCATCACCAACAATATTCAGAAACATTTGTGTTGTTATTATAACCGTAATTAATTACTTAATATAAATAACATTTAGTTGCTTCACTGACGACATGCCTTGATCTTGTTGCGCTGGTCGTTCTGTACTTTGATGGCGACACTCAGGGCGTCTGCACCTTCGTTGACCCCTGCCCCCTGACCTTCTGATCTCACGTGGATGCCCTTCTCGGATGGGTAGAGGGTGGCTAACAGGTGACTGGGGGTAGCACGGGGACCCACCTGATCCCACAGGCAGGTGTTGGCACCGACGCTTATTGACCCTAAAATAAATACAAGCAATGTGTCTGTTAGCAGAATGGTGAAGTCAGATTTATCTACAGTAGTGAGCTGTCTCCAAACAACAAGGTTTTATACCTGAAGCTATAAATATTAAATGGGGATACGCGACGTTGGCACAGCCAAGGTTGCACATGGGTTTTTATGCAAGCAACACCACATACAATTAATGATTGGTCCATTGCTAATTTATTCTATTATGCTAATTCCCGCAGAGATGGGTGACGCGCTCTGTGAACCCAGTTTGCCTGCCTCCACATATTGAACCAATCAGTGCGCACCAGCTGCGTGGCGCTACAGATTTAAAACTCGGACTAGCCACTTTGTTTTACAGAGTGGACGCGCTTTTCAAATGTGTCTTTCTCTTTATCAAGTTTAGCGCAATTTTTGCGCTTCCATTATCATTGATCTTCGAGCAATTGTCAACGGGTGATTGTCGACGGCGCTCAGTGAGCGAGCAGTTGAGTGTTTTCTTTTCAGCTAACCAGCAATATCGTAACGCGCACCGCCTGTGGAATTTTTAAATGCGACATTTGGTTGATTCTGACAGCTGGGGACATATACAGACCTGCACATGCATTTAGATAAAAAAATTTGCAAGTATTTTCATATTTATAATACACACACATATATATACATATATATATATATATATATATATATATATATATATATATATATATATATATATATATATATATATATAAACAAACATACACACATATAAAAAATAAACAAACACACATAAACGAATAAACATTACCTGCGTGCCAGAGTGTTGCATTGTGGGCCAGCACACAGATCTGTTGTAGATCCGGATCTCCGTTACATTGGAGAGCAACAAACACGAGTCCCTCCTCGATGTCCAGCGTGAACTCTCCCTGCCTCTCTTCCTCTGTCGTCAACCCCCTGCTCTCCTTCTCCTCCCCCTCCTCTCCCTAGCAGCAGACACACAGCCAATGGGAACATCTGCCTCCGTTTAGGTCAATAATTTTTTTCAATTCAGATGAATTCATGAAATCATATCCTATTTGGATACGGAACAAATGATCTACTGTTAACTGTGAGAATATGTTTAAAAATAAAACCGTTTAGGGTGACTTACCCATAAATGATAAGTCGTTGGACTCACGATAAGCTTCAATGTCCACTTGTACCCTGCGATTATCACTTGGTGTGGCAATCTTGATAATCTCTTGTTAAATCTAATCCGTGTAAATTCCTCATAAGTAAATTATAAAACTGACATACATACACCATGAAGTAATCCTATATTAGTTAAGTTAACATGTTTGAACTAAACACTGACATGTTTTAGCTCAGAAAATTGCAACAACTAACATGTTTAGAAAAGATGATAAATTGTAACTCTGGCTGCATGCAGATGGAGTGTGACCTTGCACCGACCTTGAGAGGGATGTATCCAGTGATCCTGCCCTGGGCGATGTTCAGGCTCAGACACAACTTGCTCTGGTGGGGTTGTCGCTCCTGGAGCTGTCGTCGTCGGTAACGCTCCTTCTGCTCCGTGATGGAGTAGTGCTGACCGGAGCCATCCTCCGAGTCAGAACTGGAGTCTGGGCAACATGACGACTCATCAAAGTAACTCGGCAAGACTGATCCAGCAATGTAGGACTACTTGCGTGTTTATAGTTATTTAATTACAATAATTATTTATTTATTTATTTACTATAATTATGTATTTATTTGCTATATTTATATATTACATTTATTTATTAATCTTAATGAAAATACTCTATTTTTTATTATATATATTTTATCCATAATATTATATATTTATTATATTTATAATTGTATGTATGTTTTGCATGTGCCTATGAATAGGCTACTCCCAGATATATGGCACTTTATAAATTTGAGTAATAACTGTAATAATTCTACAAATCGTACATCACCAATGTTACTATTTACACAGATGACAGAGAAATATTTATGGACTAGAAACCTTACTACATATCATTATTTAAATATATTGTGAACGTGTCTACGAGAAATGAAGGTATGCCACAATTTGCAAACGGTTGCATACTGTTTTTTATGTTATGGTGTTGTCAGAATAAGTTGTGTTTTGTGCATTCAGTCTAAATCTGTAATGTTGTGTCGGTGTCTACACAAGTTTTAAAAGCGACGAACTATTCTGCGACTAACTAACTGCAGGAGGAATATCATGGCATGAGCTATATCACATGAGTATTTTTCTTCTAGATTGCCTATGGCTTACTAATTAATTTGATCTTGAATCCGCCCTCCTTCCCCGCCTTTCTTCCTTGTGTTTCTGTAATTAGTTAAAAAACTGTTGTGATCAGTCAAAGAACTATTGTAAATCGTTGGTAGGAAGGAAAGTTAAAAAATGTCTGATTTTTTACGCTTTCCCCAATTTGTGCATTGAGCATGGGTTTATTCCCCAGTCAAGTGTCCGCAGGGTTTCAGTGCGGTGACAAGCTTTCTGCTCCTCCGTCGGTATTTTGGAGTTATGTTTATACAGGTCAGTTTGGGGAGGGTGAAATGGCCCCACCTGTTTGTGGTTACGGTTGTATATTTATGGTTGAATGTTACCAAGTACAGGTTGCATTTTATAAGTGTATTCTGTGCATATTTGTTTATGGTTATATGTGTTTTGGTTTTATTTCCATTAGTATGTAGGGACGATTTAGGTATGGTGTATGTATATGAATACGTGTTACTGTCATGGCATGTAGGAATGTGGGCTCTAAGAAACCTCAAGTTTCGTACAAGGCTGTGTATCATGGGTTCAGCATCGTATCTGGTTTACATTGTAGAGCTCACATTCCTGTTATTGTTGCCCCCCAAAGTGGCTGCAGGATAAGTAGTCCACTTTCCAATAATGTCATCATTCGACTAATTTAAATTCTCTCTTAACAGTTGCATTGGACTTGTGTTGCTTATTTCATAAATAAAATATTGTTCAGCAGGAAGTGATCACAGTGAGAGAACCATGGGACACTGGTGCCTTCTGATTACTGGACAAGACACCAAACTATGGGTTGTTATCCTGAAACTGTGTTGTAGATGGAACTATCATGCATTACGACCATGAACAAAATCATGGTAGTGTGAAAATATAAAATGGTTCATTTTTGCCATTGACAAATTTCTTTGTTTTACATCTCGGGCACCAAACTTTCAGGGGTTCACATATGACCACAAGGTGGATCCATAACACTTTTATTTTTTCGAAATTCATCCCACTGTTACCCCGAATCGAAGAATTACGTATGAAAAACAGCATGGTACAGTTTACATAACCATCAAGTTATCCCATTTGCTGATGACGTTAATGTACAGCGGGAAGGTATAGACATCGACCTACCGTACTGGAGACTTGACTTGCACAAACTGAACATCTCTAGCTGTTGCTGCGACTGCTGCTGTTGCTGCATCATCTGACTGGCAAGGTCGAGCCCCATCCCGACACTGGGGGCAAGGCTGTAGGGGTCCTGGGTGTGGAGGGGTGCGGGGGCGACCGGCTCCCAGATCACCAGGTCATTCAGGACCCTGTTGGGAAGACAGGATTGTGGGATGAAGGGAGAATTATCTATGCAGATCTCACTGGCTGGGAGATTTGAAGTCTCTGTTGGGGATTTGTTCCCTCTCTGGACATGTACAGGTGACGTATGCATGCACGCACACATGCATGCACACATGTACGCACATGCGTGCACGCACACACACACACACATATTGCGGTAGGTACTCTATGGTGGCGCTGTGTCTGACTGCTGCAGAACATAAGGAGCTACATCACAACTACAGTTCCTGCTGCATTACTGACAAATGTAGCGTTGAAAAGTTAACTGATTTCAGTTATTTTATTTGCCAGGAAATAAGTGTTCTCAGTCAGCAAAGTTGCTATGTTAGAAATGTTGACCTATGTTTGAAATGTTGAACTAAGTTTGAAATGTTGATGCAAGTTTGAAATGTTGACAATGTTTGAAATGTTTTCTGTCTGTAATATCTGACCTGTTGTAGAGAAGTTCAAAGAAGTCTTTGTCTGGCGCCACGATGACCACGTTGGGCAGTGTGAGCTCTAGCACCATGCGAGTGTTGGCGACAGACGTGTCCTGGAACTCTGACATCTCCTGTCTGTCCCCCGGCATCACCAGCTACAAGACAGGTGCTCATTTATACAGCTGAGAGAACTAAGGTGATGTGGATTGAATGAACGTGCTCAAGCTTCAAAACAGCAGCAAGAGGATTGAAACTCTCAATTCAGGGTCCAACATTATATCATTCAAACCCCATTACCATTTCTGCAATTGAAATTATTTTATAATGTACTGGGGTGATGTCAATATTTAATATCCACACATGTTCCAGTGAAAGAAACCAACTGTCAAAGCTTCTCTTTAAATGAACAATTAAAGTCAAAGCTTCTCTTTAAATGAACAATTAACTTATTTTATACCTGGATTATCTAGTGACTGACAGAGTAAAATGGATGAAGCACAACTTCTTACAAATAGACCATAAGATTTACTTTCCTCACAAGGTCTTGACATGAGAAAAGTGCACATCTGGGATGGTATTATGATTAGTTATTTATAATTATGATTAGTATTATGACTAAGAGGAGACCAAATTGAAGTCTTTAAGATATTGAATGGGTATGAAAATATTGATAGAAATATGTTTTTCTCACTCAAGAAAAATAACAAGATTTAACAAGATTGCCATCCCAAACAACAAGTTCCAGATGGCAAAGTGGACAAGGAAGCCTTTGGCTTATTGAGAGTGCAAAAATTTTCTCATCTATGTGTAGCCCACCCTTATCAAATATCTGTCAATTCTATTTTTAAACATATTCACACTACTAGCATTAACACAATCATTTGGCAGTTTGTTCCATTCATTTATTACACTCTGTGAGAAAGATTACTTTCTCATGTCCAACCTACACTGCTCCTTAACTAATGCTGCTTTGTGTCCTCTGGTTCTACTGCCTTCTTTAAGTTTGAAGAACATATTCCTATCAACATCCTCATAACTGTTCACTATTTTAAATACTTCTATTTGGTCTCCTCTTAGTCTCCTGGTCTCTAGTGTTGTCAAACCACATTGTAATAAGCGACTTTCGTAACTAAGGTCTCAATTCTGGAATCATTTTGGTTGCTCTTCATTGTAGTCTTTCTAGCTTGTCTATGTCCTTTTTACGATACGGCCTCCATGCTTGAATACAATATTCCAAATGTGGTCTAACTATTGCTTTGTACAGGGATACAATTAGCTGTTTCTCCTTATAAATAATAGTTCTCCTAATTAGCCATAGAATTTGATTTCCTTTTGAAGTAGAACTAGAGGTCATGAGGTAAAATTAGTAAAGGATCAGTGTAGATTGGATATCAGGAAGTACTCGTTCTCACAGAGGACAATAAATGAATGGCAAAAATTATCTATAGATTGTGTAACTGCTAGCAGCGTGAATATGTTTAAAAACAAGGTTGACACATAACTCAGGAGGGCGGGTTACACATAGATGAAAAAATGTTGGACTCTCGATAAGCCAATCGCTTCATAGTCCACTTGCTATCTGGGCCTTTGCTTTGGATGGCAATCTTGTTAAATCTTTTAACTATTGATTAGTTCCTTACATGGAAGATGGGTAATGTCTTACCTCCTCATTCTCATACATGACTTTACGGGAAGAGAAAGGGGAAGGAGCAGGTTTTGTGAACTGACACGCTCCATTCAGTGAGTCGGTCTGCATTAGCAACTCATCCATGTCATTCATCTCTTCCTCCAATACTGAAGAGTGCGCTTGCGGGAAGATCTTTATCACAAACCTGAGCAGCCAAAGATTATCATAAATGCATGAATATGTTATATACATACAAACATTTGTTTTTACCAAAGAGTGACAAAAAAGGTTTTCATCTTAAATTGTAAATCAGGGAAACTTGAAGGCAACGTTTTGTTTTTCTAGAACTGAACAATAAAATGTATGGAAACATCATAATCACAGATTTGAATAAAACATCTTAAATGATATTATAAACTGCAAATATATCAAACAATATTTTATGATGTAGTATTTTATAAATTTGGGTAATGAACAATGGGAAATTGAAGTTTCTTAGAAAGACATCCTGGTAAAGACACACGAAATGGAATTATAAGTCATCACACAATATATGGTTACACAGTAGACTCCACTTAATAGAGTTGCAGAGAACAGAATCAGCCGTTTACTAGAATAAATTGCTCTGGCCTGAAGTGACCGTATTGAGAACGTGTGAGTTTCTTTGACTTACTGGGGCCAGTCGAACCCATCGTCCCCTCCCTGCTGCAGATGAACGGCGGAGTTGATCCGGCAGAAAGACATTGGGCATTGCTCCGGTGACGTTTGAAACAATCCTGTCAATCATGTCTGTATGTCTACATGATGATTAACTTTAACTGAGTAACTAAATATTAGGTTCAGCCAGTTTAATATATGATTTTTTTTACTTAGTTACAAGGAATTTCTAGTTTCACTAATTATATTATTGAAATGTAATTCAGGTGATCCTAGGAAACATCTGAGCGATTATAGAGGGAACATGAGTAAAAATCTATATATATATATATATATATATATATATATATATATATATATATATATATATATATATATATATATATATATATATATATACATATATATATATATATATATATATATATATATATATACACATATATAATAATATATAATTTGTTCCTGTTATATGGAATAAGAATATAGTGATATATATTTTGTACCAGTATTCTTGATGATTATTTAAAAGAATAAATACATTCACAGATTTATGAAAGTATGTCAGTCGTACACACAACAGAACTGAACCAACACACAGACAAAGGCTTCTTTCCAGCAAATCTCTATTATCAACATGTGTTTATATCCTTTCTGTGCCAAATCATTAAATAAACACAAATTAATTACTCCTGCCTGAAAGGAATTCACTTCCATCTGAGGGGTCTGACACTGATGACATATCATGACGTCATGACGTACCATGCACTTCCTTGCATGTCACCTCCACCTTCGACACTGACGATGATGCACTGATGCACGTATGGACATCAATGTCACTAAACTTGAGGATGAGAATCTCCTTCTGTAGGCAGCGGCGCCACCACGGCTTGTCGATGCCTTGACTTGGACGGAGGTCAGGCACAGGGAACCTGTCACATGGAACCATCAATCACTGGTCAGTTTCTAGAGTCAAAAATTGCAGATAGCTATGGCATTATTGATGTTAATGAAGCCATTATTAGGGTTGACAAAATGACTCAGGCTTGCCATATTGTATGGATTTTTGATATGTACTGTGGATTTTAGTTGTGATAAAGTATATTATGCATTCATCACACAAGAAAAAAATTTAATGACAAACTTACAGCGGTTGAAACACAAATACAGCCACCTAGTCGATTTTATTTTACATATTATATTTTGTTGCATGATCAATGGTGTATGATAGATTTATGCAGCTGTATACAGAATTTCAAGTAAAAAATATGGATTATATCAACAAAGCAGACTTTGAACCTTAAGGGCATACATTCGTGACTTTCGAAATGGTTTCGCCAGAAAGAAATTAAATGTTTAAACATGTAATAAATTTGACCAACAAACCTCAGAAAACACGTAAGAAATGAACTGGTCACTTTGATGTCCAGTGTATGGTCAGACACTGAGCTGTCATCATCCAGGGCCTGATGGAAACAGTTCTGTGCTGACTGCAACAACAACACAAGCAACACTTACTCAGACAGTCGGCGCCAAGTAACTGTTTGGTTAGTTGGAATTCAGTGACAGTATTTTTTATCCATATCCAGGCAATTTACTCTGATGACATTGAACTAATTAGCTATAACATAAATACACACACATATATATATATATATATATATATATATATATATATATATATATATCAATTAAAGACACTCCTCAATTAATTTAGCCCATTGCGAATCAGGTTCATTTAATATGCACAGTCGGCTTAATAAGGATGCATTGTTATGTTAAAATCATCTGATTTTATCTGTATTGTTACATTAGGTAATTTGTGAATTTCTCAATGACACAGTATAGAGGCAGGCTACACAATGCCACGTTGCCCTTTTTATGCCAAATTTCAGTTCTGCTGAACAAAAAGTAGCTTCATCAAAACTAAATAACCAATTTGCACAAATGAGCTGGCATGTTGTCGTGGATACTGGATAGGCTAAATTTTCCATGAAATGGGTCTGAAACAAGATGGCCGAAAAATTAAATTCTGGAGGGACCCTTAATAAAAGGTTTATATCATAACAATGTAGCGCCACCTGGTAGAATGTCGGATTCACCGACCAGTACATCCCGCTCATGCTGGGTTTCTCCACCAGGGGCTGTGGATTCAACAACTCATGGATGCGATCAACGATGGTGATGTCGAGTTCTGACTGACACTTCGCCAGATCAATTTGCAATTCCATGCTCGGGGCCACTGAAGCCCGCCTCGACATCTGAAAACATGAACCACGCTAAATATATTTCACATGGGCATTTTAAACTCTGTATATTCATATTAGTTTAGTATATATCTTGAATGTTTTTGTTTCTGGCAGAACATATCAAAGGATGGCAATTTTCTATAAACCGGGTGCACCTAATTTTCTTCATTACAAAGATGCAATACTTACAGCAATCATGCACAGTGGTCAAACGTACAGGAATATGCTGAATGTAAAAAATGTATTAAATATTTTGAGTGTTAAAAAATGCATTTCATCGCTCATATGCACATTTGAGTGTCGGGAAAGGTGATGAAATGCCCTGTTTACATTCAAAAAGTTGCACATGCATTTGACTATGCATTTGACCATTGTACACGATTACTATAAGCACTGCATTGTTATAATGGTGAAAATGAGGTGGGTCCGAATTAAAAAAGTGCCCAGAGGACATTTAATTTTAATGTTTTGGTCCGAATATCGTGTCTACATTGCCTGTGTAGAGGGGACATCACTTTACGGGAGTTAAAGATACGCCCATCACATGATCGTGTGAACGCTGACCACAATCAACTTTGTCCACAGGTATTGGAAATGATCCACAGCTGTTCCTGAATGTATTGAATTGCATGGCTGATATTCATCAACAGATAACGGTCAAATTATAATAAAAAAGTGTGGTTCATTAAAACAAGTTTGGTGGTCAAGGGCGGTCAAGGGCGGTCAAGATGTTTACACTTGATTTTATGAGAAAAATGACCAGACTTTGTACTTTAAAAAGATATTCTCTACTTTACTGATGTGATGTTTCAAATTTGGTACTTTTCCTCTAGTCCACATTGAAATATATGCCCTTACAAAGTTTCAGGTGTTTATTGAGTTTTTTAACTTTATGGCCTTTGATGGTTTAAAAAAAATCTCAGTCAACTCTTAAATTTGGCAGTGACCTTCCCACTGCCAAATTTAAGAGAAACAGTCACTGGCCATAAAAAGTAGACGGAAGAGGGTGCTAGAAAAAGTAGACAGAAGAGGGTGCTAGAAAAAGTAGACAGAAGAGGGTGCTAGAAAAAGTACAGAAGAGGGTACTAAAAATTAGACAGATGAGGGTACAAGAAAAAGTAGACAGAAGAGGGTGCTAGAAAAAGTAGACGGAAGAGGGTGCTAGAAAAAGTAGACAGAAGAGGGTGCTAAAAAGGATGGATGAATTTGTGATAAATGTTTTACAAAGCTAAATAAGCTAACCGCAGCACTGTTTTACGTTAGCCCGAGGAAAACATATACCAGCTGCCCTGGACAACGGTAACACACACTCAAGGTGAAATTTAGATACAAAAGAAAAGAAAATTATTTTACAAGTGTTGAACGCCATTAATAATATTACCTGATGTTTCCTTGTCATTGTCTGTATTGTAACGTGAACACACGAAGACGTGAGAGACTGCAGACTACTGTACATCGGTGCGCTGGGCTCAACGCCATCTTGTGAGAAGGTCAGCAACTACAACACATACAGTGAGATTAACAGAGAAATGGAAACAAATCAAGCAATGTTGACACAAGATAATGCCCAGTGTTGTCTGTCGGTTGTGTTGATAAACACGGTGATTAAACTTGGTCCTAACAGTTGCTAGGCATTGTTAAATATGTTTTCTGCAGTGTGTTCAAATAGCAGCTCCAAATAATATCATAAAAGCATCAAGGTTGTTACCACAACATCAATTGTAGCGTACCTGAGTGACAAGTGACTTGCTGACATCAGCAAGTCACTTGGGACCAGGACGGAAGACCACACAAAGTCAAGTCACTTGGGACCAGGACGGAAGACCACACAAAGTCAAGTCACTTGGGACCAGGACGGAAGACCACACAAAGTCAAATCACTTGGGACCAGGACAGAAGACCACACAAAGTCAAGTCACTTGGGACCAGGATGGAAGACCACACAAAGTCAAGTCACTTGGGACCAGGACGGAAGACCACACAAACTCAAGTCACATGGGACCAGGATGGAAGACCACACAAAGTCAAGTCACATGGGACCAGGATGGAAGACCACACAAAGTCAAGTCACATGGGACCAGGATGGAAGACCACACAAAGTCAAGTCACATGGGACCAGGACGGAAGACCACGCAAACTCAAGTCACATGGGACCAGGATGGAAGACCACACAAACTCAAGTCACTTGGGACCGGGACGGAAGACCACACAAATTCAAGTCACATGGGACCAGGACGGAAGACCACACAAACTCAAGTCACTTGGGAGTTGGGACCAGGATGGAAGATCACACAAACACAGTCACATGGGACCAGGACGGAAGACCACGCAAACTCAAGTCACATGGGACCAGGATGGAAGACCACACAAACTCAAGTCACTTGGGACCGGGACGGAAGACCACACAAATTCAAGTCACATGGGACCAGGACGGAAGACCACACAAACTCAAGTCACTTGGGAGTTGGGACCAGGATGGAAGACCACACAAACACAAGGGCCCCCGTTGCAACAAGGAGCAGGAATACAGACTCATCGTTGTTCTGTCTGAGTTTTACTCATAATGTGCTCTCGTTTTTTTCTTCAAGCATTGATATGTAATACTCGGTCGTGGCTCTCAGCTCCACGGCTGGTTGTAGGATGTTTGTAAACAGCCACTAATGCAGCACCTATCCTATTTCAGACTACAGATAGTGAGTCCAAGACAAGTGACCTATTTACCCCATTGATTTCTTCTGGCATAGACATCAGGTGGAAGGGACCTAAGGCTAAGAGATACAGACACCAGGTGGAAGGGACTTAAGGCTAAGAGACACAGACACCAGGTGGAAGGGACCTAAGGCTAAGAGACACAGACACCAGGTGGAAGGGACCTAAGGCTAATAGACACAGACACCAGGTGGAAGGGACCTAAGGCTAAGAGACACAGACACCAGGTGGAAGGGACCTAAGGCTAAGAGACACAGACACCAGGTGGAAGGGACCTAAGGCTAAGAGACACAGACACCAGGTGGAAGGGACCTAAGGCTAAGAGACACAGACACCAGGTGGAAGGGACCTAAGGCTAAGAGACACAGACACCAGGTGGAAGGGACCTAAGGCTAAGAGACACAGACACCAGGTGGAAGGGACCTAAGGCTAAGAGACACAGACACCAGGTGGAAGGGACCTAAGGCTAAGAGACACAGACACCAGGTGGAAGGGACCTAAGGCTAAGAGACACAGACACCAGGTGGAAGGGACCTAAGGCTAAGAGTCACAGACACCAGGTGGAAGGGACCTAAGGCTAAGAGACACAGACACCAGGTGGAAGGGACCTAAGGCTAATAGACACAGACACCAGGTGGAAGGGACCTAAAGCTAATAGACACAGACACCAGGTGGAAGGGACCTAAGGCTAAGAGACACAGACACCAGGTGGAAGGGACCTAAGGCTAAGAGACACAGACACCAGGTGGAAGGGACCTAAGGCTAAGAGTCACAGACACCAGGTGGAAGGGACCTAAGGCTAAGAGACACAGACACTAGGTGGAAGGGACCTAAGGCTAAGAGACACAGACACCAGGTGGAAGGGACCTAAGGCTATTGGTTGTTGATTGTTTCACAGACACCAGGTGGAAGGGACCTAAGGCTAAGAGACACAGACACCAGGTGGAAGGACCTAAGGCTAAGAGTCACAGACACCAGGTGGAAGGGACCTAAGGCTAAGAGTCACAGACACCAGGTGGAAGGGACCTAAGGCTAAAAGACACAGGCACCAGGTGGAAGGGACCTAAGGCTAAGAGACACAGACACCAGGTGGAAGGGACCTAAGGCTAAGAGACACAGACACCAGGTGGAAGGAACCTAAGGCTAAGAGTCACAGACACCAGGTGGAAGGGACCTAAGGCTAAGAGACACAGACACCAGGTGGAAGGGACCTAAGGCTAAGAGACACAGACACCAGGTGGAAGGGACCTAAGGCTAAGAGACACAGACACCAGGTGGAAGGAACCTAAGGCTAAGAGTCACAGACACCAGGTGGAAGGGACCTAAGGCTAAGAGACACAGACGCCAGGTGGAAGGGACCTAAGGCTAAGAGACACAGACGCCAGGTGGAAGGGACCTAAGGCTAAGAGACACAGACGCCAGGTGGAAGGGACCTAAGGCTAAGAGACACAGACACCAGGTGGAAGGAACCTAAGGCTAAGAGACACAGACGCCATGTGGAAGGGACCTAAGGCTAAGAGACACAGACGCCAGGTGGAAGGGACCTAAGGCTAAGAGACACAGACGCCAGGTGGAAGGGACCTAAGGCTAAGAGTCACAGACGCCAGGTGGAAGGGACCTAAGGCTAAGAGACAAAGACGCCAGGTGGAAGGGACCTAAGGCTAAGAGACACAGACACCAGGTGGAAGGGACCTAAGGCTAAGAGACACAGACGCCAGGTGGAAGGGACCTAAGGCTAAGAGACAAAGACACCAGGTGGAAGGGACCTAAGGCTAAGAGTCACAGACACCAGGTGGAAGGGACCTAAAGCTAAGAGACACAGACACCAGGTGGAAGGGACCTAAGGCTAAGAGTCACAGACACCATGTGGAAGGGACCTAAGGCTAAGAGACACAGACACCAGGTGGAAGGGACCTAAGGCTAAGAGACAAAGACACCAGGTGGAAGGGACCTAAGGCTAAGAGTCACAGACACCAGGTGGAAGGGACCTAAAGCTAAGAGACACAGACACCAGGTGGAAGGGACCTAAGGCTAATAGACACAGACACCAGGTGGAAGGGACCTAAGGCTATTGGTCATGTTTCATTGAAACAATACCAGGTCGACTCAAACCCTAGTTGTCTCGACTGACAGGCCCAACTGGTTGCGGTGGTACTGGTGGTTGTGGTGGTACTCGTGGTTGTGGTTGCCACTGGCCTCAATGCAAGTCTCACTCACTGACATACACCCTCCTCCCCACTGGCCTCCATGCAAGTCTCACTCACTGACATAACCAAATGTTGACATCTCTGTGCATAATGTTCTGTCAGAGCTAAACTTAACCTTCTAATTAAAATTAGTAATATAAGAAGCCATATATGCCTGCTGTGACGATTACTCTGCTAGAACTGCACTATTTCCTGTGCTGGCAGCCTCCCGAAATTGATATTGCCAGTTATTCCTGTCATGACAACTTTCTACCTTCATCCTGCTCAATTTTTCACCTTTGATCAATTTTAAACCTGATACATCTGAACATTACATAATTTTAGTTTATTTTATATCTACCTATTAATGAATATGAAAATGAATACTTTTATTTATGATAAAAACCCATATACACTGTACATACAAATTATGCATTAAAAAATAAAATAAATTAATAAGTTTTAACAAAATAAGTAAAACATATTATAATATTGGCTTCCCTTGAAACATTCAATATAGGGGTATACATACATTGTTTTTGTAATAACTTTTAAAAACATTTGAAATAACTTTTTAAACATTAAAGAAAAATTAGTGACTACTTAGTTATCATTATACATATGTATCATTGTCTCGTGGCTGAAACTCTCTAATTTTCACACTGACGAGTCACCGTTTATCATGAATCATTTGTATTGAAGCTTAAGTGAAGACTTCACAGGAAGCACCTCTCGAAGAAAAGTGGTTTATTTTCTTCATTTATGAGATCATTTATAGTACAATCATCAAATGTTGTTTACTGTTCAGATTATCAAATGCACCTTCATGATCTGAAGTTATCAGCTGCTCAGATTCGCAATGTGTTTAGTTATGTTGCCAATATTAAACCATACACATAATATATGTGATGTAAACAGGAGTGCTGATGTTGTTGATAAGTAGATAGATTGTCAATCAGGATGTCCTGTAGACATGTGGTCTATGGGAGAGAAGGGGAGAGAGGGAGAGGGGGAGAGGGGAGAGTGGAGAGGGGAGAGTAGAGAGGGGGAGAGAGGCAGAGGGACAGATGGGAAGACGGTAGACAGATTGTGACAAAGGATATCCTGTAGACATGTGGTGTATGGGAGATGGGAAGAGGGGTAGAGGGGGAGAGGGGAGAGGGGGCAAGTGGGATAGGGGAGAGGAAAAAGGGGGATAGAGGGAGAGGGGTAGAGGGGAAGAGGGGGAGAGTGGGACAGGTGGTGTGGGATAGGGGGAGAGGGAAGAGAGAGAAAAGGGGGGGAATAAATATAGAGAATGATAGGAAGAGAGGTGGGTAGATTAGAAAGTAAGATGCACTAGAGTGAGAAGAATGATGGGAGATATCAAAGAGATAGAAGCACAATGGATTTGGAGGAAGATAAGATGTGCACAAGTTGTACGCGGAGGGAAAGAGAAATGGAAGGAAGGTGAAAGTGAACAAATTAAAGGAAAATAAAAAGGGCAGGAGAATGAAGGAGTGATCCGAAAAGGGAACAGAGGAAGAGAACCAATGTCCCAAGTGTACAGTTGGCTGACATTAAACACCCAGACTAATTAAGTGTGTTGACTGCTGACAATGCAGGCTTGTTGACAGCAGGAAGTGGCCATTGATGACTAGTGCAATGTTACACAAGGCCAGAACGTCCACTTGGTTCCACTGCCCATCACATGACCACAAGGGGGGTATTAGTTATAGCTGCTGTCTGCCAGGACTGGTCTAAATGACTGGCCATAGGCTCACTGACCTAGGGTAACTGGACACACTCCTAATGGTCAGTTGTTGACCAGACAGTTGATTAGTTCAATAGGCTTCATACTGTGTGGGTGAAAACAAGAATAAAATACATGTCATCAGTTGTCTTTAAATTCCTTTCACTTGCAGTGATTTTTAATCTGTGAGAGCGCATGTATGTATGTGCATGCGTGCATGCGCCCACAAGTACTGACATGTAAATGTACAGCACCTATATACACATTTTTTATATATTATGTATGTGCATGCATGCGTACATGCGTCTGTGTGTGTGTGTGTGTGTGTGTGTATGCGTGCATGCGTGCATGCCTACACATTGAATGGAAAGTGCTTCTGATTAGTATCAAGTAGAAAGGGTCCTATTCTAATGTACATTTTTATTATAATATTTGGAATATTTGGTAAATACTTCAACATACAAATCACCCAGTGGTACAACATACAGATCACCCAGTGGTACAACATACAGATCACCCAGTGGTACAACATACAGATCACCCAGTGGTACAACGTACAGATCACCCAGTGGTACAACGTACAGATCACCCAGTGGTACAACGTACAGATCACCCAGTGGTACAACGTACAGATCACCCAGTGGTACAACGTACAGATCACCCAGTGGTACAACATACAGATCACCCAGTGGTACAACGTACAGATCACCCAGTGGTACAACATACAGATCACCCAGTGGTACAACGTACAGATCACCCAGTGGTACAACGTACAGATCACCCAGTGGTACAACGTACAGATCACCCAGTGGTACAACGTACAGATCACCCAGTGGTACAACGTACAGATCACCCAGTGGTACAACGTACAGATCACCCAGTGGTACAACGTACAGATCACCCAGTGGTACAACGTACAGATCACCCAGTGGTACAACGTACAGATCACCCAGTGGTACAACGTACAGATCACCCAGTGGTACAACATACAGATCACCCAGTGGTACAACGTACAGATCACCCAGTGGTACAACGTACAGATCACCCAGTGGTACAACGTACAGATCACCCAGGGGTACAACGTACAGATCACCCAGTGGTACAACGTACAGATCACCCAGTGGTACAACGTACAGATCACCCAGTGGTACAACGTACAGATCACCCAGTGGTACAACGTACAGATCACCCAGTGGTACAACGTACAGATCACCCAGTGGTACAACGTACAGATCACCCAGTGGTACAACATACAGATCACCCAGTGGTACAACGTACAGATCACCCAGTGGTACAACGTACAGATCACCCAGTAGTACAACGTACAGATCACCCAGTGGTACAACGTACAGATCACCCAGTGGTACAACGTACAGATCACCCAGTGGTACAACGTACAGATCACCCAGTGGTACAACGTACAGATCACCCAGTGGTACAACGTACAGATCACCCAGTGGTACAACATACAGATCACCCAGTGGTACAACATACAGATCACCCAGTGGTACAACGTACAGATCACCCAGTGGTACAACATTGACAACACGAAGAAGCTTTCTTCTTGTCTGTAAAATTATCACTATAATATAATACAGCAATTGCTTAATACACATCAAGCTTAAGACATATTGCATACATTTTTACTGCCTACAGTTTAGCATTTTATATTTGATAAAGTTGCGACTTGTTTGTATTCCACTGGTCACTGTTTGTATTCCACTGGTCACTGTTTGTATTCCACTGGTCACTGCTTGTATTCCACTGGTCACTTTTTGTATTCCACTGGTCACTGTTTGCAAATACTAATGTACCAAGTATAAATTGTAAAAGGCATGCACGCATGCATGCATGCATGCATGCATGCATGCATGTACGTAGTGTTACGCATGCACATATAACACTCTAATATGAAAAGAAAGAAATACCATCAATCTATCTCAAAGGAGTTTTCAAAGAAAAGGGCTACGGATTTGTGCTTTATGGTACTCTTCATACCAGCAATAGAGAAAACATCAAAGAACATAGGTAGGGACAGGTGTATACAACCATAGTGAAGACATCAAGAAACATAGGTAGGGACAGGTGTATACAACCATAATGAAGACATCAAGAAACATAGGTAGGGACAGGTGTATACAACCATAGTGAAGACATCAAGGAACATAGGTAGGGACAGGTGTATACAACCATAGTGAAGACATCAAGACACATAGGTAGGGACAGGTGTATACAACCATAGTGAAGACATCAAGAAACATAGGTAGGGACAGGTGTATACAACCATAGTGAAGACATCAAGAAACATAGGTAGGGACAGGTGTATACATCCATAGTGAAGACATCAAGGAACATAGGTAGGGACAGGTGTATACAACCATAGTGAAGACATCAAGACACATAGGTAGGGACAGGTGTATACAACCATAGTGAAGACATCAAGAAACATAGGTAGGGACAGGTGTATACAACCATAGAGAAGACATCGAGGAACATAGGTAGGGACAGGTGTATACAACCATAGTGAAGACATCGAGGAACATAGGTAGGGACAGGTGTATACAACCATAGTGAA
Source organism: Lamellibrachia satsuma (assembly GCA_033239005.1). Taxonomy (NCBI): domain Eukaryota; kingdom Metazoa; phylum Annelida; class Polychaeta; order Sabellida; family Siboglinidae; genus Lamellibrachia; species Lamellibrachia satsuma. The sequence goes on along the minus strand of BSQZ01000037.1, from coordinate 5,221,578 downwards.
GACATCAAGGAACATAGGTAGGGACAGGTGTATACAACCATAGTGAAGACATCAAGAAACATAGGTAGGGACAGGTGTATACAACCATAGAGAAGACATCAAGAAACATAGGTAGGGACAGGTGTATACAACCATAGTGAAGACATCGAGAAACATAGGTAGGGACAGGTGTATACAACCATAGTGAAGGCATCATGGAACATAGGTAAGGACAGGTGTATACAACCATAGAGAAGACATCGAGGAACATAGGTAGGGACAGGTGTATACAACCATAGTGAAGGCATCAAGGAACATAGGTAGGGACAGGTGTATACAACCACAGTGAAGACATCAAGAAACATAGGTAGGGACAGGTGCATACAACCATAGTGAAGACATCAAGAAACATAGGTAGGGACAGGCATATACAACCATAGTGAAGACATCAAGAAACATAGGTAGGGACAGGCATATACAACCATAGTGAAGACATCAAGGAACATAAGTAGGGACAGGTGTCAATAAGAAATGGGAAGACATCAAGGGCATCAGCTGGGGTGTAAATGCATACACACACAGGTGTCAGTATCAATGGAGAAAACATCCAGTGAGTTAGGACAGTGGACAGGTGTCAATAACAACTGGACATCAAAAGACTAGGTAAGGATTTGTTTATGGAGAAATCTTGAGTTAATCATAAACCCATTCAAGCTGATCATGAGCTGACAGACTTACCATTAGTGGTGAACATAAGCTCGGAAGAATCCCCCAATCAGTTTATATATTTTATTCTATCATTCATAATGGTTTATGTAACATTTCTATCTTTACTATGTATAGCTCCATATGATATAATTTAGATTATATATATATATATATATATATATATATATATATATATATATATATATATATATATATATATATATATATATATATATATATATATATATATATTTGTTATCCATCACCATAATTGTATTATGTAAATTATTATTTAATTATAATTATTTTATTTTATAAACATGTACAGTACCATTTTTTTTAGATTAGGTGCTATATAAATTAATAAACATTAAAACATTTACTTCTGGATACACAATGGCTGCTACATCCACAGTCACAGTTCCCCTCCATCCGAGAACTTCAGCACTCAGTATCATGCTTTAGTGACAGGCGACCCAAGAAGTATAATGGAAATGTCTTTACCAGTTTTTGCTATATTTCTACAGCAATATTTTTACAGGGTTTCTGCAACCAGAAACAGGTTTTTGCTGGCAGAAAGCCAATGCTTCATGCTGCACAGGTATAAATACTATATATTGTGTAAATATATACATGGAGTACACAAGTGAAATACTGTTAGACTCTAGATACACCAATGCCTCCTTTGTCGTTGTGCCACCTTGCTTTAGTGACAATCTTGTTACATCTTATTAGATATAATGTATGTACAACAAGTGTACACAGTGTGTACACACTGTGCTATGATCAGTAACCCTGATACTGCGACCAGACGATCAGATATAACAAGTGCATTGAGTTTCTTCTCTGGTTATTTGTTGTTGTTAGGATTAATTATTAGTTTTGTCACTGACTAGCTTGGGCTGTTGCGAAAAGGAGATCATAAACCCATTTGTGCGCATTAACACTGCCACTGGTGTGGCATAAAGAAGGAGGTGAAACACTGGTGTGGCATAAAGAAGGAGGTGAAACACTGGTGTGGCATAAAGAAGGAGGTGAAACACTGGTGTGGCATAAAGAAGGAGGTGAAACACAGGTGTGACATATAGAAGTGTAAAAAGTTTAACAACACAACACTAAAGTTTAATGCTAATTAATAATACAAATAAAAAACATATGAATGGAACATATCATAAAATTCTAGTAAACCTATGCTGTGCAAATAAATAAAATACATGTTCATAGAAAGTGATCTCTTTCACAATCATCCTGTACAGAGATTACAAACAAGCTGTCTATCTTGCATATCACAACAGTGGATAAACTCTAATGTTTAGCGTGGTCAATATTGATTTATCAAGTGAGAGGTTTCAGTGAGCCTGTAGGTAGAAGCAAGGGAAGTGGCAGTGCCCTACATAAGCCCAGGCAGGTGATTTTCCAGTCCAGTGATTCCATTCACCCCCCCCCCATGCACACACACCATATCACCAGAAAATAAATATCTCTGCCCAGGCACATTCACTGCTGCAGCCACACAGGCACAAGCCAGTCCATTTACATTCCAGTGAATGTGCTGTATGACCTCCGACCTCGTATGCCCATATACGGAACAGCCGTTTCCTGCTGTGACTCCTGGCGGTGACGCATGCAGGTACAGGTAAAAGCAGTTCTACGTTCATGAGGCGTGACAACAGTTGACAGCTAGACATCTACCTTACGGCTGTGTCACATACACACATGGTCAGGATTCCAACATTGTCTCTACAGCACTACGTCCCTACAACCAGCCACAGGTAGGTTAATTGTCATGTCTAACAACAACGACATGCCAGATTTCATCAGGTGTTGATGTACAATATCAGACATTAGGTAAATGACACTGACCCCAATCACGAGAACGCAGTGATATTCGAGTGCAGTGTGGACAGTTATGTGCAGTGGGAGGACTTCAGGTAGAATCCTGGTCTGACCAAGCATGGCGTTAGTGTCTGTATAAGTGGATATTCAATTACATTATTAAGGTATGTGAATTGTCAAAATACTGGATAGTGTCTGTAAATGTCAAACTGCTACTAGAATTGTTTAAGTTATTTGTGGTAATTTAGTGGCATACCTCCAAGTTGTTATATGGCATGCCTCCAATTATATATATAAAATGTCCAAGTTATAACATCCTCTGATACTGAGTGGATATACAGTAATTCTTCTACCACATTCTGGTTATTGCCTATATACAGTTGGCACCATACTACAGTCACACGTATCTTAAGCGACCTCTCAATGGATGGTCAAAAAGTGGTCTATTAATACAGGTAGTTTCTTAATACAGCTGGTTTCTTAATTCAGGTGGTTTCTTTATACAGGTTGTATCTTAATACAGGTGACACTTTGGGAGAAGCTGATTGTGGTCATTAACCCATTATGCCCCAGCATTTTATAAAAACATGTTCCCCTGTTCCCAGGATTTCTGGGAAATTTTGAGCGATTTTACCTCCTTGTGTTTAGAAATATGTAGAAAAAACTATTCAATATTGACAAATACAAGTTGTGTTTATTTTGAATAGTAGTAATTTCTCCACATGCCTGTATACACATAAATAGGATATATTAATAAAATGTTGACATTTGATCACAATTTGCAAAGACAAAATAGTAAGTTTATTAAAACTTTGTAAGTTATCCTACCTTGTGATTGACATTTGATAATGATCCCATGCTATAACCCTATGCAACCCAGCGAAGAAAATGTAGCTATATGTGTTAGCTTTGCACCACTGAAATTATCAAATTCTGACGGTTATTTTTCAGGTTACACCATATTTTATCATGAAAACTATAGAAATAAATTTTCGAGATGGCGTGAACAAAACCGATGAAAATCAAGATTTCCAAAAGGGCAACACATGCATGTAATGAGCTAGTGTTGTTGCAAAATGTATCCGCTAGGGTGTGGTAAAATTTGGTAGCGTTTAGTCCAGTAGTTAATCCCCAGAATTTTTTTTAATAGAGGGTCCTGTGAAATTGTTACTAGAATTGTTTATTTAATTTTATTTATTTATGGCATTTTATTAATTAATGTTAATTCAGTGGCATGCCTGCAAATTATTATACAAGTTCAAGTTTAACATTTTCTTATGTTAGTGAACATATTTCTATCACATATTCCCATCAGACATGTGCAAGATACACTTATTTAAATAAAAAAATTCCCAGTACCAATCCAACATGGTCAGATATGCTAGAATTCTGCACCGACCTTTGCTTATGCAGTTTGAGGTCAACACAATGTGCAAGACATTGTTAACAAAAATACAACGCTATAATTTACCCTTATCTATGATGATATAACATCAAATCTCAAACATGAAAACAAATAAAAAAATGTATTTTGGGGTCTATGGACAATACTTTGGATAGATGAAAAGAATGTGAGTAGACCCCCCCCGCTGCACCTCCGTAAAGTGTCTAGATAAATGGCTGCTTTAACTAGATTTAACAGTACGTAGGTCATTCAAGGCAAACAGTTCCAGATGACTTGTGAGCAAAAAAGAGATTAACATCGACAGTGTGACATTGCCATCAGACACCTGTCGATTCAGTTTTTAAACATATCCACAACGTTCGCATTTTTTTCCAAATTTACCCATTTAGCATTGTTAGTATAAAATCATGTCATAGAGTATAAACCATATATATTCTAAATCATGTCATATAGTATAAACCATATCTATTTTAAATCATGTCATATAGTATAAACCGTACCTATTCTAATACCTTGACAAATGTTTTTTTAATGAACTACAATTTCTTCATGTAATTTTACCATTTATGTTTAAAAATTGAATGTGAAGTTATATTTTAAAATAGTGATTCATTAATAAAACAGATTTGATGCTGGGGCAGATACAATTGAAACCATAAAACATAATTTTATGACAACAACTATCAGATTTTGTAAATATTTCTATCAAATTAAATATATCTATTAAAATATTTCTATCAATATAAAAAAATATCTTCCTAAACTGAAAAAAGGTCTCTTAATCGCCTAAATTTCTAGGTTTTTTTTAAGGTTGACTATAGTAACTTTAATAATAACAAATTATTCATGATATACCTTATAAAATATACATTTGATCTTCCAAAGGGTAGTGAGTTTAAAACATAAATATATATGTATATATAATACTGCTTAAATTAAATAATTACACAGTAAATATACTACATCAAAACAAAGGAATAAAATAAGTTAAGTAAAAATGTGTAGCATAGCGAATTAAGAAAGAATATGGTTAAAATACATAGTATTAGTAAGTTAACAAAAAAGCTTAGCCCAGTGAAAGTGTTTGTGGTCTCGCTCGCTGTTGCTTAATCAAAGACATTGCTCATGTTGAAATATGTTATTTTAAAAGCATGTTTGGAATCACAATTTCTTAGTGCTGGGCGAAGCACTATTAACTACAGAGACACAGCAATGGCCTTACAATAACATGGCACATTTGTATTGGGTTATAAACAAAAGCACCACACTACACAATTGGGTCAATTCAAGCCGTTCACTACTTCATAGGAACAACAGTTACATGACAAATCAAACAAACTTGGCTCTATTTGTTTACCTGTTGATACAGCATATTGACACAATCACACACGCACGCACGCGCACGCACACACACACACACACAGTGCCTGCCGCTTTGCAAAGCAGTATGTCACTTTCCATGCTGACTAACCCTGGACACATTACAGGGTCAGAACGTAAAGAGTTATGAGTGTTAGACATTATTCAATCAATCACTAAAACGTAACAAAAACGAATCTCTTGATCAGCAATAATCATGGACTTTTAAATGGTGGTAACTATAAAACCAGATAATGACTACAGTCAAATCCATGTAAATATAGTTATGTTCAGACATAAAATAAAGGAACTAGCAATATATACTAAATTCATTGGACACATCTTTGAACAGTGAAATATTTGTGCAAGACAGCTTACTATCAACTAAATGAAATGTCATCTAGTATTTTTTTTAATAACCATTTTTATATTTACACTAAAAACTACCCATATGGTTATGACACAATAAAAAATGCCAAACCAGTACAATAAATTATTACTAAAAGTGGTTTTGATAACTACTGATGCTAATTACCGACATAACAAACGCACATAGTTCCAATAAATACCTGTTTCAACTCTGGCAACAAAAAGTAGATCAGAACTGTCTGGCTTACAAAGGTCAGCAGTGAATGTAGTAATTATTTCATGAACTTGAATATACTGCTGTTCCACCCTACATGCCAATGATATGTAACCTAAAATTCTTTGTTTTTCAGTTATCACTGGATCTGGCCACAATGAAACCACATAAGCAAGCGTATTCAACGGTCTCGCTATCCTCGTTGCTACTCGCATGCAATCTCTTGGGCACATGGGCATGCCCAAGCACCCAGTGTGAATGTGAAAGCCACAACGGGCGACTTATCATCAAATGTAGTAAAAAAGTCCTGGACGCTATTCCAGAATTCAGCAGTGATGCGACGGAATACGACGAGTTGACGCTGGCAAACAATCGCATCACGTCCGTGCCAAAAGGTGCATTCAATGGACTAAAAATCAAATATCTTGACTTGTCCAATAATCCTATAAGCAACATCGATTCGGAAGCATTTAGCGGACTGGAAAGTGTCACTACCAAACTAGTACTGCATGTTGATGGTATGACGCAATTTCCCACCACTGCCTTGTCGACGCTTGTGAACTTGCAGAATCTTGAGCTGAAAGGTTTTGCAATGACCACACTGCCACAGAACGCACTTGACAATCTGTCAAAACTGGAGACACTGACACTCAAATCATGTCAGCTCAGTGAGATAAAGAGCAGTGATTTCAGCAGCCAACATCAGTTCAGTATCCTGGAGCTGAATCTACCGGGCAATGCATTAACGTCCGTGCCAACAGCAGCCATTGCATCACTACAGAACATGGCCACTCTAAATCTTGCACAAAACAAGATATCCACCATTGGGTTGGGTGCGTTCGATGGTGTACAGAAACTGGAAAGACTAGATCTGTCTAAAAATGGCGTTAGACAGATCAGTAATAATGGCTTTGCAGGCTTAAGCCAAACTCTGCATGTATTGCACTTGCATAACAATCACCTCAATGATCGTGAAATTCAGCCACTTCGTATACTGGGGCAGTTAAGAGTGATTGATCTAAAGTATAACTCTGTCGTCAACATTCCATCAGGATTCTTCACGTACATGCAACAACTCAAAGAGGCCGACTTCACCAAAAACACCCTCAGCTATGTTACAAAATCAATATTTCAGGGACTGGGCGACTCAGTGAAAGTCTTAAACTTCGCCGAAAATCAGATCACAAAAATCGAGCCTGGTACTTTCAAATCACTGAAAGGCTTAGAAGAACTGTACTTGGATCAGCAACCGGATCTGTCTGGAGTCCTCAATGAGCGTACCTTCAGCGGACTCGAACAATCACTGAAGGTTCTGAGTATAAATCGGGTGAAGTTCTCGTCAGGCAATTGGGCTGCTGTTAAAATCCTGGCTGGGCTGCAGACGCTGCGCCTTGCGCACAACAACATCATCAATGTGCCAGACTCTACGTTTCTTCAACTCAATCAGATGACGAAGCTGGACCTGAGTTACAATGACATCGCGAGTCTGTCACAGAAATCATTGTATGGTCTACAGGGCAGTCTGACGTCCATCAATCTGGAGAACAACCAGATCTCGACACTTGACAACTGCGTGTTTTACCAGTTTGACAAGCTTAAGACGATACGACTCAAGGAGAATCCGTTAAACTGCGATTGTCATCTCCGCTGGCTGCGCACATGGCTTGATCGATACGATGCATTTGAGTTGTTAACCATCTCGTGGAAATGTGCGCCGAATTTGCAGCATGCCAATAGGCTGTTTAGGGAACTATCAACGAATGACCTGACATGCGAATCACAGGTGACAACCCCTGAATGTCACGACCTAAGAAGTGTGACGCAGACAACAACAACTACGCCACCACCACATCATGTCTGGCCAAAGACGCTGTTCATCAACATCAGCCATGTCAGCGACACATCAATAATGGTGACGTGGATCATCAATGGCACTGGCGGAATCAACGGTTTCACAGTTGACCACCAGATGACCAATACAGTGGCAGCAGCACCGCAGAAAGTCGACTGTCCAAAAATGGCGAGACAGTGCCCGGTGACAGGGTTGGAAGCCAGCACCACGTACATGGTGTGTGTAACTCTATGGTACAGTGGCTCCACTGACAGGGATAACCAGAAAGCATGCGAGGACGTAACGACCAAAGTAGCAGCGATGCATGTATCAACTGACACCTCCCCCCGTATGCAAATAATCCTCGGCTCAATCCTCGGCGTGCTTGTGCTAATCGTCATTGTCGGAGTCATCGTCATACTAATCGTGCGATACCGGCGGCGTCAAGAGCCGTCGTTCTTTTCGACGACAACCGACGGCACCACGTCACCGATGGCACGAGTTGGATACAACTCACGGCGCTTCTCGAAACCGAAGTCGAACACCGTCGACATCGACAACCAGAGCAACAAGCAGCTGGAGAAGAAACTGGAGGGATTTACGGAGGAGGAACGCAACCGAATCCTCAGCGTCCTCACGCAACCCAGCGATTGTGTAAACACCTCCAGAGTCAGCGACACCAGTCAGCGGTACGTGCCCGAACTTCCACCGAGAAACACAACAACTGACGGATACCTGAATCCTGTCTCGTTGCGCGACGAAGAAGATCCACACATATACTTTGAAATTCCAGCTGATGAATACATATAAGTAACTTACTTGGCTCTCCATATATGCAGAAATGTGGCAGTATATCATAGAACTATTTAAAGACTGTTGAATGGACGGACGTTCTAGTTTCTTGGATTGTTTCATTAGACATCTTTTTTACCTCACAAGGAACTTTGTTGAATTCTCCAAATATTTTAGCCGCTTCACACGATTTTCGCCGAAAAAGGCCGTGTGAAATTGCCTAAATATTCGGAGAATTCAACAATGTTTCTCCAAAGGTAAATAAGATGTCTATTGAAAGATTTTCTTTTGTGCCTGTGTGTACCAAAGAAAGAGAGAGTACATATCAGAATAACATATATATTGGGCTTATGGTCCAATGCATTTAGTATATCGTACGATACGTATCAGAATGATAGCTAACCATCATGTTGGACTTGTAGTCTAATGTATTTAGTTATAGGGCATAACTAGCAGACTTGCTTTAATTAGAACTTTACAAGAATTGTTTGGTAAACTTTTAGTTAAAATTGACAGTAAGACTTACATGATTTAGTTAATTTAAATATTTTGTACATATAATTGAGTGAACTGTATATATTGTTTTGTGCAGAACTGTATATATTGTTTTGTGCAGCCGAGATGCATAACTAACAGTCATTATCGTTCATGATCTTATTATTTTCTTTAAAGAATCGTGCAAATAAAATAAAATAAATACAATATATATTTACAAAATTGAAGAAGAACTGAAGAACTAAAAACTTAAAAGGTATGATAGGAATTATGAATAGTTAAATTGGATTCGTGAGATTGCGCTTTGATAAACAAATTATATAACACTTTGGAAGCATGTTGTATTCTAAAGAAGAGTTCCCACATTTTGGAGGCAGCTTGACATTGTGACTTAACATTGTGACTTGATATTCGGACAAGATGTCATTGAATCTTTACAGAAGTAAAGAAAGTTTTCAGCTACTGTACTGCGTGGTTCAAAATAACGTCTGACGTTTGTGCTTGATATAACAGATCACAGCATAATTAAGCAATTTATTATAGTTTTCACAGGCAGCAGACTTACATTCTAGTGGCCAAAAAGAAATATTTTATGACATAATACCCTGCAAGGATTTCACTTAAACTTTCTCAGACAGTTTGACAGTGCAATGTACTATTTTTTATATCGTTGCTGAAGAGTCAAAACAACGGGAGTCCATTTTGATCTGCACATGTGGTTTGATGGACGTGTCTATTACACTAACTTCTAACACTAAAAAAGGACTTTGATTGTTTTGATTCCTTGACAGATCTATGCATTTTGACAGTCCATTTTTGTGTGTTAGAACTATTAGAAGTGTGTTAGAAGTGTGTTAGAAGTCTAATATTCCTAAATCCAATCAACCCTGTGATGCAAATTAAAATGAATGTTGTTGTTTTGACTAGTGAGGTTAAGTATATTCAGAGAAAGCTATACTGAGACGAAGTCGGGCTCTGCACACTTTGTGAGACATATAGGTCATCAACTCTGTGTTAGCTTTGTGTTTGTGTCTCGGCATAAATAACTGTTGAATACACTTTGTGTCACATGACGTCACTACTGGCCACGGACACTGTCTATGACACAAGGGTTTTTGTAAGTGTCACTATGGAAATGGGGGTTATTTCACTTACAGTCAAGGAGATCCTTGAAACAAAACGTACCTCTCAAGTATACATGTAGTGTATTTCTTGAGTGCACATAGTTCAATGATCTCATTGAGAGTTAGTCAAACAACTGGTTATGTAACCTTAGTGCAGTGGATGTGTCATACGACAGCATATCGACATATGTTAATAACATCAAGTTTTAACTAATAATGATGATGTTGAATAATGTATAAATAACGACTGATATTGAACATAATGTTATTGAATGATTAATGTCTATACACATATTACTTTGACATGACGGTGTCTTTTGTAGATCAACATGTTCCATATATTTGCTAATGATCTTTCAATTTTGTAATAAATAGGCAATAAATGACATGTCTGTGTTGTATCTACATTTTGAATTTTTTTTATAAACAACATGACCGGGGGAGGGGGTAATCCAATTATTAACAAACATAGTTCTTCAACCAAACATAACGGTAAAGTTCTGTAAAGTATTAAGCATAATAATTATGACCAATCCAGAATTACACAGCAATTTTTCTGAGGAAGCAAAGTCTATTCTTAGAAACTTATTTTGGAAGTGGTTTGTGTACTTACTTATGTGTTTGTTTTTAGTGACACCAAGTGAAGATTTAAGATAAATAACTTGACATTTGTAATATTAAATCTGAGCAGTGTGGTTTCATTGGTCGAGATATACATACTAATTATTCATCACCGATACACGTGTATAGGATTTTTTTTACAAAATCTAACAACATTGCCAACCAAGGCAACAAACTCCAAATGCCAAACAGGAATGCATAAAGAGCCAAACATTTATCAGTAGATAATTTGTTCCATTCATTCATCATCCTCTGTAATCTAATATACACTGTTCTTTTACTAATGCAACTTAGTCCCATATAGTTCCTCTATCATATAAGTTAAAAAAACACTTCTATCAATATCTTCATAATCATTCCATACACATCTGGTGATGAAGCATTCCCACTTCCTCTTTAGACAAACATGGTGCCACCTGGTGATTAAAGGAAGAACAACATTGCAGAAACTACAGGCACGACTACAACAACCGCAGCATGACCATGACCACCAAATCAATTGTCAACTAATTACTTTGTGACAACCTTGAGCCCCCATTGCTTCTGTGACAGTCACTACCACCGCTAGAATGACCACCACCAGTACAGTAGTTGTGTCATTGTCTTTTTCAACCAGCTGGTTGCCAAATCAATGTATTAACAATTACTCACTGTGGCCATTAAAATATGTCACTGTGTTTTGTGCTGTTTTACAAGCTTAGCTACTATTGGTTGATTTCAAGGGCATTTCACAAATCACTAGCCTAGATACATGCATTGCTTGGTCATAATCGCATGACAATAGAGACATACAGTTTTCAGAAGAAAGAAAAAAAAGAGAAAACTAGTCAAAGTGCAGATATAAAACAATATTTTTCACTACTGACATAGGGGCGCTATGAGTTCACAAAGTCCATAAAACCATACAGCATTATGTACTGGTGGGTGGTGGTTGGGTCGTCACCACGGTTCACAGGGCAAAAGGATGTATTTTGATTGTCAATATGCATGTTATCTTATGCCCCACACCACACAATGAGTGAGTTGGGTGGTGGGCTGAACCAATACTATCTTATGCCGCACACCACACAATGAGTGGGTTGGGTGGTGGTCTGAACCAATACTATTTAAAGCCCCACACCACACACTGAGTGGGTTGGGTGTTGGGCTGAACCAATACTATCTTATGTCCCACACCACACACTGAGTGGGTTGGGTGGTGGGCTGAACCAATACTATCTTATGTCCCACACCACACACTGAGTGGGTTGGGTGGTGGTCTGAACCAATACTATTTAAAGCCCCACACCACACACTGAGTGGGTTGGGTGGTGGTCTGAACCAATACTATTTAAAGCCCCACACCACACACTGAGTGGGTTGGGTGGTGGTCTGAACAAATACTATTTAAAGCCCCACACCACACACTGAGTGGGTTGGGTGGTGGTCTGAACAAATACTATTTAAAGCCCCACACCACACACTGAGAGGGTTGGGTGGTGGTCTGAACCAATACTATTTAAAGCCCCACACCACACACTGAGTGGGTTGGGTGGTGGTCTGAACCAATACTATTTAAAGCCCCACACCACACACTGAGAGGGTTGGGTGGTGGTCTGAACCAATACTATTTAAAGCCCCACACCACACACTGAGTGGGTTGGGTGGTGGTCTGAACAAATACTATTTAAAGCCCCACACCACACACTGAGAGGGTTGGGTGGTGGTCTGAACCAATACTATTTAAAGCCCCACACCACACACTGAGTGGGTTGGGTGGTGGTCTGAACCAATACTATTTAAAGCCCCACACCACACACTGAGTGGGTTGGGTGGTGGTCTGAACCAATACTATTTAAAGCCCCACACCACACATTGAGAGGGTTGGGTGGTGGTCTGAACCAATACTATTTAAAGCCCCACACCACACACTGAGTGGGTTGGGTGGTGGTCTGAACCAATACTATTTAAAGCCCCACACCACACACTGAGAGGGTTGGGTGATGGTCTGAACCAATACTATCTTATGCGCCACACCACACATTGTCACATGTATCAAACATAATACCATGGGCCCAATTTTTTGTATATACAGCATAGTACCCAGTCCCTTGGACTTCTTAAAAGTGCTTTAACCTTCACCCCCATAAACCTGTTCCTTCCAACACCAACTCGACTTCTCTGGGAAGAATTCAGCCATAAGCAAGTCAGTGCAGAAAATATTGCTGCGGTCACACCAAAACACAGTATTCACTGGTAGATGTTGAAAATGTGACCATTTATCCTGGTGGACATAATACACACAAGGAATTGAGCCCCCCCGGAATAACCTGTGGCGCCCCTGGTGCATAATATAACACTAATATAAAGGTGGAAGATATTGTCGACGGAACTACAACATGTAATTCGCAAGAATCTTTTGCCGAGTGCTGAAATGATCACATATCTACGCCAATGCAAGCTCAATCACATTCGAAGTTATTAAAACGTCAGATCAGCCAAATTTTGCGTTCTGATACTAGCATTGTGATTTCTGTTAAATACCAGTAAGCGTTATCGTTTATATGACGTATTCTTTGTTGAAACAGTAATTCTTTCCAACTCTCTAATTTGACGTCAAGTTGTACTTCCGTCAAAAATAGAACCTGCGATACATTGCATTTATACATGCTCACCGTCTAGTGTTCAAAAACACGACATACTGGGTAACGACTATTGTGCTTAATGTGACCATGTTTCTGTTATTTGTGAATCTTGTACTGTACAGATCCGGGTCTAATTTGACTGATTCATTTATTGTTATGCAATTTAATGCTCTATTATTTTATTGTAATTAATGTTTGATATGTTTAAAAAATATGCGGATTACGTGTAACATTCAACCTATGTGGTTGCAAATCAAAATAAATATATCATTACCACTTGCTACTACAATGACTTAAGAGTCACTAAACTACCATAGCTCACCTCGCAGTATTCTGGTATTGGGACGTCGTCCTTGCACCGATATAACCCCATGGTCAGTCGGTCAAACACAGCCTCAACCAGTTCCGCATTGCCCACTGTGATATCGCTACTGACACTGTCCATCTGTGAGGATGTTTTCTGGTTGCATTCCACCGTGACTGGCTTACACAGGAAGCTGTGGAAAACCAATGAACATCCTATTTAAATATGGGTAAAACCAGCATTTAACATGTCACTCGCAGGGTAGCAGTTGGGCATCAGCTGCGCATTATGTAAATAAAAACATTAGGGGTCGCACAGAGGGAATCTTGCATCGACTTCATTAAAATAAAAAAATTTGTGAAAGATTTTCAAATTTCAGTCAAGCACTACAAATATCCGACGATGAGAATTTTGCTTAAAAAAACCGATGGTGCGCCGATGTGAGAGCACCAAGGCTATTCAACATTTATACCGATATAATGTAAATAGGTCACTGTTTATTTTACACATGTTGGCGATGTTGCACATTTTGTACTCTGGAGGCAATCCATTCATCTACGTACAGGTGTACCACAAAGTTCGGGGAAACTAATAGCTATGACACAATTCGTTGCATAATAATAACATTATGATTATGAATGATCATTATGAAGATATCCAAATTTAAAGCAAAGTAAGGAAGATCAGAAGTGAGGATAAGAAGATGGAATTGGATCAGGCGCTTACAAAAAATTAAAGAAGACAGCCACTGCCTGGTGGTTCTAACATGGACACCTGAAGGCAAATGGATAGAGTCGTCCAAAGAAAAACTGGTGAAAAACTAAAAAAAAGACACAAACTGGGTGGGAAAATGTACATTCTTGTATGGCGTTCATTCCAACGCCATCTCGGCTTCTCTACGAAGCATTCAGCCATGCTGCAATTACTGCACAAAGACTATTCGTTCACATATCCACCTCTGTCTGTAGCCAGGTACTCGTTTATACACCTGAGTGAACTGTGGCAATGTGGGATGAACAAAATTGCCAAAGCTTTGAAACCGCAGCAAGAGGATTCGAACCTGGGTTTTTCAATTCAGAGTCCGGTGTTCTAACCGCCATGCCACCCACTATACATGGAAGACATGGAATCAAACCAAACAGGTGGCAAAAGACAGAGCGAGCTGTGCACTGTAGCCTTATGTACCACTTGCTGACGAAATAAACATATGACTTCCATGCAACATCAATCAGGATAGAGGGTGTGTGTCTTACCATATATGATCATGACGACAAGCCTGCGAGAACTGCTTCCTTAGTTCGGACAACTCGACGGCCATTCCCGAGGTCACTATCCCTTCCACTCGGCCGTAGTATGCCTCAACCAGCGACTTGAGTTTCTCGGCCGACGTCTGGCCAACATCAAGTCTGTCCCCAGGTGTCGCCGGTGGGTCTTCGTGAAGAATGACAATGGACATGAAGCTGAGTTTGAGGCGGTATCGCATTAGTTCGGCGGTTGGGTCATCCAGCAGTTTACGGACTGTCTCTGTAAATCAACAAATGTTTGACAATTACATAATATTATATGACTGGCTAGATTTTTAAAAGGGAATATACAACGATTTTGATTAGTTAACTGAACGACTGTTTTATGGTACAACAATTTTCATTGGTTAACTGAATGACTGTTTTATGGTACAATGCTTTTCATTGGTTAACTGAACGACTCTTTTACAGGAATATATTAGCATTTATAACATTAAACATAACATCCATGTATAAAAATAACATCCATACAAAATGTGCTGTTGCTCTTTCAAGTTTTAATAATTTCAAAATACACAATTTGGTGATGAAATAAAATATACCAGTTTTATGATATATATACTACGGCAATTATTGACACACAAATCTTTACATTTGAAGGTGAAATATAAAATTTTTCATCGGATGATTTATTGGCCTGTCAAATACCTTTTTATAGCAAATATACTTCAACAATAAAGATTAAAATGTTAAAAGAGAACTGGTTCAATTAAATTATCTAGATCAACTAGATGAATATCATTTAACCAATGGAAATAGTTGCATATGCCCTTTAATTAACTAATGCAGAAAATACATGGCGAGCACTGCCAAGCAATTAGCCATATAATATCACATTATGATGTAGCTTATTTGACATTATATGTAATTTTACCTAAGAAACAATTGTACATTTACCTTGCCAATGACTGGACAGAAATGAATGACTGACAGCTACACGTACCTTTGTGTTTTGCAGATCTTTGCCTTGCTTTTGCGGTAGACATGTTGCCAGACTGTCGTGTCTGCTGCCTCCTTGGCTGACTTGTCACTGGCGTGCCTGAATGGGACAACAGACAATGAAAATAAAAAAATTACCATAACACATAATAAATCAGACCTGTTGTCTCCCATTTCTGGTGGGAGACTCCCATGTCTAGCACCCATCTCATGTTCCCGTGTGAGTGAGGTGAAATCCCTGTTTCAGGCTTCCATATGTTTTTCTCTCCCCCCTTTTCAAAAATTATTTCCCACCATTATTTCCTTTTGATTTGCCAGGCTGAATCACTACTTTTTACAGAGCTGGTGGTAAAATCTTGCCCTCGATGATGTGAAGGGTGCAATTCTGCATTGCACGACAAATCTTGTAATTTCAGAAACTTAGCAGGTTTTAATAAATGTGACATAATTTCAGACACTAGCTAACTTGCAAAGGTAACATAACGCTGACGCTGCTAGCAGCAACATAATATGGTAAATTGTTTGGCACTGACAAATACACTGATGCTTTCAAATCTCCAGTGGCGCCATCTAGTGAATGACACACACACACACACACACACACACACACACACACACACACACACACACACACACACACACACACACACACACACACACACACACACACACACACACACACACACACACACACACACACACACACACACACACACACACACACACACACACACACACACACACACACACACACACACACACACACACACACACACACACACACACACACACACACACACACACACACACACACACACACACACACACACACACACACACACACACACACACACACACACACACACACACACACACACACACACACACACACACACACACACACACACACACACACACACACACACACACACACACACACACACACACACACACACACACACACACACACACACACACACACACACACACACACACACACACACACACACACACACACACACACACACACACACACACACACACACACACACACACACACACACACACACACACACACACACACACACACACACACACACACACACACACACACACACACACACACACACACACACACACACACACACACACACACACACACACACACACACACACACACACACACACACACACACACACACACACACACACACACACACACACACACACACACACACACACACACACACACACACACACACACACACACACACACACACACACACACACACACACACACACACACACACACACACACACACACACACACACACACACACACACACACACACACACACACACACACACACACACACACACACACACACACACACACACACACACACACACACACACACACACACACACACACACACACACACACACACACACACACACACACACACACACACACACACACACACACACACACACACACACACACACACACACACACACACACACACACACACACACACACACACACACACACACACACACACACACACACACACACACACACACACACACACACACACACACACACACACACACACACACACACACACACACACACACACACACACACACACACACACACACACACACACACACACACACACACACACACACACACACACAACACACCACACACACACACACACACACACACACACACACACACACACACACACACACACACACACACACACACACACACACACACACACACACACACACACACACACACACACACACACACAACCTGATGGACAACAGACACCAAATCACACTATGTACATACTACAAACTAATCAGCCATCAGCCTGTATCTGTGCGAGATCGAACCCTGCAGAATAAGCAAACAAGTCGTTTATGTGAGATATTCTTGCTGGTTGCCATGGCAATGACACTCACCTTGTGACTTGGTGGAAGACATTGTGATGTTGCTTGAGCAGGAACTCTCCATGCTGGACACACCCGAGTGGCGACTTGCGCAGAAGTCAAAATACATGTCCTCGTCATCTGAGTCATCTACAGCACGAACAAGAGAACCTGTAATAGTCAGTGCCCATCTTGTTTTTGATTGCTAGACGACTTTAATATTAAAAAATACACAATTTGTTGATAAAATCAAATATACCAGTTTTATGATATATACTATATGCATATAGATGCACTGCATTGTGGGATCGATTGACAACGTTTGTACTTTAAATTAGAAAGTTAGAACAACGATGTATCCACGTCAATGACAAGAACGCAAAAAAGAATTACTGTTTCAGGATAGAATACATACACACCAACAATAACACTTACTGATATTAAACAGAAATCACAATGCTAGCATCAGAATTGAATAACTTCGAACGCAACTGACCATGTGTTGGCATAGATACACGATTGTTTCAGCAAATGGCATGATTCGTGCAAATTATGTGTACCTCCGTCGACAACCTCACATGATTTGACCTTTACATTAGTGTTACATTACACACCAGCGGCACCGCAGGTAATTTCGGGTAGGCTCTATTACATGAAGTTCCAAGTCTTCAACTTCAGCACATCTGACATGTTAAGAGTCACACTGCAGGGAATGATTGTTCAGTACAAGATGCCCAACTCAACTGTTTCTATGGTGATCGGATGACCGCACTGCTCTTATGCAGACGGAGGCTCCAATGATATGTTTAAGCTAATGTCAAAATCACATTAAAAAAAATTACTACTTCTCCATTCAAACTACTTCATTGCACAATTTGATAAATTATTTCTGAGAATACATAATAATTTTACACATCTTTGAATTCAATCTTTCATGGGACTTCCTGCAAAAACTCCTCAAGCACAAAGATTATCTGGTTAAACATGTGGTTGCAGTTATTGCAAATTACTGATTATGCTATATGCGACCTTCTTCTTTCGTATACATAACACACTGCTGAGATGGCCAAGACAGGATGAGCAGTTTAGATATAGCATACACCCATTTTATGAGCAATGTGTCTCCTTAATGCTACACACAGCTGCATTAAGGCTGTGTTAGTGTATCGACTGTAGAGTCCAGCTTTGTAAAGGCGCTGTAGTCATAATGAAAGCAGAAATGACCTACACTTCGCTCAGAGTTGGGTATTTTATGATGTATGACCACTGTTGCGAGTGTCAGTGCATCACAGGAGGTTTGCCAGGAAGTACATACATGTGAAAACAGGCAAGATAACACCTTAAGTTCTTATATACGACGGTATCCAGTCGTTAGGACTGCTCAAAGCGCTTCACACTTCCTCTCCCCCATCAGACCTGTTCCTTCCAACACCAACTTGATTTCTCTGGGAAGCATTCAGCCATGCTGCAATTACCATGCAGACTTTTCACATATTATGTCCAACACTGTCCACTGCTAGGTACTCAGCCATGCGAATGGGACAACTTCGTGTGAACCAAATGGCCCATGCTCCAAACCGGCACCAAGAGGATTTGAACCCAGCTCCTCTTGACTGAGTCTGGCACTCTAACCACTGCGCCACACCAATCAAATACAGAGAACCCATTCACATCTACACACATGCCTCCTCTCGATGAACCCACCTAGGGATTGAAGTAGCATGGCGTCCTCCGACCCTTGCCACGACTGCAGTCGCGGTGGCACCCCTGACCCCTTCCCATGATGCAACTGTTTAGCGAGTTCCTGTTCGACTCTGCGGAAGTCGTCGCTTTGCATGGGTTTGCTGCCTGCTCTGTTCCCCGGCGGTACGCTTCCGTCATCGCTCACTCCTGCATATGTAACAAACGGTGATTATATTCTTTGGTCATTTGCTTTTACAGCATACTAAGGGACCATTCACAACTGTTGACATTTACATATTCGTACAAACCATACTAATTCTCAGACCCTCTCCCGCTGCCTCAAATTAGTACTATGAATGTTGATAATTTTCCAGATTAAAAAAAATTGATGTAACAATGTTATGAGCCAATAAATGCACAAGACATGCAACAATAACCATCATAATATGTTTACAAACATTTATCTCCAATAATGATGATGTCATACTGATAATTTTTTCCACGAAGTTGTGTGAACTTCCAAGATGTCGGACCATATTACAGCACCACGCAATGAACAATTTAAAACGATAGTAGTTATGCAACGTCCACCATGTGGCGCTGCATCATCCAACTGTGATCATAGTTTGCATGCAATCAACATTTAAAAAAATCAGTACACAGACCTTGATGCTTGTTAGGATGCTTTGTAGGAATACTGGGTGGGTAAATGTTGACAGTTGTAAACAGCCCCTAAGGTAAATGTTGACAGTTGTAAACAGCCCCTAAGGTAAATGTTGACAGTTGTAAACAGCCCCTAAGGTAAATGTTGACAACTGTAAACAGCCCCTAAGGTAAATGTTGACAATTGTAAACAGTCCCTAATGTAAATGTTGATAATTGTAAACAGCCCTGAGGTAAATGTTGATAATTGTAAACAGCCCCTAAGGTAAATGTTGACAACTGTAAACAGCCCCTAAGGTAAATGTTGACAATTGTAAACAGTCCCTAATGTAAATGTTGATAATTGTAAACAGCCCTGAGGTAAATGTTGACAACTGTAAACAGCCCCTAAGGTAAATGTTGACAATTGTAAACATCCCCTAAGAGAAGATGCACAAGGTAAGTGGAGATTTCTCTACAAAACAGGAAGAATAATTTTCAAAACAATCAACCATTACGTTGGTATTTGCTACAAAAAAGAAAACAGTTCTTGCACTAACTTATTATTCGTTATAAGTATGCCAATATACAATATATCTATATATCGTACCTGGTGTTGAGAGCCCTTTGAAGATCTCTATGAGTAAGTGCACCTGCCTGGGAGACAAGTGCACATTGATGGCCCCAAAATGTCCATCCAACTCCAACTGTGGGCAGAATAAATGGGAGCTTTATTTGGGTCAGCATAGACTTAATTACTGCTATTGATACATTCATATAGCACACATCATATGGTATCTGTTTCACATTATCCACCTACATGTTCACTAAATAGTAGAACAAATTAGCATACCACTTGCAAGAGTGTTCAACTTGTCATTAAAAGAGGGAGTGGTTCCTTTTGAATGGAAAAAGCAAACATCATTCCATTATTTAAAAAGGGTTCAAGAAATAGATCAGAGAACTACAGACCAGTGAGATTAACATCGATGTCATTCAGTGATTTGTAAATGATTAGAAAGGTTAATTAAAGACCATATGGTGGACTTCCTTGTTAGGCATAAATTATTAAATCCATCTTAACATGGATTTCTAAAAGCGAAGTCATGCTTAACAAATATGTTGTTTTTTGGAAGAAATCACTAAGTGGATAGATGAGGGATCACCAGTAGATATTTTAAACTTAGATTTTCAGAAAGCTTTTAACAAAGTGCCACAGCACAGTCGACTGGATAGAACAATGGCTGACTGACAGAAGACAGCGTGTTGTAGTAGATGGGGAGGTTTCAACCTGCTTTTCAAACAGTGCAATCTCCAGATCATCAGCTCAAAACACACCCAGAGATCAGATCATCAGTTCAAAGCACACCCAGAGATCAGATCATCAGTTCAAAGAACACCCAGAGATCGACTCGCACGAATATTTTTGCTGAGCGCAGTCCCCACATCAAAGTCTTAATACCAATCCAATCAATATATCCCAGTTTACAAAAATCGTATGGGTTTGTTTGCGGGCCTTATGGATTTCTGTTATCAGCCTTACAGGTGTGCATCACTCAGGTTTGACACGTGTGACTAGATATCAGCGTTTTCCTGAAGAAGACAAGTCATGGAATCAGAACAACGAACGAATTCAAACAGAATATGAAGAAAATTTCCAAAACGACCTCGAACAAAAACACTCAAAGTGTCCATTACCTTTGGTCCATGCAAGGCTTCGTTCTGCTTGATTCTCAGCTTCACTTCATGTCTTCCCCGCAACATGGCTATTCTGATCGGTTCTGTCTCCTTCGGTGATCTTCCACTCCCCGGACTACCCATGGCTGGCAGACGAGATGACGACGCAGCAGGGAATTCTGGGATGGTGCAGCCAAGCGGAGAGAACAGTGGAGACAGCGGAGTGTCAGGAGTCTGCAATGTTCAAGGTCATTATTTATCACCATCAAGGTCATTCGTTTGCTGGCAGTTGTTAATTAGCAGTTGTTGTAGAGCAGTTTTGATATCGAATTGACGATACACATAGGTTGATTATTATGTTCTGCACAGGTAATAATTAACAGGATAATAACCTGTTCTTTACTAGTTGCTTCAGAACTACTCAGTTACATACTACATGGCAAATGCGGCATTACACGTTGCAATTTATGTCACCATCCTGACTTGCCTGTGAAATAAACCGACTGTAGTTACTGTTTTTTGTGACACACTTCTGATAATAAACCACATAAAAGTTCATTATGCAAATTCAGAAAGAAAACTGAAAAAGGAAACTGAAAGACGTCACCTGAACAGGTATAACACCTATAAGGGCGCATTATTATTTGTATCGATTTGCATCAAGTACAAAATGACTGTCATTTTAACTCTTTGGATACAAACCAATCAATATGTAATCACTTATAATTCCATGGTTTTAGCCTAGATTTTGTCAATATTCCCACCATGATTGTTGGAAATCCTGTCATTTACTAATACAGTATATTCCATGAAGCAGAATTTGAACATAATTGTAGTTAGGTTCGTTCCTATAATAACAGCTATTTGTTAGCCTTAATGGGAGTTTTCCTTAACTTAATTGACACTCTTTTAAACTGTTATTTACCCTATGGTAACATACCCATTTGTATCTATGTTTATACTTTGTAGAAACATATTTCTAAATATTCAACTATTATATAATAGAATGCGTAAATTTACTTTTTCACTGGTAACAATGGGTCAGAATATATGTCTTTCTTTCACTGTAGTTTACCTTATAGTTTCCTGGCGATGAGCTGTCTGAAGAGGTCTTGGAAAATGTCCTGTGGCATTCTGGGAACTCCTCACAGCAGATTGTCACCTCGTACATGCGGATGTTCTTGAGGGCAATCGCTGCAGGTTCATAGACGTTCCTTGCCCCAGGAGTGGGTCCGTCTGCTGCCTCTCCCGTCTCCATGGCCTGATCATCAAAGTAGTCAATTCTGAAGCCAACAAACCTCAAAGCTGTTATCGCAATTCAATTTCAACTTGTCTACTTCTAGAATAATTTCGCCAAAAAATCAAACTCATCTAGTATCTACTGCGACATGTAAGTTTGTTTGTGCAAAAATATCAAACAAACTTTTTAATTATTTTTGACATAAGACTGTTCACAGTTTTCCAAGTGTTTATTAAACAGACTGCACATATTACAGTTCATACACTAAAGATATTAAACAGACTGCACATATTACTGTTCATACACTAAAGATATTAAACAGACTGCACATATTACTGTTCATACACTAAAGATATTAAACAGACTGCACATATTATTGTTCATACACAAAAGATATTAAACAGGCTGCACATATTACTGTTCATACACTAAAGATATTAAACAGACTGTACATATTATTGTTCATACGCTAAAGATATTAAACAGACTGCACATATTACTGTTCATACACTAAAGATATTAAACAGACTGCACATATTACTGTTCATACACTAAAGATATTAAACAGACTGCACATGTTACTGTTCATACACTAAAGATATTAAACAGACTGCACATGTTACTGTTCATATGCTACAGTACAGCCAAAAGGACAAGGAAATGTCTTGTCTTAAATTATGTATACAGGTTCAATTGTGGGCCAACAGAGATTGTTCTAGTTCAAACTCACCAAACTGACAACAAGCGACAGCAAAATTCATAGTTACCACCAATAAAAATATTATTAATTAGTCAAGGTACGTTTTGTTCGAAGCAAATGATTTACCCGGCTATCACTTTACCTCCACAACAGACACCAACCTTCCTATCCTAAACTCTAGTGCAGCACCAGTCTTTGCCTCTCGTGGAAGATGTTCCAATCTGACAATCGTGTCAATGAATGACACCTTCACTCGAGTAACCACTGCAAAAGACAATAGATTCAAGATTAAAACTGAAGTTACCAAAGTGAAGATCAGTGCTGGGGCCAATTACAAAGAATCAAATCAATTATAATAAATTTTCATTTCAATTACACTTCTAAAATTTTCAAATCAATAACAAGCTACCAACAAACTGTATATTCTAAAATGAAGGCATTTTCTGGTGCATCTCCTATCAACACTCCTTTGATTATGCATGCATGTGTTATAACTGAGTCTTGATTTTAAACTTGTCTGCAGCAGCAGTTTTGATAGTTTTTCAGGTAAAGTTTGTGATATAAAAAAATAAAACATTACTCATAATTGATGTAACTAATGTAAATGCAAATTTATGGTATAATTTAAAAACCAGATGCAGCCTTATGTCTGTAATATACCAAATACAGTTATGTAATTGGACAATGGACACATTCCTGGTCATAACTGAAACTGTTGAAAGTTGAAAATAATCACTGAGCATCACTTAGTGGAGAATCTTGAATGGCTCCATAAGATACCGATTTACACCATGACATCAGAACCCCGCCTAGACACCGACTGACCCGCCTCTATCGTCTGTGCAAACATCTCGAGGCCCTCAAATGGTTTCGCAGTGTCTGCCAGCTGCTCGCCGGAGCTTGGTTCCTCCTTGAGACACTCCTGGGCCAGCTGGAGACTTGTGGTCATTGAACTCAGCATCGAGTCAATGGTCGTACTCGGACACTGACCATCTAGAAACAGGGTTACACGGTGAGGTTCTTTCTTAGAGCAACTAGTTTTAGGTAGTAGCATCACCCTCATCACCAGGGGGACTGCCGAATACAACAGTACCCCTGGCAGTTAACCCTGTTGAAATGTGGAAATTAGTGCTGCTGTATTAACCAATGGGTTACATCCTTATGACTTTCGAATGTTTGGGATACGGCCAATCGTGGATGATGTTGCATGTAATGTTCGGGAAGTAATTTAACTTTCATTGGCAGTGGACCCGTCATCACTGGTCGGACAGGTAATTCCTGGATATGCCATTTGAAGTTTGACGGGGCATGTCTAGTTCCCAAAAAAATGTCGACCAAGACAGGAAGTGGGACAAAGTACAAATGATTTAGCCTACATTCATACATGGTGTGGGAAAAACTGAAGGGTCCATGTTTCAACAGGTTTATTTGCCAGGGGCAGTGCAGTACGACTACCACTCCTGGTAAGCGAGGTTGAGGAGCATTACTATTACTACTCATAGGTGCTAATTCTTACTATTAACTATTAACTTTTATGGATTTTCTTAAATTTAATGGGCTTACAGACTTAAGAGACAATCCTTATGATTTGGGGCATTTTGAACAAGGCTTTTTTGTATAACAGGGTACAGCCTGCATTTTTCTAATGGCAGGTGAATAAAAGATCAAAACACATGCAAAGAAAGAGTTTGCGAGCTCTTTTTGAATGAGACAAACTAGCAGATGTTGATAATCATACGGGTTTGTTTGTGGGTCTTACAGATTTCTGTCTTACAGGTTAGCATCACTCAGAGCTAACATGTATGAATGTTGCTATTTACTACCATTATTTGCTAGTTGCCATCATTTTATGACCTCCTTAGACTTAATGGTATTTATTTATGAATTAAGTGAAAATGTTTCATCTTTTTGTCAATTGCCAAATCCTGCCATGAGTTTTTTAGACCCAACTGCTATTTTAATGTAATGCCCCAATGTCATGTGTCCACTCACCTGTATGCTCTGGACGTCTCTTTGATTGGATGGTCAACTCGAGGTTGTGCACCTCAATGACAGTGTTGTCACTGACCAGGGCTGACCATGGAATGGACACTGAGATGCTACCAATGAAGCCATCGACAACCTCCACCGGGGCATTGAAGTTCTCCAGAGCCTCATTCAGGGACTGTGATAAACGACACGATGAATGCAAATATGTCAGTGACTACTGAACATTCTTTAGGATAGTTCATTTTCAAATCAGATAACTTTCATTTTACACATGGAAGGTGTGTTTAATTTACCTGGTAGAGGATTTCGTCAACGTATCACGTCGACTTCATAAGTACCGATGGCGCTGAATGACGTCATCGTACACGTGAGGCAGTTCGTAATTGTCCGGCATATCAAGGAAGCCAAACTAGAACACCCATCAACAGAGACAAACTGCCTCACGTGTACGATGACGTCATTCAGTGTCATCGGTACTGATGAAGTCGACGTGATACGTTGACGAAAGCCTCTACCAGATAAATTAAACACACCTTGGATATGTAAAATGAAAGTTATCTGATATGTCAGTGACTGTTGTGTGTGTCATGTGTGCCAGTGAGTGTCCTAGGTGTCGGTGACTGTCATGGGTCGGTGACTGTCATGTGTCAGTGAATGTCATGTGTCAGTGACTGTCTTGTGTCAGTGACTCTTATGTGTCAGTGACTTTTGTGTGTCAGTGACTGTCAAGTCATAAATGGTAGGACATGCTAACTACAACAAGGGCGTAATGAACTGATCAACATGCAATATTCAGCCTCCAATGCCCACCATATCATTGTGCTAACACTTACAGAGTCCTAGCCTACAATGATTGGCTATAACCAATTTTACCAATGGTAGATGTAAAATATATTCTCAGATTTACGCATGAGACATGATGTGAACAAGTGTACAATTTGATATGTGTGCATACACGTGTGCTTATGTATGGCTGTACGCACATACAGAAAAAACAAGAAACATGAAAGTTACTTCCTATTAAAAGTGAAGCCTATTATGCACCTGTAAGAGCTGAAAGTGAAACGAAAGTACTGAACACACGTCATTGTCTCGAGTATGTTTACTACAAACATCACATTTCTCGGCTAGACAGTTTTCAAGAATTATTCAAATGTGTACATAACTTAAGTAGACAGTTCACACAAATACTGACTACATAGATATTTATCGTCCAATTTCGGGTCAAAGGTGGCTATTTATCTGACATCAACAATGACAACATCGTAATACATTGTCATTGATTTTGACAAGAGAGAATCCAAGCGCTGTACTTACGACAGCTACAATCAACTGTCCGGTTTTAAACCTGCATGCTCATTCATTTAAACTGACTGTAAAATACAAGTTGTTTGTGTGTTGTAAGCATGCGTTGTGTCGGTGATGCTTATATCATTTGTTTTACGTCTTACCACAACGTCCAGCAGCACTTCTTGGATCGTTCCTCGTCCATTGTACAAATCGACGCTTAGTTGGTCGAGAGTCAACTTCTCTTTGAAAAAGTTGCCTAGGTAGTGCTGTAAAAGATATCTGCAAGCCCTCTTCTTGATTGAATCTGACCAAGGGAAATACCACGGCATTGCTAACTATAAACGTCGCCAAAATATTTACAATCAAGCAACACGTTCCAGATCAAAACATACGGTCGCCATATTTGTTTTCATGAGTGACGTCATTTGACGAGCCGTCAGCCTTGTGGATTTAGACCAAATTGCACTTCCTGCTGTGTGCTTTAGAAGAGTTGGTTGCGTGTTATTTTGACTAAAACTTGTTCAGCACGACAGTTAGATGAAAGCTGTGGCTGTAAACAAGTTTATAATTTTTTGGATGGCTCAGTTATCTAATAATCAGGCAAAACATTAGCTTGACAGTCAATACATGAATGCAATAAAAGCCACTATTCCTATGGTATGGGGCTCGGTTAATTGCAGCGATGACTATTATAGTCAGCGACCAGCATTTTATAGCGTACAATTTCTACTCTGTAATAATACATGATACAATTTGCTTCAATTTTTAATGTAAATGTAAGCCTACATTCTAGAAACATATATAAAGCATTTTATGCGCACAGCTGTATAATTAATCCGTTGATACTAATGCTGCCGGTATTAATTAAAAAAAAAATATTTAGAGAACACGGTGTAATGTTATCACTATAACATTTTTATTAAGTTAGATTCACTTTCAAAATGTATTATTTTACAATACGAATTCTCTCGTTATGTAGGGTAATATCTTCAGGTCTTCTTGTTACACGTACAGCTGTGTATTTCGTTCGCATATTTAGCACAGGCGTGTATGTATAGGACTACCTCAACTAAGGACAAAGTAGCTATGCAGCTTGTCTAAGAGACATGCACGCACGCAAACACGTGCACGCTCGCACGGTTTTCTCAATTCTGCCCC
This sequence comes from Lamellibrachia satsuma, assembly GCA_033239005.1. Lineage (NCBI taxonomy): Eukaryota > Metazoa > Annelida > Polychaeta > Sabellida > Siboglinidae > Lamellibrachia > Lamellibrachia satsuma. Next base: position 5,193,351 of record BSQZ01000037.1, on the reverse strand, counting down.
GTTTTCTGTCTTTTTTCTTCCTTTCTTGATATTTCAGTCCTTCTGTTAGTCTGTTCAAAAGTCCATTCGCTTACTCCCATTGGTCTTTTCCTTGTAACCTTCCGTCTATTGCAAGCTTAAAAATCAGTATTTAATTCAGTATGAATTAAATACTTTCAGTGCAGTGTTCCTGGCTATGTACGGGGGCGGTGGGTTGGGGTGTCATGGGGGAGTAGGCCCACCCGTGTCATCAGCGCGGTGTCATCTTACGCTACAACAGTTTTACTATATGCCATTAAAGGGCATTGCCATTTGACGACCCTGATATGTGTTTTCTGTTGCTACATAAACTAAGCAATGTGCAGCAGGCTCCAATGCACACCACATACAATAACCGCGTTAGATGAGGTGATTGAAATCCTTCATTTCTCGTGATGTGTCGTAACCTGTCTCTTCTTGGTCAGCTTTATTTCTTCTCGTACCATGTCGATTACCTCCTCGTTGCTTATTAGCTATGTTCAGTCTATTCGTTCCATCCTCACCAATATCCACCTCTCAAAATTCTTCACGCGTTTGGTATATCTTATGTACACCACGTAGAGCCTTTTTGTGTGGTGCGTTCTATTACCGGTGAATTGATTTAAAGGGGAAACAAAAGTCATGGTTTGGGGCCTATGCACATATAAGAGCTAATAAAACGTAGCCATTTGCAACAACACTTAAGAATATCACGCCAGTGGTTTACAAGGAAAACCCTGTTGGAACACACAGCTAGCATCTTAATTTCATGGGCAGCGCCATATTGTTAGGTAACCCTGCGTCACGGGTGTCAAAATCTAGCAACATTCGCTCGCCAAATGAAAATAATTATATTTATATACACTTATTTCCATATTTGCCAATACGATATGGCCATGTTGTTTGCGTCCAAACTCAACTTAAGCACCATATTTTGGTTCTGTGTATACCGGCCTCCCTTAATACGTCACAGGAAGTCTACGTTACTCGAGTTTCATAGAACTGCGCATGCGCCTATCGGTCGCGCTGGTGAACATGTCAGCCCTCAGTCAACCGGAGAAGTGACCGGAATCTCCCACTTTTAGAACACATTTTGAGTAAACCACTGGCGTGATATTCTTGATTTTAGTTGTATGTGTTTAGTTTTTATTATCTTTTTTAGGTGTATAGCCATCAAACCATGATTTTTGTTTCGTTTTAATTATTAGGAGTTAATTACATTTGTAGTTTGCATAACGGATTAAACAAAGATAAAACAAAAACGATTACCATAAAAACAAATAGAAAATCTTTGAGGTTGTCATCACATAGTATCATGAACTGGACTCCATATGTAAGTGACAGCAAATTGTGATGTGGATAGGAACTACTAGTAATAAGGCCTGGGGTCTATTACATTGCAATGTAATAGATTACTGTTACTATTACTTAATTTCCTTTCTATTAATATTACTATTACATGCTGAAGACAATGTAATATATTACTATTACATTTCAAGCTAAGACTATTAAATTTTCCATCGGAATTGTTTTCTTTTGATTAAACATTTTACATACTTAATCACTAACATAGATTCAAATTAACTGATGGGTGTATAATTAATTAAATTACAATTAACTCATACATTTCCCAATTAAATTAACCTCACACAAATTTCGGAAGCAGAAGTTTCATATATTCATTAGAATGAAACAGAAAAGCAATGTCACTGTAACATAACACAGTCTGATTATCCCATAGTAGACCCATACTGTTCGGCTGCTGCTTGGTGGACAGTTAATTATTGGCTCAAGGATAGAATGTTTTTTACACTTTTGGTCAATATAACGCAAGACTGGCGTTCAACTGAGATAAACTAAAAAAAGTTGGTATAAGCCCCTGGGTTTTGTTCAAACATTACCCAGCATGGCAGGCTGGCAGCTAGGGTTGGGAGTTGGCAATGATTAATTGATTGATTCAGATGTTAAAGTGTGTTTAGTGCTGGAAGCCTGGAACCCTTATCATGCTTCAGTGAATGAATGAATAGGCTTGTGTAAAAAGGATAGATGACTGGTGGACCAGGCTTCAAATGACCAATTAGCCATGCAGCAGTCACACTGTCTCAGTGTCTCCTGCTAATAGTGCTAAAGTTCATTGACTGTCATGATTCAGATACTAAACCATTTTATCACCACTGTTGGAAAATAAATCAATAAATAAAACTGCATGTGAACGACTGAACATGATACTTGTCCAAGTCCCATTATGTCATAATACAAATTTTTTTGGTCTGATTATTTTCAATGAAATGGAATTTTGGGGTGAATGAAATGTTCAATTGTAATAGCAAAGTAATAGCTCAATTACTATACTTTACTTTCTATTACTATTGCTATTACTATTACATTGAGTTATGTTCCATCTAATACTATTGCTTGAACAACTGTAATCGTTACTATTACCTATTACTATTACCCCAGGCCTGCTGGTAATGTCAAGATGAGCAAGGCACAATTTAGTTCATAGAATATAAATAGGTGGAAGCACCGAATTGTGCAATTCCGTTCAATACTGCCACCTAGTGGACACTATTGCTGTTGATGGTTATCCGTGTTTATGACGATGAGCATCTCTGCGTTGCAAAGTAAACTTCGCTTGTGCCATCTCGGTTACTCATGCCACAAGTTTATTCCATTCTGCGCGGTTGAGGGTGCGCAGCTGTTTGACGTCTTCGCAGCTGCGCAGTCGCAATCCAACTCGCTGTAAGTCCACGTATTGTGTCGTTGCAGTGTTGCCCACGGACGTACGCAAAAGCCACCCTTCGGTGCATATTTTCTGTGGGTAGTGGACGCCAGTGATATGACACAAGTAGCGGCAGTGGCACCCAGCATGTCCATTGGACTCTGCCCGAGTCAGACCCTATGTGACCATGTTGAATGTGATACGTAGAGGCGGAGCAGCAACTTTAGACTGACGAAAGTCGTCAGCCCGTCTGAACCAGACGACCAGACTGTCCACAGGCCAAGGAATGCAACATTTGCGTGCTGCTAGCGGCGTGCGACAGCTAAGTTCGACGTTTCCCAGCAGTGAACCAAGCATCTTGATCACCCGCCATTCCTCGGTAATCAGGTCGGGGTACCTCTGCATAAAGGTTTTCGAGACATTGTTGGTGAGGGTCCACTCTGCCCTGTTTTGTGGAGCTACGCCTTAGAATTGCTGACGCGCATGGCTATTTCAATAGGAGACAATATTCGTTAGCCTATACCATTTATTCATGATATTGTTTAATGATTCTGGTTTGTTGCGCCTCTGAGCACAGGTTCCTGAGGACATAGGCAGTATAGAAGTTTATAATTATTATATATTCCTTACCCCAGATGCAATTATCACTTAGATTCTTTTATGCCCGGTAACTGGAACTATTCTACTCAACAGCAACAAGCCCCTTCTCTCGTGTGTAGCATTATGAAATCGGCAGCTTTTACCGTACTTTGACAATCGCAACCCACGTGACATTATTGTTTAATTATCTAAAATCACGTCATCGCGGCGATGCGTCTCTACCATGACGTAATCTTGACGTGATCATGTCACGTGAGATGTGATTGTCTAAGTGAAGATCATCATGGCGACGCATCGCGTCGTTTAAACATAATAACAATACAATACAGTATAAAACACTACTAGTGCGCTAAAATATTTTCGGTCTCTATATAAACAGTCCCTAATCGACAAGCAGTTCCAGTTGTAAACAGTTGGATTTGTACGCCGGGGAACTATGGAGGATAAGCACGTTTAAACATGGAGCATGGAGACCATATCGCTAGAAGGATATAGATACGTTTGAACGCATACAAAGGAGAGCAACTAAAATGATTCCAGAACTGAGAGACCTTAGTTATGAAGAACGCCTGAAAGAATGTGGTTTAACAACTCTAGAGACAAGGAGGTTAAGAGGAAATCAGATTGAAGTTTTTAAGATATTGAATGGGTATGAAAATATTGATAGAAATATGTTTTTCTCACTCAAGAAGGATAGCAACTAGAGGACATGAGGTAAAATTAGTAAAGGATCAGTGTAGATTGGATATCAGGAAGCACTCGTTCTCACAGTGGACAATAAATGAATGGAACAAATTGTCTACAGATTGTGTAACTGCTAGCAGCGTGAATATGTTTAAAAACAAGGTTGACACATATCTTAGGAGGGCGGGTTATAAGTAGATGAACATTGTTGGACTTTCGATAAGCCAATGGCTTCCTTGTCCACTTGCTATCTGGGCCTTTGGCTTGGATGGCAAATCTTGCTAAATCTTGTTAAACAGGTGGGTTTTCAGTTTACGGCGAAATGTTGTTCTATTTTCTACATACTTAACACTAACAGGGAGTGAGTTCCACAGAGTCGGTGCAGCAACTAAAACGCTGTAGTTCTGACATTTGTCTTAATACTGGGAACGAAAAGTAGATTAGAATTAGATGATCCAAGCTGTCTGAGCTGTCTTGCAGGAGTGAGCAGTGAATGCAATGCTGGTTGACTGGATGAAAATGCTTGATAGGTAACTATGCAGATCTTAAGAAAAATACGGACAGGGAGCCAATGCAGACATGGAGCCAATGCAATGATTTAAGAAGAAGTAGTGGTGCCGAGTGAAGAGAAACGAGGAGACCGGGTAACTACCCTTGACAAACAATTTTGCACACGTTGAAGTTTCAAGATGTCCTTGAGAGCAATATTGTGGTAAAAGGAATTGCAATAGAAAAGTATACTGCTAACAAGAGCAGTTGCAATAGTTTTGGTGACAGAAAAAAACGTATACCAGCGAATAGGACGAAGATCACGAATGTGATAAAAGCAGCAACGACAAGTTTGTGAAATAGTCTGTCTTAATTTTACGACACTGCTTTTGTGTACTAATAATAAGAAACTCTGTTTTATCTGCATTTAACTTTAATTTGCTGTTAGTCATCCAGGGATTAACAATAATAATAATAAATAAATAAATAACGATACAACTTCTATATCGCCTAAATCTTCAATAATCCAAGTTCAGAGGCCCCAAAACAAACCAGAATTGTTAAGCATGATATCAACATAATGAACAGGGACGCGCAAGATTCCTCACCAGAGAGAGGGATCGCCGGAGATTCATGGTTGGAAATGCAATTTTAATAAAACTATGTTTTGAGATTTTTGCAAAAGGTGGCCACAGTGTTAAATGATTTTAAGAAGATTTGGAGTTCATTCCGTATTTTGGGCGAAGTTACTGAGAAAGTCCAGGTTGAGGTTAGTTTTCGGACAAAAAGATATTCCAAAGGATTTACATAAACAGGGCCTAGTGTAACCATCAAACCCATATGTAGGTTTATAGGTGTTCAACTATAGCTTGTTTTTTTTTAATGCGTAACATTATGGATGGTCCCTCACCGATGATCGGGTAGTAACAGTATGGATGGTCCCTCACCGATGATCGGGTAGTAACATTATGGATGGTCCCTCACCGATGATCGGGTAGTAACATTATGGATGGTCCCTCACCGATGATCGGGTAGTAACAGTATGGATGGTCCCTCACCGATGATCGGGTAGTAACAGCATGGATGGTCCCTCACCGATGATCGGGTAGTAACAGCATGGATGGTCCCTCACCGATGATCGGGTAGTTCTTGCACTGTGTATCTCACAGGGTAGAACTAGCTCAATGCATGGTCGCAGGAAGATATGGCGATACAAAACACACAGTGATGCGACGGAACAATACTATTATTTGAGAGTTTCTCAGAAGGCGGAATGCCTTGGCCTACAGTTTGCCTGTCACAAGTTGAACCTGCTCTGTTGTAAACTGGGGAAGTATATTCCACATTACAGGGCGGACATATGCCTTGCAGATGGTAACTCGCACATGGGGGAGAGGTTTCTTGAACAACCCAAAATCTAAATGCGCTTTGTTGTCTTTTGTTTTGGCTATGCTGAATTCACGAAATGAACGTATTGAGCCGGTCTGTCAAATAATTGCCACTGCTTCACAGGACTAGCTCTGACATACCTTGATATAGACAAATAATCGACAGCAGTAGACAGTATGTCAAAGAGGATGCACACGCACGCACGCACGCACGCACGCACGCACGCACGCACACACACCAGATTTTCACTCTCCGAAACATCATTGAGCAGTGCTTTGAGTGGATGGCAAAGAAATGTGCAAAAACTTTGTAGATAGCCTTCGATAACATCCATATAGAAAGTCTCTGGAGAATACTGCGTGCAATTGGAATCCCGACACATATTGTGGACCTCATCAAGCTGTTTTACGAGAACCATACATCCAAGAGAATCATTGTTATATTATAGTTATCGTTTACGAGAACTTCACATGTACCACAAGAGAATCAAATATCACAGTTGTGGTTTACGAGAACTACACATGTACCACAAGAGAATCAAATATCACAGTTGTGGTTTACGAGAACTACACATGTACCATAAGAGAATCAGATATCACAGTTATGGTTTACGAGAATTACACATGCACCATAAGAGAATCAGATATCACATTTATGGTTTACGAGGACTGCACATGTTCAATAAAAGAATCAGATATCACAGTTATGGTTTACGAGAACTACACATGTACCATAAGAGAATCATATATCACATTTATGGCACATTCAGGAGTGAGGGAAGGTTGTGTGATGTCAGCAGTTTTATTCAACCTTGTCATAGACTGGATTATGAAGAGGACAACAGAACGACCAGCAAGAACGGACCAAAGGACATCAGCCAGAAGATAGGACTCAAGGACGTCAGCCAGAAGACAGGACTCAACATTAGTTAGAATGACGCAAGGTTCGAAAATAGCATAAAAAGACACGTACACACGTCATTGCTATTTGTGCTGACGTCACACGCAGTAACGGAAGCATACGTTTTATTTTAAAGTACAAACATGCAACGATTATCTTATGTATAATGTCAGTTAACTGGGAATATTCTTAACTAACATAGAGCAATAATAAAATAAATCTACGCAAGTGCAAACACTAACCGGGACTAAAAAGGGTGTTCCTACAAGTTGAACATACTTCAATAATGAACATACTATCCGTGTAAGTAACTAATTAGTGCGTAGTTAATCACATATATCACTTTCGGCAATATCTTGTCTACAAAACAACATACGCTTCTGTGTTAAAATAAACATATTTCATTTTAATCTATTTGCTTTCTAACAGCAAATATACACAAAGAAGCTGTGGGAACTAAATACATTTGCTGTCGATAGTGAAATGTGTACTGCAGAATGATATAACTGAAATACTCGAATACTTAACTAGTGCAGTCGCTCTAAAACAACATCGTATAACGGCAGAGACGTCGAAATTCATGCCAAGTCAATGCCACATACGAGTCACAGGTGAAACTATCTCAATAACGTTACCAGCTACAAAGTTACGTCAACTGGACGGAGACACTCCACATAGCTACTGCGGAATGTCTTGTCACGTTACACTTTTATACAACGACACCTTTGGTGTCACCCTCTTCTGCAGCTGTCTCCTGCTCCGTACGACTCGTTGTTTCTAGTCAGTCCCCAGGCTGCGTGTGTTCTCTCTCACCTGGTAAAGACAAGACATGCTTCAATATGATAGTTTAGATGAATAATGGTTGGAATGGACTCTTGATAAGCCAATGGTTTCCCTGTCACCTATTTTTTGTTTTTAATAGCGAACTTATTAAGTTATTATTTTATTATTATTACTAACATTTATATAGCGCCATATATACAGGACTAGCCCGTTCATAGGCGCGTACACACATTATAAGATGTACATGGCGTCATAAGAAAGTAAAGTAAAAAAAGTAAAAAAAAAAAAATATATATATATATATATATAATTATATACCGGAAAAAGTAATTTTAGACTAAGCTTAAATAGACTAGCTATATTAAGTAACTAAAATACATAGCGAAGTGACTGAAATATTAAAATTATTAAATAATTAGCTATAATAATATTAAAATTAATTCATAAGTAAATAGATAAAAATATAAAATGTGTCCATACAATTTTTTTCTTAAAGCACAGTTTCTCAGTGGAAGTAAGCCAGCTTAAATAAATGAGTTTTAAGGAGAGTCTTGAACTTAGTCAGATTGTCTATTTTTCGCATGTTTTCGAGCTAAGAGTTCCAAAGTGTAGGTCCGGACACCGAGAAAGCTCGCTTGCCATAGCCCTCTAGGTTGTAGCGTGGAACTACCAGCAGGTGCAGATCAGCAGATCGAAGGTTGCGGGTGGGCAAGTAGGGTGTTATAAGACCTCGGATATACCCGGGTGCTAGGCCATGCAAGGCGGTAAATACGAAGACCAGTAGTTTATACTGGACCCGCCAGCGAACGGGAACGTCTTTTTAAATCGTGCTAAAATATTGCTAAATCTGGTTAAATGTTGTTAAAATGTTAAATCTTGCTAAATCTTATTAAATATGGGCAGGACAACGAAAAAGAAGTAACATATTTAATACGTTGGTTAACAAGATTGCCGTGCTTCAGGTGGCGAGTGGACAAGGTGTCCATCGGCTTTTCGAAGGTTTAACAATTGTTCATAATATTATATGTCACATATCGTTTTTTTTACACTGCTGATAATCAATAGATAATTTGTTCTATTGATTTGTCGTCCCCTGTGAGAATGAGTACTCTATCTTATCTAATTTACACTGCTCTTTTACTACCACTACTCCGTGTTTATCTTCCTTTAGTTTTAAAACAATTACATCGACATCTTCATAATAAAGCAGTGTTTCAAAACGTCAATCATTTGGTCTCCTCTCAATGTAATGTTCTTTAGCGTTGTCAACATACTATGTTAGGCGTTTTTCTCATATTAGTAATTATATCGGCAAGACATGAATCAAGTGTCTCAATACATGAATCAAATGTCTCAAACGCTAAATCAATAAATAAATCAATTAAAAAATAAACAAAATGCGATCAAGTTGCCATACGAACGCACATATGTGCACACCTACCCACAAATATCATTAAATTACCAGACGATACCTGACACAGCGGCGTTGTTTGTTAACGTCATCGCTACACGTACCTGTGCAAGTACACGCGTTCGGATGTAGGCGGCCTAGAAGCGGGCGACTCGGTTACACTCTTCCTCGGGCACGTCGTCGGGACAGGCGCACGTGCGGCCGCCTCTCAGGCCGGGCAGACACAGGTACCGGCAGCCCCCGTTGTTGACGGAGCAGGCGTTGGAGCCTGTGGACAGACGGATTATGTATACACTGGTTGTCTTGCGCGACACACAACTTTCCCCAGCGAGCATAATCATTATGATGCAGTTTTGGTTGGATGTCACCAAGCTCTTTAAAGCTGGTGCGTCGACGTGATAGTGATGTTTAATCTCTTATTAGTTTCACGACATGAAATATTCCCGTTTTACGAGTTACGACATTGATCGAGACCGCTTTACGGCAGATATTGGCAGATTAGTAAATCTTCACATTTGAAGGTGAAATATAACGTTTTTCATCGGAGTATTTATTGATACATCAAATTCACCTTTTACTGCAATATCTGACGGTAGCTATACTACAGCAAGACACGTATTAATTACAACCACAGCTAACAGTACTTTGAGATCGAAACATTCAGAGAATTGGGGCATTTTTATTATACGAAATTCCAACTAGCTCGGTATCAATTAACAACAGGAAGTTGAAGGACTAATGAAAATCGTAAAAAATCCATTTCAAGGATATGTCCGACGATTTTCATTGGCTAACTGATGCGAAGCTATTTGGGGGTTTCTTATCATAAACAAATCCCCAATTCTCTGAATAGTTGTTTCTCAAAGTACATCTAAATTAACAATGAATAGTTGAAGATGTTATTAGTCAGTCCGTTATGTGCCGTAAAGCGGTATCTCTATATGTCGCAAAACTAGCATCTTTTAATTTAATTTAAATTTTAATTTAATTTAATTATCCCATAAAATAGTCGTTCGGTTAACCAGCGACAAGAATCACTCACCTCTGGGACACTGGTTGGGAACGACACCAATGCCGTAGAGTTTGCCGTTACCACCAGGTGGCAGGATGAGTGGCTCGTTGGGCGAACTATCGACCCTGTTGTTGATGTTGGGCAGACTGTCCCTGCAGCACAGACACAAACGGAATATGTTCAGTACCCGTTCTACACGTGGATGTTGCAACAACGGTTGATGATGTTTCATTTTAATTCTGAACCAATTTTATTTTTCCGTCTTAAACCGTATTTAACAGAGAGACGAACAAGAAAAAATGGATATGAGGAATTGGAAAAAATATACGCGTTGATCACGGTGAGATAGGTGTGTGCATATACGTTTGCTTTACCAAACGTCATATTTCAACAGCGGTTAAGAATAAGCTAGGACGAAGTTCGTATATCATAATCGAAAACGAAAAGGACGACACAGATAACGATTCTTGTTTGTTGCGCCTCTGTGCTCAGGTTCCTGAGGATGTTGGCGCTATAGAAGTTCATTATTATTAGTAGTAGCGAGCGCCACGTCAGCTTATCTGGCGAAGCGAGCAGTCGCATAACGTAGGTACGCATGTCAGTGACTATACCATAAGCTTTTCGTTTTGAGCAGCCATGACAGGGCTCCAGTGGCAGTGGCAGTCGCCATGGTTGCTTAGCAACGGGAATTGACATTCAAGATTTAACAAGACAAGACATTCGCTTTGTAACTGTTATCAAACGATAGACCCAAGGCATATAAGCAACACAACTCCACATATATCTACTAATAAAATGTTAGTTTTATTTCTAACCAGTTTACAACTTGTGATATGAAATATTTTATGTTCTTCGTCAAAGTAATACACGAGGTTGCAGCTTAGCCTTATAAGGAAGTTGAGGCAATGTCAAGGCCGTTTCAAACACCGGATGTGACCCAACTGAGAGTAAAACACGCCGAAGGACTCGGTGATGCGTTTCAAATTGATTGGGGATGTCAATAAAAAATCAGATTGCAAAACTGTTTTTTTAATATGTTTACGTTATGACAGAAGCCACGATAAACTTAAATGTGAAAACAGTTTCAAAGTCGATAAAGAACGTTTCCGAGATTTTAGTTTTGGAAGACGTAAATGATTAATAAATTGTACAGCCGAGCCTGACTCTAGACCTAGTGGCAAGTAGTAGTAGTGCATTATCACTGATTGGGATGTCAGTAATATTAAATTGTAGATTTGGTTGTTAAAATAGTTTTATGAGATGATAGTATCCATAAAAACTTTAGTATCCATAAACACTTTAACTTAATTTATTTTAACGTCAAAATTAAACTGTGTTATTGTCAAGCCGGTTATGCTTTTGATATTGACTAGGAATGTCAATGAAAATTAAAATTGCAGATCTGTTTTTCATTATAATATTAGCAGCCGTGGCCTGAGAAATTAAAATGTGAAAAAAGACATCAACTTCTTACAGATCATGCCTTGTGGCATTAAAATAGTGCGTCTTTCTATTGATTATTATGTCATGAAATATCTTGCTGTGACAAAATCATAAATATCCACGTCATTTCTTCAATCATAGCTGGGAGATACATTAAACGGGCCTATATATGTGCTTTCAATGCACAACGTATTTTTGTTTTATGTAAATATTATGGACGTTTTGTCTTATGTAAACATTTATTATATATTATAGAACTAACCATTTTAAGCATGTTTTAAATGGCGCTCGCCACCAGGTAGCACCTTCATCATCATCATATTATTATTAGTAGTAGTAGTGGTGGTAATAGCAGCAGTAGTAGTTATTCGCCATTCCGACCCGCATTCGCTATTCTGACCAGCAGCGGACACCACTGTGACGTGCCGATGACGTCACAGCGGCAGCGCGTGTCGCTTAGTGACGACACGATTACGTCACACTGACACAGTGACATTGACTCACATGTTCCAGTCCGTCCAGTAGAAGACGTTGTCGGCCAGTGCGATGTCGAAGGGATATGAGGCGAGTTTGTAGACGAGACGACGTCTACTCCCGTCGTAGTTCACACACTCGATGTGCATTGTTCCTGATACAGACGTCGACGCTACATTCAACGAGCAGTCACGACGACAAGACAGTTAGCGAATAACAAGATTTAACAAGATTGCCATCCCAAACAACAAGTTCCAGATGGCAAGTGGACAAGGAAGCCATTGGCTTTTCGAGAGTCCAACAATTTTATCATCTATGTGTAGCCCGCTCTTATCATATATCCGTCAATTCTATTTTTAAACATATTCACACTACTAGCATTAGCACAATCATTTGGCAGTTTGTTCCATTCGTTTATCACCCTCTGTGAGAAAGAGTACTTTCTTATGTCCAACCTACACTGCTCCTTAACTAATGCTAATAAGGTATGTGGTCTAAAGCACTGTATATGTCACGACATTGTGTGAATATTAAGTGCACTGTGAGAACACGTAGTGTGTAGTTCTCAGCGCTTGCTTCATAATCTGCTTACAGCTACAGCCGCCAGACAGCTCCTTGGTGGAGCCAAGTGCGTAAAAGTCTCCCCTGTTGATGAATAGATATATCCTTTATATAGACAAAACTTTAGTACAACCCCTTGTGGTGCGCTAGTGATACTGGGCACCTTGCGACCCCAGACGAATGTGCTAGGGATCTCGGAGCAGGCTGATGCTCCAGAGGGCAGTATGCAGGGGTCATCAACGTGCAGACACTCCCTGCCGCTCACTAATCCAATCCCCATATATGGGTAAATAGTACTCGGCAGATCAGGCCGATTAACATTGGTAGGCAAGTGATCTAGCAGAAGGGTTACAGAGAAACTAGGGTTACAGAGAAACTTGATGGCTAAAGTAATAGTTGCCTGAATATTTCATGAGTAAGCCGATCGGTGAAACTTACCGGCGTCAGCCCAGCAGATCTGCGTGGACCTGTAGTCGATGGTGAGTCCGTTGGGCAAGCCCAGACCCTCCGAGACTACCACTCGCCTGTTGCTGCCGTCCATGCCGGCACTAGCGATCTCGGGCGAATTGCGGTTCCAGTCCGTCCAGAAGATGAGGCTGGACATAAGAACAGTTCCGATCACTTACAGTGTGAAGGAAATCGTAAATGGTTTGATGGGGACGGTACGTATAAGAGGGTATACACGAGCGAATTTGATACGATTTATCGGCCGACAAGGTGTCATGCGGTATCGCAGTGCAAGAATCAGTCTTGAAAACACCATTGCAAGACCAATTAACGAGGCCATTTTGTGGGTACGATTGTGTCGGTGGAATTGGGGCTGGGTCCAGTGGCCAATCAGCGACCGCCGCGACCGACAACACCAAACCTCAAGTCAGGAATGGCGCGAGTCAACTTGTCGTTCGTCTAAACACACACACACACACACACACACACACACACACACACACACACACACACACACACACACACACACACACACACACACACACACACACACACACACACACACAATTTAGCTGCGCATTGTCACGCAACGCGGTGTCGCCAGACAAATCGGGATTCAAATCGTTCGTGAAAACAGGCCTTTTACATCAATGGGGGAACACACAATGTTAAAACGGTAATCTTCCGACGACAGTAACTTATTATACTTCACGCAAGCATAACACTAACATTACACAAGTATAACCGCAGGATAACTTACGTAAAATCGCATGTATGTTTGCATGTTTCGATCTAAGCTATTAAGTTAAATCTAAATGTATGTAGTTTAAAGAAATAAATGAAATTACCCTCTCATGGGGTCGACAACGATGGCTCTGGGGTTGACAAGGTCCTTGTCAAAGAGCATCTTCCTGTTGGTTCCGTCCAGAGACGACACTTCGATTGTGTCCGAGCCAGAGTCAGTCCAGAACATATTACGTCCTATCCAGTCGATCGCAACGCCCTCTGGCGAGTCCAGATCTGACGGGAGGTAGGTGTCCACAGTTAGTTATTGCACATGTTTTCAAATTATATCGTCTTACATCAAACGTACTGGTAGAAAGAAGACACTGTTATGTACTATGATCATCGTCGTCGTCGTCGTCGTCGTCATCGTTTTCGTCGTCATTATAATCATTATCATCATCATCTATCACTGTTAATTGTAAACGTCTTATGCTATCTCGCCGGTCATCGAATTCGCCTATAATATATATATATATATATATATATATATATATATATATATATATATATATATATATATATATATATATATATATATATATATATATATATATATATATATGTGATGAATTGAAGAATATTAGAACATTTGAAGAAGAAAGGGGAGCAACCACGTAAAGATGTCCGTACGGTGCACAAGGACCTCGGAGTCGGTGCCGTCGAGCTTGGCGCGACTGATGGTCTTGCCCGACACGTCCGTCCAGTAGAAGTAGCGCGAGAAGCAGTCGACGTCGATGCCGATGGCCGTCTGACCTGCGAGACACAGCAAGATGGACCGTTGTATTATTACAGCATCATTATCTCCCTTCAGCATCACTCTCTCCCTTCTCCCTCCGTTTCTCTGCCCCTCTCGTGGTCTCTCGCTTTCTCTTTGGTTCTCTCTCTTACCCTTTCAGTTTCTGTTTCTCTCCGTCTCTCTCCCTGGTTCCTTTTCCTTCTCTTTTTCTATTCCTTCCCCTTTCTCTGATTTTTTCTCTCCCAGTTTTTTTTTTATTGTTTCTTGATGATATTTTTAATACTTATGGATTGTCTCATTAATGTGTACATAGTATATATTTTAGTTATTTTATTTTCATTTTAATAATTTTAATTTCATTATATTTAGGAATATTATATCATCTGGTTATAACTTATACCCAAGTTTACACATTCTTACTTAATTTTGTTTTCAGTTAGGAAACAGAAATGTGCACCACTTGGCACAAAACGAATTACCTGGTATGAGGATAGTCTGTTTGCCGGGTTGCTTGGAGCTTGGTGTAAACGGCACCTCCATAATGGACATGCCCTGCGTGAACATGATGTAAGATGGGTTTTCTCCCGACGCTGTGTAGGAAACAAAGAAACACCCAGACTTGTACATTCGTCACAGTCACATGTCACACTGCAGCATCGGACCCTATTACTATAGGGTCCGATGCTGCAATTCGAAAATGACGCTGAAACAACGTTAACAAGACATTCACTGGTGAAGGAAAGGCAAAACGCTTATATGGTCTACGTGTTTGAACAATTGTCGAAAGTTGCTATAAATCTGGGAAGATTTACTCCATCGAAAATTCATTTTTTTATTCATCACACCGTCTCAAACTGGCAATAGATTCCGTTGCTGAGAAGTCATATATAAATACTTTGGATGAGATTTCATCAAATAGAACGCTTATGATACCACAGCATGCCCGTTATTGGGGTTTTGAAAAGGGGGATTTGAGCGTACACAATCAGCCGGGGATTTCTGGGATGACTTCTGAAAATGCTACAGTTAAAAAATCTCAAAAATGGGGTTCGTTCCCTCCGAGGACGGGTATACACAGTATATGTGGTTCAATAACTTACATCCACACTTGCGGCCGTCTCCCCTGAAGCCCGTGTTACAGATGCACACGTAGTCCGTGCCGTGTTGTTCGCACCGCGCGTTCCGGTCGCAGATATCTGGGTTGCGGCGACAGTCGGCTACAGAGGAGAGTCAAGTCAACAATGGCGTACAATGAAGTCAACAGTGACATACAATGAGGTCTACCATAACGTACTATGAAGTCAACAGTGACATACAATGAAGTCTACCAAAACGTACTATGAAATCAACCATGGAGTACAATGAAGTCAACAGTGATATACAATGAAGTCTACCATAACGTACTATGAAGTCAACCATGGCGTACAATGATGTCAACAGTGACATACAATGAAGTCTACCATAACCTACTATGAAGTCAACCATGACGTACAGTGAAGTCAGCCATGACGTACAGTGAAGTCAACCATGACGTATTTCCAGCAAAATATGCGCAACAATTGCACGGTGATTATCATGGTGGCCTACAATCCTTTGTGCACCGGTGTAGTTCCGGTGTGTTGTTGGATCATTACCACCGGGTAATGAGTCTCTTTGGGTTCGGCTCGCGTCACCTACCTTCAATGCGGCACGAGTACCCGTCTCCGGCATAACCCTCACGACACGAGCACTGGTAGGTGCCGAAGTTAGGGTCGTACAGGCAGTCGGCATTGATGTCGCAGTTGTTCACCTGGTTGCATGGCAGACCTGTAGTCAGCACACGGCGTCAGTTATACGTCATCGAGTGTCATGTTGTGCTGTGCGTGATTGCGTGCATGCGTGCGTGAATGCGTGCGTGCTTGCGCGTGTGTGTGAGCTGAGAAAGATACGTTTACAGTGTAGTAAGTTCATTAAGTAGATTAACCCTAGAAAACACTACAGTTGTGTATTAAACGTACCTTCAAACGTACGTTCAAAACATTACAGTGGCCAAGTTCATGTAGTTAGTTAAATAGTTCGCCATAATAACCAGTGGTGATAATAATTATACTTTTGTTAGGAGTATGCTTATTATACGTTGAATAAAACATTGTCATGTACACGTTTGAATTCTTGTCGATTAAATAGCGATAATGCATATTTAAACACGCTCAGGGTCCCAAAATATTCATTATAACCCATAATAATATATAAAAAGGTAAAGGTATGTTCTTATATAGCGCGGTATCCAGTCCGTATGACCGCTCAAAGCGCTTTACACTTCACCCCCTGGCAGACCTGTTCATTCCAAGGCCATCTCAACTTCTCTGGGAAGCATTCAGCCATGCTGCAATTGCGCGAAGACTATTCGTTCACATTTCCACCACTGTCTGTATTGCCAGGTACTCATTTATACAACTGAGTGAACTGTGGCAACGTGGAGTGATCAAACTTGCCAAAGGTTCGAAGCGACCGCAGTGGGATTTGTATATATGGCTTCAAGCAATAAATGAATATCAAGTAAATTGTATTATGAGTGTTTTGACCGTAGTATTTTGAACGGGGCCAGTGTTCGTATGCCCTACACGGGCCCTTACTTGTCTCCGTGCATGAGATGCCGTCTCCCTCGAAGCCTTCATTACACACGCACGCGTAGCGGCTCTCCCGTCGGTCGAACACGCACTGCGCATTCTCATCGCAGTTGTTGCTGATGTCACACCCGGTCGGCGCACACCGGTAGCCATCACCTAGCGGGAAATCAGAGGAGATGTTGTCAGGCATTAAACGTCATAGATATATGAAGATACACTATGGAAGGCGGGAATACCTCGTTGAATGTGACGTGTTAACTATTGACTAAATACGTCATACGTCATGATGTATGTATTTTGCTTTGTAAATGAGTTACAGATATTAAACAGTGGTAACAATGACAACGGATTGTTTGAACAATTCCTTATATACGAACCGTGTTTTCTTATTTGTTCAGTGGCAGTAATATATTATTCTTTCAGATACAGTTTAAGTGAAATTGTCGTGGGTGTCCTGTCACCCTCGTCACGAACACGTTATAAAGAACAACACTAAAACAATACGATAAAATACAATACAATGCTGAAAAGCATATTATGATACTAAAAAATATGTGATATGTCACGGTAGCTGAATAAGCCGATACATAAATGTATACTATCAAAATGAATGTTCCATCAGTTCCTCGGTTACCTTACATTTTTTACCATAATCAATTGCGCGAGGGACTGTTTCCGGTCAGGGATGACAATGCTAAAAAGACAGAGCTTCAACATTTCATTTGCGTTAGATATCGAAACCAGAACCTTTTTACTGTTATGCCTCGCACAGTGAATTAGGAGGACAACCGAGAAATAGTGACTAGTTGTAGTGATACTCTGTGACCCCTTGACGTCAGTACTCACCCGCGTAGCCTGGGTTACACGCGCACTGATAGCTGCGTTGTTCATCGTCGTACAGGCAGTTCGCGTTGCTGTCGCAGTTGCGAGCGACATCGCACGGGACACGCTGACAGCGACGCCCGTCACCTTGGAAGCCCTGGCGACATCGGCACACGTAGGCTTCCGAGGCGCCGTCGTACAGGCAGTCGGCTTCCCGGCTGCAGTCGCTGCTCGTCCGGCACGGGGTCTCTGACACACGACAACGTACCCAATTATCGCCCCCGTGACTTCTTAAACATTCTAGTTTAGCCTACGGTGTAGGCATATGTGTAACTGGTCGTATTATCCTGTATCTACTAAGTACAGCTCTTCCGGTTAATTGGGGGTGGGTTTGCACACAATTAACCAGATTTGACAACGTAACATTCAACAGATAAAAACTGGACAAGGAAACTGTTGGCTTATCGAGAGAATTGATATCTTATGTCACGTAATATGTGACCCTTCTCATATATCTATCATTTCGGTACCAATACATCTTAGCAACATTGTCACAATCTGTTGATCACAGCTTGTTCTATAGGCCTACATGTAATCGATAATCGAAACGAATGATTTTTTAGTTCTAATTTAACTACAGAAGAGATCAGAGACGGAACAACAGGAAACAAACAAGGAGCACACGGCAATTAAGACGGGAAGACTGCGTTAAGAGGGCTGTAAGACAGGCGGAGGAGAGCGACAAGTGGAGGGAAAAGGTTGTCGTCAGGGAGAAGTGGGAAGGGATAACAGTCGGGACGGTGCAGCTGTACAACTAGCCCTCATCCCTTTACAAATGGCGCGACGAGGACGAACACAAAATGGCCGAAGGTTCAACCGTGACACCGCGGTGCGAGCGGTCGGCCTAGTCTGCGGACTTACCACCGAGCGCCGAACACGTTTTGCCGTCGCCGGTAAAACGAGGCTGACATTGACATCTGTGCATGAGCATGTTCACATCATACAAACACTGCGCGTTAACATCGCAGTTTTCGCAATTGATTTCGTCTGCAACGGAACAGGCACTACAAGCAGCTGGCTACATACCCCGTGCGATTATTCCCCGTGCGATTATTCAAGTTCAGCAAATGCGAGCAAACGTATCATGTAGGTTAGTATTAAAAAGAAAAATGGAAATGCATGCTGTTCAACTTATCCTATTTGATACGAGTGGTGCAATTAATTGGCTATGCGATGACGGAATGTTAAGCAATTCTACTAATGTTAAAGAACATGCGTATTAAAAACCTATGCAAGTTTATTGTGTCGCTAAATTGTGATGCGACGGTTCCACACAAGTAACGTACACTCATAATTTGACGGAGAGCGGACGTACCTAATGTAGTACCACGTTTAACGGTTTGAACACGTGATTAGCGTGGATTGTGGACAGTGGCTTCGGTTTAATTACCAAACACGGAGTTTATTTTTCAGTTATATTAATTTTTTTTTAGAAAAGCTTCTCACACGTAATGCAATACCATACTAACATGCTAATGCATGCGCATACAAAGCTGACTAGAGACGGATTGTTTTAAGGACCTAAACATGCATGCAAGCAAACAAACGAAACGTCGTAGACTTCATTACTGTAAATAACCTATACCAGGCAACCGGATATGATACATACACGATACTATGATGCAACTCTTTGCTGTTTTTCTCGTCCGTAGTCGCGCAGGTTTGTACAATATACACCAAGGAATACATTTTTCAAATGTGTTTTACTTTTTTATAAAATATAACTATCCCTTTATTATCCCTTTTGTAGCTGTTACGAATTGTATCACGTACTCGCCAGGTGGACGAGACTGCCGCCGCCTGGCGACTGAGTAAAGGAAACTAACCTTTGGCACAATCATGGCCGTCTCCACTGAAGTCTCCGCGACAAACGCAGGCGTAGCGGCCGGCGGCGCGGTCGAAGACACAGTCGGCGTCATCGGAGCAGCTGTCCACGTCGTTACAGTCAAACTCTGGATATGACGTTATAAGTTCTTTGCCAGTATGAACCGTTGGTCATTGTATAATTGATACGCAGCGGCTCGTTCCACCGGGCTTCTAGCGACGTTGTTTATTAGTCGAGAAGCACACAGCATATCAAAAACGCCAATACTATTTATATATATTCTCACCAGACAAGCTTCTCTGTTTCCAGAAGGTTGTGGATAATTTTTCTAATGCTACTAGAATTTTTTTTTATAAATAATAGGCCACATTATTGAAGATACACCCACATTGAAAGTATAAATAGAGCGATCGCGGTAACCAATTTCCCGGCGAGTTCATCTCAAATGACTGGATATTTAATTTCCTATCCAGATAGTTTATACACAATATTTGGAATATAAAA
Source organism: Lamellibrachia satsuma (assembly GCA_033239005.1). Taxonomy (NCBI): domain Eukaryota; kingdom Metazoa; phylum Annelida; class Polychaeta; order Sabellida; family Siboglinidae; genus Lamellibrachia; species Lamellibrachia satsuma. The sequence continues at coordinate 5,173,097 of BSQZ01000037.1, read as the reverse complement.
GTTACGAAGAAGCGTCCACTTTGTCATAAACAACGTCTTGAAATAAATGGTAGTAGTAACTGCTTTCGCTGAGATAGGCCTACTCATCACTACCATTTAACATTTTAGTTCATATATGTCCACGTGAAACATTACCCCAAAGTAGGTCAGGACCAACAGTGAAACGCTGTAACTTATTAAAAGCAATTAGGAAGACAGCTTCGTTGAAACTGTGTCTTTGTATACATTCTGACCCCTTCGACTGAAGGCCCGGTCAAACGAGCGATTAGTTAGCGTCCAATTGATCGGGTGACACCGTATTAGTTCATCACCAGTTCCAGATGCCAAATTTCAGGAGGCTAAATATGACTATTTAGGGCAGTTAATTGTAACTCCTGAAATGGTGGCTAAGAAACTAAAGGCAGTGAAGGATAATAAATCACATTGGGTGGGTGGAACACATTAGTATACCACTTGCAAGAGTGTTCAACTTGTCATTAAAAGAGGGAGTTGTTCCTTTTTGAATGGAAAGAAGCAAACATCATACCATTATTTAAAAAAGCGTTCGAGAAATAAGTAAGATAATTACAGACCAGTGAGTTTAATGTCAGTGATTTGTAAAATATTAGAAAGGCTAATTAAAGACCATATGGTGGACGTCCTTGTTAGGCATAAATTATTAAATATGGATTTCTAAAAGCGAGGTCATGCTTAACAAATATGTTATACTTTTTGGAAGAAATCACCAAGTAGATAGACGAGGGAGCGCTAGTAGATATTATATATTTAGATTTTGAGAAAGCTTTTGACAAAGTACCATATCAAAGATTACTACTTAAATTAAAAGCCCATGCTATCGTGGATGGCATAATTGTCTGGATAGAACAATGGCTGACTGACAAAAGGCAGCGTGTTGTAGTAGATGGAGAGGTTTCAAACTGGAAATCAGTTTGATTGGGGTACCACAAGGATCAGTATTTGGACTTTTATTATTCTTAATGTATATCAATGACTTGGACGACAATATGACCAGTAACGTACTGAAATTTGCGCATGACACAAACGTATTTAGAAAGGTTAACACTGATGGTGATAAACAACATTTACAAAACAATATAGACAAATTAGTTAAATGTTCTGAAAAATGGCAGATGTTATTCAATTATGGGAAATGTAAATGCCTACATACAGGACACGGGAACTTATATAAAAAATATATTATGGGAGATACTGTTGTATGTACTACTATAAAAGAAAAGGACTTTAGGAATAACAATAAGTGATGATATGAAAGTTTCAGAACAGTGTGGTATTGCAGCTTTAAAGGGTAATCAAATTCTTGGGTCGATTAAGAGAAACATAACACACAATGAAAAAAGGTAATTATATCTCTGTGTAAAGCAACAGTTAGACCTCCTTTTGGATACTGTATACAAGCATGGATACCATATTGTAAGAAGGATATAGATACGCTTAAACGCATACATATGAGAGAAAAAAAATTATTCTAGAACTGAGAGACCATTAGTAAAGGATCAATGTAGATTGGATATCAGGAAGTACTCGTTCTCACAAAGGATAATAAATGAATGAAACAAATTGTATACGGATTGTGTAACTGCTAGCAGCGTGACTATGTTTAAAAACAAGGTTGACACATATCTCAGGAGGGCGGGTTACGCGTAGATGAACATTGTTGGACTCTCGATAGGCCAATGGCTTCCTTGTCCATTTGCCATGTGGGCATTTAACTTGGATGGCAAATCTTCTTAAATCGCCCAACCAGTTGGACGCGTCTTTTCTTAAAAGCAACAAGAAACGATGCGTCCGATTGGTTGCGCGACACAGCGTAGCCCGACCAATCGGACAACGTATCGCTCGTGTGAACGGACTTTAAGTTGATTTGCACGACAAGTCCGCATAGCCAAGTCTACGTCTGTGAGTATCGACTGTAACATTCACGTTCACGATCATGCGCATGCACGTGCGGGGCCATGCACATGCCGAGCCATGCGGTGTTGACTCACCGAGACGCGCGGGCCCACAGAAGGTGCCGTTTCCCGCGTAGCCCTCCTCGCACTGGCAGCGGGGCTTGCCCGTCCGTCGGTCGGTCACGCATCGGGCATGTTGGCTGCACGAGAGGTCGTCGCAGGTCAGTTCGGCTGGTGGGCGGACAGAGAAAGGTGGGCGGCTTTCATGCAGGAAAACTATAATGAACCACCAAAGTAGCATAGTAGCGAATGTTCATCCTTTTAGAGGAGGAAATGTGGAATGGTTGATGAAACTCCTACCACTCCATCGCCCTTTCGCCAAAATGAGTGTCGAATGTCACTACTATACTACTATCGCATATGTGTAAATAGGTGCCAACTATTACGGTTCACCCATCAGTCTTATAGATTATCTTAAATTTTACGATTTTACGTAGAAGGCATTCCTTACGGATTCGTGCAACAAATCTATTTTTGTATTATGAGATACGACGGGTTTGTCAAATGGCAGCGAATAACAGATCATTATTTCAAAACACGTCTGAAAGCGATTCGCTAATCATATGGGTTCATTTGCGGTCTTATGGATTTCTGCTGTGTTCCGTAATCCACCAATCGCTGGCGAAATCGTCATCTGGTTAATTATTAGTGCAACAATAAATGCCGTGATTAAGTGGAAACTGATAAAAATGATAAAACAGCCGGTGTAGCGTAATTATCGAGATGCCAACAAATAATAAAATAAACGGAAAAATAAATTGTCACTCCGGCAGAACGTTCTACCGCTTCTTCTTCTAGGAAAGGCACCGAAATAGTAAAATAACCCCCTGGATGCGCCCCGGCAAATACGCGTAACCAATTCCCAATATTAGTAGAAACGCCTTCTAATTGTATGACATTTCATGAATTGATGAATTAATATTAAATATTTCTTAATCAATTTAATTGCATACGTAAGGACAAACCCGACGTATTATAATTATTCGGATATTGTAATAAACCCCACCCAACCCGAAGTCGGTGTGATTGCGCCACACCATACGTACAGGCGCAGGACTGGCCGTCCCCTCGGTACCCCGGCAGGCAGCGGCACTGGAAGGCCCCGTCCGTGTTGAAGCAACGCGCGTTCACGTCACAGTTGTCCGTCTTCAAGGCACACTCATCGACATCTGTCAGAACAACATCAGGTCTAGTCACATGCCATTGCAAATCGAAGTTAATATTGCGTAGATGGGCAAAACATTAATCACACAGGACTAAGCTAACTTTATTCAATTGTTATATTAAAAATAACGACTGTTTAAAGGGAACTTTTGACGAAGACCAATGGCCAGAAGATAATCACAATACTGCATCATGTTGGCAACAACAGAGTATGCCTCGCTGCACAACGCCATATTATAAAATCAAACGTTGTTATTGTCCCTGTCGTTTCTGGTCGGGAATGAATCAATAGCACATACCTTGACACCTGGAGCCGTCGCCTCTGTATCCCTGGTTACAGACGCACCGGTACGACGTGCCTTGCGGCTCGCAAGCGGCGTTCCTGTCACATCTGACACTAGCGTCGCTGCACGGGTCGCCCCCTGCGATAAACACGGGAACTACATCTCAACTGCGCCCTCTTACGGATAGGTATGTGAGTTTATTGAGATTAGTGTTTTTACGGCCGGACGGTGCGAACAGACACACACGAAACACTCGTACGAAAGCATCGTGATATATATGTTATCGTGATATATATGTTATCGTGATATATATGTTATCGTGCGGATAGTAGGAAAGACTTGGGGCAATAATTTGTTGTTGGAGCAGTTGTTGTTAAGAAACGAAAACGACAACGACTGGGATAATTGCAATGACAACAATGACAACTATGAACATTACGACGGACGACGGCAACTGTAATAATTTTTAAAATAATCTATATTTTATAGTGTTATTTAATTGATGCAGTTTCGTGTAAAGCGCCTGAGAGCATTTTATCCTAATTGGATTCGGGCGCTATATAAATTCCGATATAATAATAATAATAATAATAATAGTAATAATAATAATATTAATAATGATAATGAGAATGACAACAACAATAATAAATAAAAATCACCATCATCACCATCTCTACCATCATCATCTTCACCATAAACACTATTTCAACTACAACAAGAACGGCAAGAAAGGAGAAGCACAGCGCTCTCACCCGAGCCGATGGAGATCTTGTTTGCGGTGGCGTATCGCAGCATCTGTTCCTTCTCGTTGAAGACGACGAATATTCGGCTGACGGACAGTGTCTCGCTGTCAATGTTAGACAGAGGTCGCGCGTCGCACTCCTTGTACGTGATCGTCTGCTCGACCTTCAGGTGGTACGGAATGCGGTCGACCGTGTAGGAATGTGTCGCCGTTGACTTAATGACGCCTGTATTCCCAAATATCGCAACATTGATGAGAGGGATGCCTTTAGGAGAAGACTTGCTTTGCAAAGGAAGGAATGGAAATATATTCTACCATATGTTTCACTTGCTGTTAGTTCAACTGCACACAGTGGTATTGTGGCGTTTGAGGTAACGACTACCTTCCTGCATTTTTTAGACAACCTATTTTTGTACACAATAATTTAATGTACAATGTCGAATAAAGAATGTGTGGGGGTGGCATGGACACCGTTCGCTTAATTTTTTTTTTATTTTATATAACCTGTTGCGCCACTACATGGTATCATGGTAAACAAATGGGTGACTAAGCTTGCCCCCTTTGGCTTCCCCCTTTGTGAGATCCTAGATACGCCACTGGTTCCTTCTATTTGAATACATTTCACAACTGTCCACAAGCAGCCACTGTTTGTCAGCCTCTGGACTGGCGTATCTGATGACTCCGCGAACCTCACCTGGCGCCACCCGGCGGTATTGTTCTGCGAAGTCCTTCACGACGACCTCGGCAGTTAGCGCGATGTTCGGGATGTTGCCGTTGACGGACGTCGTCATGCGCATGACGGCACTGTCCCTGACGGCCTGCTGGTTCACGGTGATGCTCTCGCCGCCCGCCAGGTACGTAATCACGGCAGTTCGGTTGAAGGTGCCGCCTGGCGGAGAAACCATGCAACAGGAGATGGGAGTTGTAGTGATTCGCGACAAAGACATATGAAGGATGTTACGACGATGATAAAATTATATACACCCAGCAGGCAACCGTAGTCAGGAACGCACGCACGCACGCACGCACGCACGCACGCACGCACGCATGCACGCACGCCCTAAATACATAGGAAAAGACACAAGAAAGGACACTTTAGAAAAACAGGTCTGCGATAGAAACATTCCAAGTACAAGATAATTTTTATAAAACAAGGTAGTGCAAAAGCTACAGCACATGTGATCCATACTCAACAACCACAAACGCGCATTGAATTCCCTCCGCGCCTCACCTGTGATCATGAAGCCGTTGCGAGCGCCGGCCGAGTCGACTTTGGCGAAGAGCCAGCCCATGATGCCGCCGATGGGGAAGGTGGTGAGCATTGCGATGCCGATGGAGCGAGGGATGATGCTCATGGCGGTGAAGGCTCGGCCGTCGACCGTCACGACGTAGACGTGTAGGTTGGCCGAGTCGATCGACACGCCGTTCACCACCCCCGACACTTTGCCGTTGACACGCTGCGGGCTGCCTGCATGCACGCAACCACGGAAGACTTTGTACCGCGTGCAGCATGTGTACTGACGGTGACGCCGCCATGTTGGCATCGTGGACAACGTATACATTGCCAGATCATACAAAATAATTAATTAATTTATATATTTACTTTTACATACAGGTATATATTTGCATTAATTAACGATTTATTTATTGTACATTTCTGTTTTAATAATATTTTAAAGCTTTGTTTCATAGTCTCTTAATACTCACTTTTGAGCGATCTGTGTACATAACATAACGCCTGCTATGTGTATAGTGTATTTATGTTTTGTATTTAATGCATGTGTACATGGAGTGGAGTGAGTACAATGCAATACAATACAATACAATACAATAAAATACAATACAATACAATACAATACAATACAATACAATACAATACAATAAAATACAATAAAATACAATACAATACAATACAATACAATGCAATGCAATGCAATGCAATAGTAACACTAAGAACACTTATCCTCGGCAACGCGAGCTCAAAGGGTTAGACAGACAACTGCTTTACAATTTCAAGTCGTTAACTGATGGACGAGTGCGCTTAAGAGCTGAGGGGAATAAACTAGATCAAAGGGCAGGTATTTGCTGACGCTGACATTAGTTGCGGGTTGGTGTGATTTTTGGTCGAGAGCAGAAATTAGCAGACTTGACGCTTTTCAATAATGTTTACAACTTTCCAGTGATGGCGATGGAAGGTTGCACACCGTTCGCGTATCAACGGAGTCGCTGCAATCACCTACTTATCAGAATCGGTCACCGAGCTAGGTCTAAACTGAGGGAATCGGGTTTGGAAGAATGTGTTCAGGAAACCCTTCAGGTCGCAGACACCTTACAAACCCCACGACTATTCTGCCTCAGAGCAAGGTATTTCCAATTAAGACGGGGTGTGGCAGGAAGTGGGAAGGTGGTCCTAAAAATTGTGGGAGACGAGAGATTGGTCCTACAAACAGGTGGGAGATAAACGGTTGAGACACCTGCCACGTCCCCCAAAATGGCACACACACACGCACGCACGCACACACGCACACGCACACGCTCACGCACACGCACACGCACACACACACACACACAGGGGGAGGACGGTGATCGTCGTGAAGGCCTACCCGGTTCGAGGCAGGCGACGCCGTTGCCGTAGTAAGGCGGCGTGCAGAAGCAACAGGAGCCGGCCTCGAAATCGCGGCACCGGGCGTTGGTGTGACACAAGTCCGCACCTCCGTCGGCACACGTCCGCGCGCTGGACCCACGGCCTGCAACTGACGACACAAGACAGGCCTTTTAAAATGTTTCATAAGTTGCTTTACGGATCCGCCGACCCGATATTTTCATTTTTTTTAAACAAGCTCCTTTACGTTTTCTTCGTGTCATATTTTAACACGAAGCATCATTCCATATCATTCCACATCATTCCACATCATTCCACATCATTCCACATCACTCCACGTACAAAATCATACTTTCTTTAAAACACATTTCATTTTGGGCACTTTTTCGGAGTTTCATCAGCGTCTTCCGCAGTCAGTGCCAGCGGCTTATTTAATGACGTAAGAATGTCGCTTAACGGCGCAAATAATTTAGACCAATATAGTTCATGATTACCGTAGGCGTTACATATTTTAATTACAATTTTTTTGTCGACCGACCCATTTTGTGTTCCATAAAAAATCCATAAAGCAACTAATAAAAATAAATGGTCGTACTAGGTCATGGTTAAAATACACTTTTAATCTATCCCATTGAAACCAAAGTGGTTCACACCATTCATATTTACACGCGCCTATGCACTAATTTGTGGATCATGCAGATGATCTAGTGAGCGACAAGATGATAATTATCATATACCTTGCAGCGCTGATGAAAAGTAACCACCACGTGGTAATTATTACACAAAACCTTTACACCAGACTGTGACACCACAACAAAAATCACACGCATTTGTAATATAAATTAAGCATTAAAACAAACACGACAGGTGACAGTTGACAATTTTTCATATATTGTCAGTACGGACAGGCGTAAATGGCTAAACTTTTGTTGCGAATGATCTATTTATTCGACTTAAGACTGACCAGTCGTGCAATGCACGCTGATCCGCAACTCAGGAAAACTCGTGTGTTGCTTTGACCGACGAGATATTTGTTGAACCGATTCGAAAATGTAATCGCGGCAACAAATGTTGTGTAATTTGCGCTCACCCGATCACACAAACGCGCGACTCGCAACAAATGTTTAGCAATGCACGCCTAGCGTTAGGCGTGATTGAGCCGGTTGTCGCTACTGAGGGAACACTAGATACCTGGCAATGCAGCGTTCTCCTCGTTTGGCAGCTCGATGGATTCAACGTGTCCCACGCGGAACATGTACATGCCAGGGACGTCAACGTTGCTACCGCTGAAACACGTAAGCGCGTGTGTACGTGCGTGTGTACGTGCGTATGTACGTGCGTGTGCACGTAGTACGCAGGACATGGCGTGTACTGCATACATGCTGCAGAATTAACACCCTATCATCAAAACTGAAAAACATGTCATGATATCGACAGGCTTCTCCAAAACAACTCTGCAAGGCCCAGTGAATGGGGAACACAGAAGAGGCAGACAGAAGAACAGTTTGTTCGATAGCATCAAGGAGTGGGTGACAGTGAGCTTAGCAGGGAGCACGGGAGCGACGAGAGTTCGAGTGAGGAGGAGCAACATTGGTAAACAAACATCTGAGAGCGGAGTGACGCCCAACTACAGCGACCATCAAGGGATGGCTGAATGTGAACTATCAACATTGCTGAAAAGCTGTTCTAGAATTCTAGAATCAAATGACATCAACCCGACGTTCTAGAATACCATTGATCGATCCGGGAAATGATCCTTCGGCGAGGAATCACCGTGTTACTTACGCTGGCAGGTTGCGCACTTCGGCCTCCCCGGATGTCGGAAGCATGTAGGAACCCCGACGCCCGCCATCGAAGCCCACCTGGGCCGGGATGTCCGGCTTGCGAGGGGTGTTTTTCCCCTGACCTTCGATCCACGTGATCCCCTCTGAGGGATAGAGGAACATGACGAAGGAGTCTGTCTCATCGGAAGCGATCACCACTTGGAAGGTGTTTGTCTGTAGCACACATCAATGTAGACATGATCACGTGAGGCAGGCAGTGGTCACGTGAGGTCACGTGTTCTCAAGTGATGCCATATGATATAATGGGTGTAGCTGAGCGTTTACATGTTTAGACGTTTGACAACACATATAAGACCTGTTGCCGTTTCAGTGAAATATAATGCCCTGTACCGAGACAGCGACCGATGCAATAATCAATTTGTCTGCAGAACTCTCCAATTTTGGCGGCATGGACGGTGGCGACATGGTTCAATAGTTACACTTATATGCTTTTAACGAAATTTGGACAATTTGTCAGACAGAAAATGGCGATAAGTGTTAAGAATTTGTATAACTTTCCATAGTTTAATTATATAAATCAGATAGTTGCTGCCTATCTTATCTTTCCTGTTCATATTTCCCTGGTCACCCTGATACACAACTGTCAAGTTTGACAAAGCATAATTTTATGTAGATGTAATGTAAAGAACACTCCATTCCGAACCATAGACCATGCTTATATGGGTTATGACAGGTACCAGTTGGACGCATCGTTTCGTGTTTCTTTCAAGAAACGATGCTTCTAATTGGTCGGGCGACATTGCGTCGCCCGATCAATCGTACAACTAATCGCTCGTGTGAACGGGCCTTCGGGCAACACGGACGACGGTCGCCGCGTGTCGTCCTAGATGAAGCGACGGTTCAGAAGAGCCACCTGGCAATGACTTACCAAGTCATACTGTTCGCTGTAGTAGCCGACGTCATCCCACGTGGCAATGAACAGACTCTGGGGCCGGAATCCGGCACTGTCAGGGAAATGTTCCCCTATTTCGTCTTCTGCCTTTTTCCTCAGTGAAGGATCTTGTGATTCCCTGAAAATTTTAAATTACACCTTAGGTTTTGTGTTCATAAATTACCCAGAATTAGACACTATGTGTTGTTACAGCGTAACGCGATTGCCTTATCACAGTAACACGTAACGGTTTCCTAAAGAGAACGAACGAATCGCAAAGATTGCATTCTCACAGAAGATGATAAGCAAATACAATATCTACTGATTGTATAAATGGTAGCAGTGTGAATATGTTTTAAGACAAAGTTAACATAAAAAATTATATCAGATATCTGGTTAAAATATTTATTGTAACCGACCTGTAATAGACGTTGCCGGACAATCTGGTATCGATGTCGGCGTAAAAAGGGGCGATAATCTGTCGGCCGATCGGAAGTTGCTTGTCACTCCGATAGCGAAGTAGTCCATTCTTGAATGTCAGCACGCCATTCAAGTTCACCTGGGTGGACGGAACATATATGTTAGTTCCGTTGAACGTTAGCAGGTTCACCATACAACAGAAAATCGGTCTTGCGTCGTTTTCCATTTAAGCGTTTTCACAATACAAACAAACATAATCGATAGAGCGACTTTAAATAACAAGTTTGAATTTGAACGCATTGCACTTGACAATTACTGAATTATGTTGAACAAGTGACACCATTTAAAGGAAGTCACTATGGGAGGGTGGAGGTGCAAAGATTTTGACAATCGACCGCTAAAATACAAGTTTATACCGTATTACTAAAATGTTACCATTTTATACTACAAAGTGGGTTGTTACTGTGCATGTCTGTCTGTTCCATCACATCTTCGTCAGTTTCGCATGCTAAAATTCTGTAGGCGTATCCGAGGGGCAATGGGGTGGTTCGTCATTGCAAACATTTTAAATGTACCCGGAGGATGGAGATTTTACGAAGGAACATACGTTTGACGTTTATTACGTAACTCGGAACAACAGGAGTTCATAGGTACGTGCATTGCTTGCAACGTTACGCGTGTTTTCTAATAATAATAATTCTTTGATATGTCAGTTTCTAGCTTACGTTAATCAAGTACCTAAAAGTTCATAAAAAATATATAAGTTAATTAATTAAAACGTCATCACAGAAAAGTATATAAAGTCCTCCACGACAATCGTTATAGTCTATAAAAATATAAATTAAATAATTAAAACAATACATTGATTAATTAAAACAATCGCTGTAGTCCAAAAAATATAAATTAATTAATTAATTAAAACGTCATCACAGAAAAGCATATAAAGTCATCCAGTGTTTGAGCTAGGACGCGATTTTGCGACATTCTCGCGTTTATTTGTCAAGTGTCGCATATTTTTGGAAAGTGCGCGACACCGATGTCGCATGATTATCTTAAATATCGCACATTTTGATAAGTGGAGCGACACCTGCTATATTGTGAAATACCGTTTTTTTACGCTTGTTCAGCGTCTAATATTACTGTAAAATCATTTACATTTACCCTAAACCACTTAGAATTTACCTCTGGCATCACCGATCAGTTGTCCAATCACGGAATTAGCCGCGCTTCCCAGATAGTGGCGCCACCAGATGGAATGTGAGCAATCTAGATTATGCATGCAAAATGGCGTCGAAACGGGAACTGCAGCTGGCCGATGTGGTCACGCACAGCAGACCAAAAAACCAGACGGTAACCGAACTAAAATGTTATTGCATACATTTGTTATATGTATACGCTATACCGATTATATATTTGATATTTATTAAGGTAATGCAACAGAAAATCAGCATTTGTGCACGTTACGACGTAATACTACTGCCACTACTGCTACTGCCCTATAGCCTACTGGCTCTACAGTTCTAGTTCTATTCTGGCAGCTGTTGTAGTACCAATGACAATGCCTATGTAGTACTGTCAACGCCACGGCAATTATATGTTTGCATAGGATGTGAATGTACGACTTAGCTAATGCTATTGTAATAAATATGTTTCAAATTTATACTAGACCATTTTTAGCAAAAAACCATGCGTTTAAGGAAAGGTAGCGTTGCCGTTGGCGTTGAGTTTCCGTAACTAGTATAGTCTGTGTCTGTGGTGTGGAACATATGATACTATTACTAGCAGGATAATTTCTCACTCAAAACTGTAAAAACATATTGGTTTGGCTGTCACATCGTTTCTTTTGACAAATAAACCCAACACCTGTTGTGCCACCTAACGGATATTATTATTAATGCACATTGACGCTATAGTGGTTATCAGAACCGGGCAGCGTGGTGGATAACTGTCTTGATAGCCATGCCACGTCATTTGAATCTGTTCGGCAACATTGTCCGGCTTAGATTGTTCTATAACTCTCCTTCAAAGTCGCATCATCAGTACACATCACGGTGACACATTCCCCAACTTGGTGATCCTGGCATCCATGGCAATGGTCTTCCCTGTCCACACTGTGGGTGTGGAACGTGGATTTTCAGCACAGAACATGCTGTGGTACAAGTTGTCTAGTCAGCGACTCAACATAATTGCTACAATCAAGCTAGAGGGCCCACACTGGCGAGATTATGTTGAATCCATGGCAGCCTTCTGGAAGGTGAAGGAAAGGCACCCTTATTAGGGACTGGTGACGGCATTAATGATCGTGAAAGGGTTAATAAATCTCACCTATACTGGGTGGCTGTACATCAACTGAGTATGTAATTAGTACCTCATCAACAAGCAGTTTCTACAGCAAAGTTTGAGTACAGCAAACAAAACTGTTTGATAAAGTCATATCTAGCATGCAAATGCAGTTTATGTGACAATATCTGTCTGACTAAATAAAAGATGGAAAAAATGGTAATTAATTTGTTGACTTTGTGACTTTCAGCATCTCCATATATCTTACATACATTATATATATATATATATATATATATATATATATATATATATATATATATATATATATATATATATATATATATATATATATATATATATATATATATATATACCGTGTGTGACTGTGCGTATGAAATCAATTGTGATCACCACTGATTCATAAATATTGATCAGTGGCTCAGCCTAAAACTGAATGTCTCACTTTTTTGAAGAGGGGGAGACATGTGTCCCCTAAATTTCAAATCCTGGCTCAAACACTGGTCATCCACGACAATCGTTATAGTTCATAAAAAATAGTTTTCACACATATCCGTATGTACACTGGAAGAGGTGAGTCTTTAGTTTGCGCTTAATTAAGTAATGCCAAAGAAGGTGCGTCACGGAGGGAGAGTGGTAGTGCATTCCAATGTGCGGGGCCGGTTGTTCCAAAACCGCTTCTGCCGATGGACTTAGGTACGCGATCTACGTCAAACGTCCAAATAAGTTCCTTCGTACGGTACGAACGCTTCGAAGACCCGGCAGTACAAGTGCAGGTGCAAGTGCTGGGAGTCATAAGCTCTTGCAGTGACTTCATTTCTCCCGAGCAACGCCGGGCAACTCGGCTTGTTAACCATAAGAGAGACGCACCACCAAATCGCGTAAGGAAGAAACGCAAATACAATACATCGATAAATGCCAGGGGCCTTGGTGTACGCCCAAATCCACTCCTGATAACAGACTAAGCGAACAAAAAGCTGCTATAGCCTCTAGTGGGAAGTAATCATGGTCTGTTCCCTCGGCTGCTAGTAAAGGCGACCAAGTATTTCGCACTAAATCGTATGTCGTAAATAAACAGCGTCTCTCACCCGCATAAATACCCCCACCCGGGTAACTACCCCCGTAGAATGGTCGTCAACACCGTAACCGGAACGTATTAAGCCATTGGAGAGAAGACCACTTAACCGTTAACTCGATGTTTATTAAACGTGTCACTGTCGCGCTTTACCGTATTTCGCTTGCGGCGATAACTAATTTAAGTGAGTGTGCCGTGTTTATAAAATGGTCTTTCTGCGATTTCTTATCGTTATAGATCGTGTGTGTGAACTCGTAACTCTGACACGGTGGGCCAACGGGGTGCGCAGTGATGGGAGTTCGTCGCACCGTGTTTAGCATTATGTCCAACTAGATCTGGGATAATGCCGTGTTGTATCAACAACCGGTCGAATTTCATTACAACGAGTTCCTGCATCGGCAAGTTAACCGATTGAAAGATTGCGGCCATGTTCACGTCATCGCGATTATTGTCTAGTAGTTTCTCGTGGAAAGGGCCACAGCGGCGTAAATGGATGCCACGTTGGCTCAGTATCTTACTGCGTTTCTAGACGTGATGGTTTCTTGCTGCCAGCATCTTTACATATTATTTTGCCGTGTTATTATTATTTAAATCACTGGAATAAGTTATCACGACAGCACGCACGCACGCACGCACGCACGATGAAGAGGGAGATCAAGAATAAGACGGAGTAAACGGGATGTAGCGAGACGGATAGAATACAGGAAAAGCGCAGAATCACGACACAAGATCGAAATGAAGACGGGCGAGGTATTCTACGTTATATTCACACTCTGTGCGATACAACCGTTCCCACGGTGGATGCGCTACTTATTTGCGCAACAGTTTACAAGACGATAGCCGGCGATACAGGCCAGACTAAGATAAAGACAAAATGGACGCAAAGCAAATACCGCTGATAATTTGTAGCCGCTTCACCATTGTTACGCCTCGTGTCCGTAGCAGTCTAGTTTGTGTAAGTTTACATAACACGTTTGAGGCCGGTAATGACTGTTACTATAGTTCTCACCCATACTACACCGAACTATCCAAAGTAAAGATAGTTGGAAAAATAGTCTAGCAGCGCCACCTATACACCGAACTATCCTAATGATAGTTGGAAAAATAGTCCAGCAGTGCCACCCATGTCACTGTAATAATAGAAATAAAAGACGTTGCTTAAACTACATTGGATAATTTTATTTATTTATTTATCGACCCAACATCAACAATCGTCGATTAGAGCAGCGTTATTCACGGATTCAGCATTTTAATTAATTAACTTTAGGGCTACGCGATACGCCACCCGTTGGTTACGGTTTGTGACTGTTTCCTTGGCTATTCGCTACACCGTGATACTATCGCAATACTATCACGATAGTTCTGAAACTATCGCAATATTATTGCAATAGTCATACAGCTGTTGCGATACTATCGCAATTGTAAAACTAACACCGACAGTCGCCCCCAAGTCTACTACTGTAGTGTCATAAAATTAATTATGCAGTTAGAGAAACAAAATGAAGTAATTTATTGTGTAGTAATACTTAATAACGGTCAGATTATTTTGGTAAGCCATCTTCTGTTTCATGATCACTGGCCAATGACCATTGAAAGTTATTGAGACCGCACTGTGTATAATTTGACTTTATTAGGCAAAACAACTCGGCAATAAATCTACGCTTGTTTACATTTAGCCGGTTTAGCCCCGACTATCCCCTAGGCGGCCGCCACGGGTCGCACCCGGGACTGGCGACCACAGCTTTGATCACCCTGCCTGAATCCGGCACAAGGACTGCGTCCATCATCGAGATAACCACCGCTCCTGGTGGGAGTCCATTAGACCATCGCTCAATCTACTATCATTAAAACTATCACTACACCAATAACAGGCGATATTTAAAAATATGCATGCAACATTATCTTATTTCCATGAGTTGCAAAGGTTTTGCCGTACGTTTATAATATAAACAAATGTTTGTGACATTTTACTTTGACACACACACACACACACACACACACACACACACACACACACACACACACACACACACACACACACACACACACACACACACACACACACACACACACACACACACACACACACACACACACACACACACACACACACACACACATATAATAAATTATATATATATATATATATATATATATATATATATATATATATATATATATATATATATATATATATATATATATATATATATATATATATATATATATATATATATATATATATATATATATATATATATATATATATGTGGACGTTTGGGAATATCAGGCTTGTTGAAGTTTTGAACTTGTTGTTCCTCTATGAACTAACATATTTAAAAAACACATGCTCAGCTCGGTAGTTTTTGATGAGCGTCTGATCAAAAAGACACAAAAAGAAAAGGAAAACCAACTTATAGAATTGTTCAGCAAACACAAGTCGTCTAAACAAATCTCCGTAAGCATCCTGCACCGCACTGCTATGACGTCACAATAGAGAAACTCTCTTATAAGCAATCCGTTCAAAGTAGGTGGCTAAGTAGGCGCTGTTTTACGTACCAATTCGATTTTGTTACACAGAACATAAATTACTTTTATATGTATATACTTTAAGATAGTATAATGATTTAGCACATGGATAAAACAAAAACGTCTCAGCATTTCAGTTAACTGTCCCCCGCCCAACAACATTGAGTGGTAACTGCAAGCACTTGTCACAAACTAAACAGCTATTGCTGGTAAAGCACCCTGGTTTTATTTTGGTCATCCATGATTTATATTTGTAGTCTCGCGTAATTATTTTCTCGTAATAAGTCATGATATACCACCATTTAGCTTGCATACGTCGTTAATATCGGAAAATAAGAACTCCAACGGGTAAGTGAAATGATTTTAACAAGTCTGTAGAATTGATCATCCTTCGAGGCGCGATGTCACAATCGGTTTGTTTGCTAGCTACTCCTAGGAGCATTTACGCTAGCAGTTGATAAAACAGTATTTATTATTACTTTGAAATACATTTTGATTAACGACATGTGTATTTTGACTATTTTCCGGCAAATAAAAATTAGCGTTAAACCTCCACTTTGAGAAGCGAGTTGATATCGCTTCAGGCATCGCGGAGCTGCGTCGCTTCCGAGGATCTTGAGTTGTCATCCCGGCAAACAAACATTAGCGTTAACCTCCCCCTTTGAGAAGCCAGTTGATATCGCTTCAGGCAACGTGGTGCGGGGTCACATCTTTGGACTGGAGTTGTCATCCAGAGCGGCAGGCGTCTATCTGGCACCTATCGCTCGGCAACCAACCGGCACAACGTGACAGGAGCGCGTCCCCACGTACCTGCGGGGCACGGCTGGCAGCGGGTCCCCGTTTTCTCCCACGGGTTCGTCTCCCAACTCAGAATTTACGCTAATGGTATCTGTCTAGATAAACTAATGAAGATCGAAGTGTGATCGCGGACGCCGCGTCAACGTGATCGATCGCGGCGATGTCACGCGCGGATCATTCAGCACGCGACGCCTGATTGGCGCTTCTGGGTGTGAGCCGGAAAACATGTCAGCGCAGGTGACTACTTGAGATAGGCGTCGGGGTTGCGCAAGGTCGAGGATTCCACATAATGGCCATTCTTTCGATTATTCTGCGTAGTGTAAAACTGCATCCTCAACTGATTTAGCCAACGCGAATACGGTTCGTTGATGTCTGAATATGCAGTGTGTGAATATCTCAAGTTATTTCCGCATTTTAATTGTTGTTTGACTAAAATAATTTAGCAGTTAGTCTGATGATTTCACATAAAATTACATACAGAATTTGCACAAACGAGCTGCCTATGCGTTCACGTGTGCGAACACTAAAGTGCACTATACGTTCACGTGTGCCAACACTAAAGTGCACTATACGTTCACGTGTGCCAACACGTAAGTGCACTATACGTTCACGTGTGCCAACACTAAAGTGCACTATACGTTCACGTGTGCCAACACTAAAGTGCACTATACGTTCACGTGTGCCAACACGTAAGTGCACTATACGTTCACGTGTGCCAACACGTAAGTGCACTATACGTTCACGTGTGCCAACACGTAAGTGCACTATACGTTCACGTGTGCCAACACGTAAGTGCACTATACGTTCACGTCTGCCAACACGTAAATGATGCTATTCTCCGTCTCTGTGCACAATTCAATGAAAATATCCACGTCAATATACCTAGAAAATATATCTCGCCGGTAGCATTCGAAGACAATGCCCATCCTGAAAAAAATCCCGTGTTCTTTCAAAATCCAGCCCAAAAAAGATTTGATTTTTTAATTAAAAATCAGAATAGCGGAACGTGTTTTATCCTCCATAATCGCTGCTAATATTCGCCATTTTAATTTTTGTTTAATCTCACTTATACGGTACCGAATACATTGCTTTTTGTAATGGTAAGTTAAAGATATGTTCTCATAGAGATATAATTTTGTCGACACCGGGTGGTGGTTTTAATTCACAAGATACAATCGAATGGTGGGCGGGGCAATATTATATGATATCTCATGATACTTTAAACTTTCCTAGCCCCAGCCTACATTTTATATTACCATTGTCGCTGGCTGTTTTCCAACTGCTTTCCGGGGGGTAACAATCGTCTACTGAAACCTGGTACGACTCCGATTAATATCAAACATTTAAAGGACAAAGGTTGCGCTGTGGGACATTTATCAAGCACTTAAGTTGTCGCTCTTGAAAGGATATCAGTTTATACCCATAGAACACAAACGTCGAGGCAGAAACCTCCGAACAAATGTAATGTAATATAATTATGTGTAACTTCTGAAGAATCCAGGCACGATTTCTTGCAATGCTAACATAATGAAATCTGGGCTTCTAGCACGTGAAGACACACCAGGGCGCGCAACCGTCGTCCATGACACGGAGCAGATGTATTTATCTTTTGAAGTTTTATTTCTTCATTACAACGGTTTATAAAAGCAGCACGGAATTTAATCTAAAAAAACTTGCGACCCAATAAACAACGTCTCCGCGCACGATTTCTTCTAATACTGACGTAATTGTATCTGGCAGATGGAATCGTGGAGAGATGTTGCACTTCTTTGGCTTCAAAGTCTTTGGCCAACGTTCTTCGTGGCATATCAAAAGGCGTCTTACCCACGATAAGTCATAATCCAAGTGATTTTGGCGGCGTTTCAACATAATCTACTCGTCGATGATACGCAATTTGGAATTAATTTAATTGATATGTTAACGGACCGATACCATAGGATGAGAGAAATCCTTTATTTCCGAACGTTGTTGAACCCATGGCATTTAATTTGTAGATTGAAAGTGGTTAGCCAAGTGGCTATCATTCGGTCTCGTTTATGGGAACATAAAGCTGGTTACGCCACCGATAGTTGGTGGGTGGGTGGGTGGGTGGGTGGGTGGGTGGGTGGGTGGGTGGGTGGGTGCGTGGATGGGTGGATAGGTGGAATGGTGGGTGGGTGGATAGATGGCTAGGTAGATAGATCGGTGCCTATCTATATATCAAACTGGTAACATTATAACAATTATAATTTAAACCATAAGATTATAATGAACATTGCCATATATAAATATCTACTATATATCATAATATGACGGGAGGGGAAAGAGGGAAGAGGAGGGAGGGAGGGAGGGAGGGAAGGAGGGATGGTGGGAATGAGGGAGGGAGGGAAGGAGGGCGGGAGGGAGGGTGGGAATGAGGGAGGGAGGGAAGGAGGGAGGGAGGGAAGGTGGGAATGAGGGAGGGAGGGAAGGAGGGAGGTTGGGAATGAGGGAGGGAGGGTGGGAATGAGGGAGGGAGGGAAGGAGGGAGGTTGGGAATGAGGGAGGGAGGGTGGGAGGGAGGGAGGGAGGGGAACGAAGGAGGAGGAGGGAGGGAGGGGAGGAGGGAGGGTGGGAAGGAGGGAGGTAAGGAAGGAGGGCTGTGGAAGAAAAGTCGAGATAGGGGATAAGCGACGGAGGGATACATAGAACAGGCGGCGAGTTTCACTGGGAGGGGGAGTTGGGGTGTCGCTGGGTGTTGCCTCTAGCCAGGGCAAAAACGTTCTTACCCCGTCACCGGCGACACGAACTAACTGGTATCACAGTAATTCGACACATGAGCTCAGCCGATAGGACGGACTGTTGGCGCTGGTTGCCGCGACACCCCACGTGGACTGGCACAACCACACGGCGCCCTGCATTGGGGGAGTGGTTAGCCTTCCCCCTCAACGCACGCCCTCTTCGTAATAATATTGAATAGTTCGTTTAAAGTAATGTACGGGACAAGTACTTGAGCCACCTGAAGCACAGCAAAAATTAACATTGTGAAGGCGTACACAATGTCGTTTATTTGAAGAGAGAGAGAGAGAGAGAGAGAGAGGAGGGGAGAGGGGAACAGGGGGAGAGAGAGAGGGAAAGAGGAAGATGAAGAGGAGAGAGAGAGGGGGGAAAGGGGGAGATGGGGAGAGAGGGAGAGGGAGAGAGGGAGAGATGGAGAGAGGGAGCGGGGGAGGGGGAGAGAGGGAGAGGGGAATGGGGGCGAAAGGGAGAGAGGGATGGGGCGAAAGGGAGAGAGGGAGAGGGAGAAAGATGGGGGAAGAGGAGAGAGAGGGCAAGAGGGCAAGAGGGACAGATAGAGAGATAAGGAGAGAAAGAGAGAGAGGGAGAGAAGGAAAGGGAGAGAGAGAGAGAGCGAGAGAGAGAGAGAGAGAGAGAGAGAGAGAGAGAGAGAGAGAGAGGTGGGAGGAGACAAACATACAGACATACATACAGGCAGAGAGACAGAGGGAGAGGGAGGGTGATTTGATAATTGGAGCAACCAACATTATCATTGCCTTAGACACATTGTGACAAGTGTTGGGACACGCCCGAGTTCAGTCTCCATAATTTTTTTTGCAATGTTTTCGTATTATTTCACTCCAGCTGCGGAGCAATAGATGTCTGCGTAGGCCGAGATTGATCCCGCCTGCCCGCCACAACGTTCCCGGCCTACCGCACGTCCCTCTCCCTCTCCCCCCCCATCTCTCCCCCTGAATAAGTCCACATAATCGGCCTCCATCAAAGTTTTTAATAGGTATTCTTGGCGTGACATTTACGCTGTTATGTCCTGTATACAAACTATTAAAATAGGCACTTTTTGTGAAAATATTGTTATGTGTGTAGTTACCCCAGTGCAACGTTAAGAACAAGTGCGACGTTGTACAGGGTGTTTATAAAGTTATTGTGACATTTGTATGCTTAACAACTTTGGATATACGCATGATAGAAGCATGTTGCGAACGGCACCTGAAAGCATAATACAATACATTCTAACAGAATGCAGTTGACATTTTTAAACATCGACATAACTCTTATCTTACGTGATACATCCTTCAATACAATTTATGAAATCACACGGCTGCAACTGTATTCCACGATTTGGAAAACGAGATCGTGTTAAACGTTATGAATTATGCTTTTAATCAACGCTCAACGTGCAGCGTTAAATTGCGTTGTTGCACAGATATTTTATAAACACCCTGTATATCTGTGACATTTCCGCCACCGTTTCTTGCAGGCATTTATTCGCGCGCAAATATTCTTCCACCTGGTCCAACCGGGTCGACCAGTGTAAGGCAACGATGTGTCTTGATGATCAACAAACGGCGCAGCGAGACTAACCACCAAGAGGGATGTGACCCGATACATCGACGGAAGAGTCGTGGTTAGAGGCACCCGCTATCATCGTGGCACGGCTTAGAGCCGACGACATGTGTGCGAGATTATGCTCCCTCGACCCCTGCGGGTGCAGCCACAATAGTTACCCGATGAAAAGAGGGTGATTTCCTTCTCCGGGTACTGTCCGGAATGTTGTGGCGTGCGACGTCGGGAGGATGGTCCAGTGAACTGTTTTCGACGTTTACCGCAGATGTTGGTTTGGGAAGACGCAACGTTAAAACGATAGACAATGCTGAGGACATCGATAAAATATTAACCATGTCGATGCAACTGTTCTTTATCAAGTCGGTGTTGTTTTCAGTCTACGCTGAAGTTTTGGCATGGATATGTACGATGTTATAACATAGTAAATAGTTATGTAAAATATATTATTGTATTGGTGTATGACCATAAATAAAGTAAATGGTGCCAGTGATTTTGTATTGCGTATTTGTCCGCGAAATTATCAATTCTGACAATGTCGGTGTAGCGCTTTTGATTCGAGAAACTGTTCTCGTGCATTTTAGAAGTGTTGACGTTTAGCGAATCAGGTTATAAAAATCCTGTTGCGTCTTGTTTCTCTATAGTTACTTGGTCATCTACGTCACAACGACGTACACACTTCGTGTATACAACAATTCGTGTATACAACACCTGTTCACACAACTTCAGCAAGACGTCGTATTAATCGTAAAATATCAAACTATAATAAAAATCAGCAATCCATACAAAAATCATAAAAATTAACTAAGCTATGACTACTCACATTAACAACATCTAAACTAGTTCTGACCGACAACGCCAGTTTGCACGAGAAGCTTAGTATAATACAGTAGTTAGTCCAAAATCATCTTTATGTTTGCAAGACAGTTCTGTTTCGTAGTTAAACGAATGTATCTGTTGTTGGTCACTGCTACACTGACATCCTCGTCGTCATCATCACTATGGTCATAGTCGTTGACTGTTGATTTTTATCGTCACCAACCACCTCCACGCACAATGAAAGGCTGCGACGCCAGCGTCATCCGGCTCCTGAAAGTAATGTGTCCCCACCGATTGTAGGGTGTATCACTTCAAAATAGGGTATATTCACATATGTACAGTGTATCGGACCCCTGCTGGGTGGATCATAATCACCCCACCCCGTGTACTCACGTAGATACTGCTGTAGCGATGGCCAAAGTAAGTGATGGCCCGGACGAGCTGCACCCTGTCGGAGCTGACGTCGTCGGCGATCACGAGCCGACTGTCTCCCTGATCGTCTCCGAACGGGTACAGGTCGGTACGGCTGAAGCTACGGGCAACGACGGTCCACACAACCAGCAGCAGTCCGCTAGTCCACAGCCAACGCATACTGCTGCAGGAGAACCAGAAGACAGCCAGGAAGGAGACGAGTGGAGACGATCTCGCTTGCAGCAGAACGTCGCGCGCGAGTGACGGTCGGTCTACTAGCGGTCGCTGATAACGCACCCCAGCGGGCGGTGGCGGGCTCGGTCGGGGGGCGGGACTTGGTGCCGTCAAACTCGGGGACTGGCAGGCGACGCCAACCTCACCACGTCACGGGACCACCAAGTTGGGAAGGCGGGGGTATTTGAGCAGTTGCCGACGAAGACTAGATTGCATGATGGCATCCCGCAAAACGTCTTTCATGTGTGTTCTGACATTCTCGCTGAATTACGGGTCGTTTCACGGCAGTCCAAATAATGGCCGTGAAAAACTGACATCAATATGTTTTATATCTACTCCGTAATACATTATATGTGTACACTCCCACCAGTGGAACTGTTTTTATACATCTTTCATTCAATAGGCTTAAAATAACTTGGACTCTACATGTAACTTATTGGATTTACACAGACTACATCAAATTATAGACGTTACGCGTTTTCTTCCTTTTAAGTCGTAACATCGTGTAGCGCGCGATAATGGATTGTTATTGCGTTAAACCTGTTGCAGTTTTCGCGTAGTCATGGCAGCGCCACACAAACAACCCCTAGTACACCACTCAAGCAGCCCCTAGTACACCACACAAACAACCCCTAGAACACCACACAACAAGCCCCTAGTACACCACACAAACAACCCCTAGTACAGCACACAAACAACCCTTAGTACACCACACAAACAACCCCTAGTACACCACACAAACAATCCCTAGTACACCACACAAACAGCCCCTAGCACAGCACATCAACAACCCCTAGTACACCACACAAACAGCCCCTAGTACACCACACAAACAGCCCCTAGTACACCACACAAACAACCCCTAGTACACCACACAAACAGCCCCTAGTACACCACACAAACAGCCCCTAGTACACCACACAAACAACCCCTAGTACACCACACAAACAACCCCTAGTACAGCACACAAACAACCCCTAGTACACCACACAGCCAGCCCCTAGTACACCACACAAACAAACCCTAGTACACCACACACACAACCCCTAGTACAGCACATAAATAACCCCTAGTACACCACACAAACAACCCCTAATACACTACACAAACAACCCCTAGTACAGCACATAAACAACCCCTAGTACAGCACACAAACAACCCCTAGTACACCACACAAGCAACCCCTAGTACACCACACAACCAGCCCCTAGTACACCACACAAACAGCCCCTAGTACACCACACAAACAACCCCTAGTACACCACACAAACAACCCCTAGTACACCACACAACCAGCCCCTAGTACACCACACAAACAGCCCCTAGTACACCACACAAACAACCCCTAGTACACCACACAAACAACCCCTAGTACACCACACAACCAGCCCCTAGTACACCACACAAACAGCCCCTAGTACACCACACAGCCAGACCTTAGTACACCACACAAACAAACCCTAGTACACCACACAAACAACCCCTAGTACAGCGCACAAACAACCCCTAGTACAGCACACAAACAACCCCTAGTACACCACACAACCAGCGTGAACACCCTATGTATTATACACGCCTGGAAACGACTTTTTCTACTGCGGATACACTCTTAGTTTTATGGCAGCGCAGTGATATCATTGATGTGCGCAGCCGACTTAAACGACAGGAAACGCCGCAGTCTCCCACCGTCTTGCGGGGATGCGCACAATTTCCGTTATACTAGCGACCGGTTAATTTGCATAGCTGCTTCCAGGGGCGCGCCGCCGCCATCAAACGGACACGCCTGCGCGGGTTGGCTTCCGCTCCAGGCACAAGTGTCTGTGTCAGCGTGCGAACACTTGACGACACGACAAAAATAGCCTCGTTATATTACTACTGTGGTGAATTATAACTGTTTAATCCTTCGCGGATACAAATGTGGTCGCATGAATTCTAACCTACACTTGTTAATCACACTAAGGATGTTTGTGGCACATGAACGTCCGAATGCTGCATTAATCGGGTTAGAAGCAGTTGGAAAGTCCAACCCCACGTACAAGATAACATCACGTGCAAAAGAAAGAAATGTAACGACCACTGTGTGCGTGCGTGTGTTCGTGCGTACTTGCGTGCGTGCGTATGCTTGTATTCATGTATATACGCATGTATACAAACACTCATCCAGAGGTATATACAATTATATACTTGCTGAGCAATTGTCCTATATTCTACTCATCAATGATGCGACCCAGTAATGTAGTACACGCAGGTATAGCGCCGTCGCTTATGCTGCTCGTCGTGTGTCCAACGTGTCAAAGGTCAAATAGTTTGTGACCAGATAAAACGGGTGAACTGTCTACAATCTGAGCATCAACAACTCGCTGTGTGCACAAGAAGGTGCGTGCTGCGACTCTTCGAGATAACGGGGTGAGATCTGCTTCTTCAATGTTAGACTTTGATAGGAAAACTTTGGCGACGGCTACTCTCAGCTATGAAGATACACCGGATGCAACCACGCGGCAACCAACGAGATAATCGAATACGAAAAATCGTGAACGTTACCTGTACTTTACTGACTGCCATTACAGTTGAACCGCGTATGTCTTTATTATGGTAATTATTATATATATTAAACGATAAAAACATTATACTCTTAACTGTATGGGAGCGAATGTTGGAATTGATGTCCTGTTTTACTGTCAGTATGACGTCGTGATAGTTAGCACGTTCAACTTCCCAGTGTAACAATCTCAGCGATTTATTTTATTTTTGACACTACATGACATTTGACACTACGTATTAAATAATTATGGTTATGAAACTGAAATAACTTGTGGGCAGTGCTAATAAAACACAACGATGTAAGCCTGCGACTCGGGCCAGAAGCAGAAGTAGCGCCGTGCCAGACATAGGCGCCTAGGACGGGGAATCGTGTATTGCAAGCCAGACAAGGCCAATAACGAGACCTATGCCAAACCCGAGCTCAATGCGTCACCGTTATTGTCTAGTGTTTGACCGCTTACGTCTGGCACGGTCCTACTTCAGGCTCGCGACACCGGAAGCTGTTCGAAACCACGTGAATGAACATATTGTGTGACGTCACTGATGACGTAGCGGCTGTAACGACTTCAGCTATGCTGTTCCGGTGTGGCTGGCGCGCACGCAATGATCACATCTCGCAGCGACCGTCGCTAGAATGCTAACGCCGCCGGAAGAGGCCGCCACAAAACGAGGCAACAGTGGCGGAGAACGGCGAGAAGCGCCACCTAGCGGTCAGCGGGCATGTGTGACTTGTGTGAGCGTAAGACGACCAGGCTGACGCTCCTTCGGTGCCACACGCACAGCGCATGTGCTTCGTGCGTGAAGACCTGGAGTACGCACAAGAATGGTCGCAAGGTGGTCGCTTGTCCAATCTGCACCGACCCTGACGTCATCACTGACCCCCCACCTGTCGGCAAGACGAAGCGACGTCGAGAATCTGCACCGGCACCTATTGGTCGGTTTGAGTGGGAATCTATATTGAGCTACGTTATTCTCTGTGCGTGCATAATATTAATATATATATATATATATATATATATATATATATATATATATATATATATATATATATATATATATATATATATATATATATATATATATATATATATATATATAATATACATCTGCCTGCCTGCTTGTCTATCTGTCTGACTGACTGTTTGACTGTTCGACTCTCTGTCTGTTTGACGGAATATCAAATTGTCATTGATTCCAGCCATTTGCCTTCCTTTCTTTCTTGTGTCCTCTCATCCTTTCGTTCGTTCGTTCGCTCGTTCGTTCGTGTGCCACTGAACTGTCGCTGCGTCTCACGGGCGTCTGACTACAAACGTTAAAACTCTCGCGTGGAGAGTCTCCTTTTGAAAAAGGGTACATTTCCCTCGTATGTGAGATTCATCCCAAAACGGACGCACCTACTCTGGGTCAACTAGTCGTCTGTCCGTCCACAGACACCGGTTTTTACGAGGACTTGGAAGGCTGCAACAACGACCTTGAGTCGCTCCTCAATCCGAGCGCGGCGAGGCCCCGTCGCAACACCGAGCGCACACTCCAGGTCGACCGGTTGTCGTCCGGCCGCCAGAGCGAGCAAGCCGACGCCAACAACGGGGCAGTGGGCGAGCGGCCCCTGATGAAGTACGACCCGACGACCGGCAAGACCATCAAGTACTTCCCGTACCGCAACCGGTCGAAGGATCACGAGCGGGTGTTACACCAGCCTGCAGCAGGTTTGGAAGATTGCATTTGATTGGCTGTGAATATCACGTGTTGCTGAGGAATGCAACGTTGTTCTTGATTGGCTGTGAAGATGACGTGCGTTGTCAAATAGTAATATAAAGCTAAAAACCAACTTGCAATGCGTTACACATAACAGCGATATAATATTATATTTGAGATACATTCTTTTTGACAAATTTTCCAACGTTTTGGTTTCTTAATTGTGTCTTCCGGCGGCGTGCATATGCACGGATGTCGTCATCGAGTTTAGAAGTTACGGAATACATCATGAAAATAAAGGCAAATGCATAAATCGACGTCCACGTAAACGATCAGTTTTAACATTAGGACATTTTTGATACGGCAAATCGACGGAGATGCACTTAGTTTGTGAAACTCGCACAGTAATGTTCGTCACTTGCGAACCCTTCAACCGGCTCAATAAACTGTGTTTCTGGCGAGGCCGATACATTCGAAATGTTAATATCTTACAAATCTGGTCTGCTGTTCGATTAATCTGTTCTGCTGTTTGGTGGTCTTTATACATCAGACTTTAGTATGCCTAACTGACACTGTGAGTTTGGCGGGCAGGCGTGAACGTCAAGGATGTGCTAGAACGGCTCGAAATGAGAGACATGGGGCGAATATCAGCAATGCTCGGCAACAGAAAGTTGCAGGTCAGTACAGGTCTGTAGGTACATCGACGAGGCAAACTGAGGCCGGAACCGAGTTATGGCTATGACAGACTTGTTCTTAAATGTCAAACCTCAGCTGGTCTCAATAGGGTGACTATAGCAATGAATATGACTTCAAGATCTAGGTGCCACTGGTCTCTATGTGGTGACGTACGTATCGCTAGCACTGGATATGACCTCAAGACATAGGTCCCATTGGTCTCAATGTGGTGACATAACGCTGGCACTGGATAGGACCTCAATATATAAGTTCCATTGGTCTCAATCGTTGCCCTGTTGGTGTGTCTGCTTGGTAATGTCTTGGTGTCACAACCTCGTAGTGACGGAATAACGCCTCTAGGGCGAGGCCCTGGTGAACTGATTTCGTAACTAATATTATCGAATCCACCCGAATAAAACAGACACGGACCGAACTCGCATTTGTGTCTACCACAGAACTGTTTTGGGAAGCGGTTGAACCGTTGATTTTGACCATTGCACGAAATATATATCGTTAATTAAAGCAATAGTTCACACAGCTGTCATATTGAACACATACAATTAAATGTCGACTCATGCACAATGGGAAAACAGTTTATTTGAATATATTAAAATAACCTATTATCGCTCAGGTCGCTGAGTGTGCGTCTACAACCACCCAGGTAAATACAAACATACTTATGGTGGCATCCAGCACCGATGATGTGGACATAAAACGTTTATAACGAAATGATATATGATTCAACAGGACATTACATCCGGGAACCGACCCGTGACGCGGTCAGGGAAGCGGACACGGGCGGAGAAGGAGTCGGAAGAGGAGTGGGACTTCTCCGTCTTCACAGACCCAATGATGGACTTCCCGAGCACATCGATGCCTTCTGCCGCCAACAACTGGGGCGCCGCCACGGTCGAGGTGCGTCTCGCATGAGTGACTTAGCAAACAAGTGTAGCGTTGGTCTAACATTGTCTGATTCCATGCATCGTCTTAAAATGTGTGAGGGATGCAATCGATCTACCTATGTGCCCGCTTATCCGACATTTTGACAAAGATTGTGAAGCCAGGACGGATAGTTATTTATATAGTTTGCACTGGCAGTCATGTTAATGTTTTTCAATGCTGTGTGCAAAATGCGTGTAAATAGACGACATTTTGGAATTAAAGATGGCCACCCGTAATTTTTGCCATCGTGACTTTTCTGGCTTTCTGGTGTATATGAAAGGCATCCAAATAGGTGTGACCTACTAATTAGTTATTGCCAATGGGATATCATAGGCCCCTTAACTATAGCCTTAATAATTATATCATCGCCTTACACTCCGGTGTCCGGGGAACTCATTCTACCGAAGTCTGTCGCTTGCCGTCTCTAGACGCTGTGTGCGAGCGCCTGGCTGAGGCCGATGGACGTGAAGATCGACTCGGCGAGCGTGGCTGCCTACAGCGACACGACGGCCGAGTACGGCAGTGACGACGACAAGTTCACAGTGCACAACTCGAGTCGACACACCTTCGTCATCGACGACGACGAGGAAGAAAACGAGAGTGGACGGAGGTCGGACAACGACGACGAAGGGGCGGGCGGCGGAGTGGCAGGACGAGGCAGGGAACTGGAGAGGAATTCGTCCCCGTGTAAAGGTGACTAGACATGAATAGAATATATTATAATACTTTTTATTTCGGGCAAACACACACACATATGCAATAAGAATATAAATAAGTTAAAAGTATTACAAATAATGATAATTAAGTATATATAAAAGGGATGTATATAGTCGCCATTCTATACACAAAATAAAATAACAAATAAGTTATAAAAGTAAACAAATTATGGAGTATAATTATATAAATGGGACGTAAAAGCACAATTGTACAGAAAATCCACATACATATAAATATGCAATGACAAATAGAAAACTCATAAAATATATATTTTTTTAATTGAGTATATATATAAATTGGATATAAAATCGCCATTGTACACAATATAGTGCGCTTGCCCATGTAGAACACATGGGTCCGTATCCGCTGTTGTGTAATTACGTCCGCAATATTCGTCTTTATTGCTGTCCATTCTATCACCACCTTTACAATGTTCATCTCATCTTCAAGACACGCGCAAACAATAACAACTCCTCTGCAGTTATTTTCAAGACACGCGCAAACAATAACAACTCCTCTGCAGTTATTCCCAAACATTTCTGATATGTCAGCAATGTTGTGCTGACTTGCAGAAACGTTTTCTCAACTACCATTGTAGCACATACTACCACAGTTTGTTAATTGTGTAGCACTGTAACTGTAACACACAAAACTGACAAATATCTCAGAAGAGCGGATTACATATAAATAAATAAATTGAACAATGGCTTCCTAGTCCACCTATTTTTGAAAATTGTTAAATATTGTTAAAGCTGCTTCTAGTAAGGACCAAAATAGTTGATATCCAAAATGGTAAACACTGCACGAGTCAAAGTCGATCATGGGCGTGATTTCCATCCTCTCGTCGGTCACACGACAAAGTTACGAATTTTCAGCATTTTGATTTTCAGTTCACTATATGCTTGAACAAGCATTAAGTTATTTAATAGTTTGTCTGAGTTCACAAAAAATACATACAACAGTTGCACAAACGAGCTGGCATGTTGTCGTGGATACTAGGTAGGTTTGGTTTTTAATTAATTAAGTTTAATTAATTTGAAATGTGACTATAAAAATCGAATTAAACTCAGCTGAAATTTCAGAGAAACGAGGCCAAAACCCGATAGATTGGATCACGAACACGCCGCTGCTGAACGACGCCGACGAGGACCAAGGACTCCGGCCGGGCGGACTCGACTACGAGGAAGGCCCGCTTGAGACGGGGTCCCTGCCGAACGTGCGGCCGGTGGACGAAGACGACGACCCGGGTCTGACCATTGACGGCCCCGGCTTCTACGGCAGCGACAATCAGCTGTTCGGGCCGGACGTGATCCTCATGAAGGCCGCCAACGAAGCCAGTCTCGAGGACTTCTGGAGCATGTAGCGGGGTTGGGGAGGGTGTGAGGTGGTGGGTGTCGGTCTTCTCGGGGTGCGTCTTCGTCGACGTCTGGCGATGTTTCCGCCGACAGTATTCCATCTCAACAACCGTCGTTCACACTGATGATGTCTACGTGTATTTGCAAAACTACAGAGGATCGGCATCCTGGACTAAATATCATGGTCATGTTCCATCGGAAAATATCCCTCTGTATATGCAATGCCACTCAGAGCAACGGTTTTATAGTATTGTCAAGAAACGTACTAGGTCTAGTGACATTCGACAGACACACAATCTTGTCAGGCATCGCTATTAGCTTTGATCACATGGTATGCATATATCTTCAGGTTACTATCTCCTTCTGTTTACTGTCAGGTCCTACTACAAAACGGAGATTATATCAAGAGCCCGTAACATGTTCGCTGCCGGAAGGAGGCCGATTTTCAGCATATGGCTGACAATAATGGCATATAAGCTACTGCACTCCGTACGACGTCTCATGTAATAAATGTTACTGAAGTAGCAGTTGTGTCACGTTTCCCGCTGTAGTTTTCCGCAAGCAGGAACGAATAAAGGAACTGCGTGCAACGGCCACTTAGTAAGTGGGGGGGGGGGGCAAGGGGCCTCGCTGAAGGGGAAACCGTATGCGGGAAAGAATCCTATTGGTAAATATCGTCTATGTGCTATGAATGATCCAGTTCATTATTTTAGGTACATTCCGTGGGTCTAAATTGTTGACGTACCTAGTCTCCGAAAAAAGTGTACCCATTTTAGCAGAACTGCCAATGGCGGGGTAAGAAGTCCACCCACGGGGCAAGAAACTGCAATATTATAATTTATTTATTTGAATTGTGTTCATATATGCCCACAACCGAAACATTTATCACTTCACACTTCACTTTCCCATAACCCGTAAGGACCGTTGGGGCACCATTGATGACTTTCTAACCAGCTCTCTCCACGTTTCCCTGTTCTCGATAGCCCTCTGGGAGTCAGTGAACTCCATTCCTGTCCACTCTTTGATGTTGTCTTCCCACCTCTTCTTCTGTCTACCTCTCCGTCTCCCCCCTCTTACGGTACCTTGCAAGATAGTCTTTGCAAGGCCAGATGATCGTGATACATGACCGTACCACTTCAGTTTACGCTTCTTCGCTGTTGTAAGAAGGTCGTCATATGGTCCGATGGCTTGTTTGATTTTGTTGCGGACAGCTTCGTTAGTAACATGGTCTTTGTATGATATGCGCAAGATCTTCCGAAAGCGTCTCATTTCCATGGCTTGTATCCTCTTCTGTAGATCTGCTGAGAGGGTCCATGTTTCAGAAGCGTACAGAAAGATATGACAAGGGAGCGCATCAGCCTTATTTTCGAACTTACAGTGACGTTTCTGTCGTTCCATAAGGGTTTCAACCGTGTTAGTGTTGCTGTTGTCTGTGCAATCCTGGCAAGTATCTCCGGTTTGGAACCCTCATCTGTGATAATTGATCCCAAGTACCTGAAGCTTGTTACTGTCTCAAGTCTCTGTCCATTAACTTTGATCTATGTGACCTTTGTCACAAAGATCTAGGATGTCTGCTGTGACCCATGGTTTCTTTGTCCGACGGTGTTTTCCAAGGATCTCGCTGGCTGTGTCGGTCACTATTTTGCTGAAGGTATTGGTCAGCAAGTTCACGTCGGTATCTTTGTCATCCAGTATGAAAAGGGGTGCACATTTCCCACCTATCATTGCTTTGAATGCTTCTACTACATCAGGATCCTTACGTTTCTCGATGTCAAATTTTATTCTTGTTGGCTTTGGTTTGCTGATCCTCTTCAGGCGAATGTGGAAGGATGTCATCAGTAAGTCATGATCACTTCCGATATCTGCTCCTGGAAAGCTTCGTGTCCTGGCAATGTTCACTCCTGTGTGAAAGCGCCGTTTCACCAAGATGAAGTCGATCTGATTGTGATATTTTCCATCTGGGCTGTGCCACGTCCATCATCTAGATTTTTTGTGTGGGCCAAATGTGTTAGCCAGCATCAGCTCATAGTACATTGCAAATTCGAGGAGCCTGTGACCTCTCTCTTTTGTTTCCGCTTTGCAGAAAGGTCCGCAAGTGTCTTGCCAGTTGGTCTGCGCATTCTTTCCCACTTTTGCATTCCAGTCTCCTAGTATAATAAGATTGCCTTTCTTTGGCGTTTCCTGTATGACTTCTTGCAGCTGACCATAGAAATCTTACACCTCACTGTCATCGTAATCAGACGTTGGGGCATAAACTTGTATGACTGTCATGTTGAAGGGAGTTGCCTTCAGGTGGATGGTGGTGAGCCTGCTGGAGACAGGACGACAACCCATGACTGTGTTCACGATGTCTTTGTGAACAAGAAACCCAACGCCGTGTTCGTGTTTGTCCTTCTTGCTGAAGTAGACCTTGTGTCCTTCTTCGGTCGATGTTTCACCAAATCTTTTCCATCGCATCTCGGAGAGTCCAAGCAGATTCCATCTGTATCTCTCCATCTCATGTGTGATTTCTTTCAGTTTTCCTGCAGCTCTCAATGTCCTGACGTTCCATGTGACGAAGGTGATGTCATTTTTTTTAGGGGCACCAGTAGCATAACTAACACCCCCGTCCTGGTGTACGGCGGGAGGCGCGGTCATTGTTGACCCGGGCTGCGACCGATCCGGTATGTGATTCAAACTGGTTTTCATGATCACGGTGTGTCTAGGGCAGATTTACAACCTAGCGGAGCCCATCCCTCTCCAGGCTGGTTGACTACAGCCGATATCCACCAAAAAAATGTGGCTCGCCTTGGTCCTGAACACGTGGTAGTTGAACTCATCTTGGAGCCCTTCCGCCCTGGCTGTTGACTTCATCGAGGAAAACGTCCGCCCTGTGATGTCATGTTAACATCACCGTATTTTACCCATATGTGGTATACTCGTGGAGGCGGGAGCGTCTTATTCCATCCCGTACAGGTCCATTGGACCTTCCCACTGCCCTCTTTATTAATCAAACATTTCTACCACTACTATAATCGTATTAGCCCATTGTATGCATCTACTTCTTATGTGTCAGTTTCCCGTGGCTGTTGTACATAGGCCCACTGTGGTAAGGACGATTTGTAAAATTATGAAGTTCATTTTAATGCGAATACCTTTCCGCGTGTTTTGTTCTGCTGCAATCATAATATTGTAATCAGGTGGACATGATGATAATATTGTAATCAGATGGACATGATGATAAGCGGCTCCATCTGGTAAAGTTTATCTCGAAATTCTTACTTTCGAACCTTATCGCTAGATGGAAGGGGTAGTAATTTTCCTGGCTGGCTGCACTGTTGTCTTCCTGTCTGGCTGCACTGTTGTCTTCCTGGCTGGCTGCACTGTTGTCTTCATGGCTGGCTGCACTGTTGTCTTCATGGCTGGCTACACTGTTGTCTTCGTGGCTGGCTGCACTGTTGTCTTCCTGGCTGGCTGCACTGTTGTCTTCCTGGCTGGCTGCACTGTTGTCTTCCTGGCTGGCTGCACTGTTGTCTTCATGGCTGGCTGCACTGTTGTCTTCCTGGCTGGCTGCACTGTTGTCTTCTGTTAACCTGTACATATCATTGTCCTGTAATCGACTACAGAAAAAAAACAATTGCCGTATCTAGATAAAAATGATTTATTTATTAATCAAACAGACCACTCAATATATTAGACAATCAACTATATGTATACTACAACAGGATGATGAATCTGAACTTAATTATACATAAATTTAGATCATGATATTCGTCCGGCAAAACTGATCAAGAAAAGAAAAAATCGACGTCCATCCACTCTGACTGCGAATGATACTATCATATATCAAATTGCAATCTTTAGATATTATATTTTATGTTGTCGCTATCATTCGACATTTCTTACCGCAGACTTTGTCTTACATCGTACGGCTCTATGCCTTGCATTTAAAGTGAATGTCTGCATAAAATATCGTTGTCCGCTGATATTTTGTCCCACTACTTACTTTTGCGCAATTCAACTTATCGGAATAGAAATCTTGGGTATAGGTTTGTACAAATGTATTGTCTATCGGTCTAACATACACCCAAAGATCCATCTTCATGCGGAGAAGAAGCGGTAGACAAACTATATTATGTTCTTACTATTTATTTATGCAAGTTGTCCTCGTTCCAACAAATACCGTCTCGCCACAAACTGCTCAGGGTAACTGACACGGCGTAGCAGTATAACATGACTTTCCGATGAAGCTGCGACTGCCGTTTATATTGCAGTTCAGGCCAATGATAGGGCAATAATGGTCTGAAAAATAGATACTATTATTCGATAGTGGGAAATGCAAATGGTTCCACATAAGACATGGAAACACAGACAAAGAAACGAAAATGGATGGTATATTTAGAAACAATCATATTTACATACAACCATACAAGACCTTAATTAGGTGTAACACTAAGTGCTGACGTTAAAATGTGGGATTGCGGCTTCTAGTGGTAATCAAAGTATCGGGCTAATTATGAGTAATATCACATATAAGGAAAAAGAGCTCATTATACCTCTATGTAGAGCAATGGTTATTTGGAATATCGCATACAAGTTTGGAGGCCATATTGTAAGAAATACACAGATACGCTAAACAGAATACAAAGAAAATCAACTAAGCTGATTCCAGAGATGAAGAAATTAGGATGAGACCAAATAAGTGTTGAAGCAATTGAATGGTTATGAAGATATTGATATTACAATTTTCTTCAAACACAAGGAGGCTACTAGAACTAAACGGTACAAACTAACGTCAATAAACGAACAGTGTATATTGGGTATGAGAAAATGCTCATTTTCACCAAAAATGGAAAACATTATCTACTGAATGAATGGAAATATTATCTACTGATTTTGCTAGCAGTGTGAATATGTTTAAAACGAAATCGACAGATATCTCGTAAGAGTGAATTATACAGAGATGAACATATTTGAACTTTCGATACGCCAATGGCTTCCTTGTTCACTTGCGACCACAGAGAGTGTTGTTTTGGATGAAACCTTGTTTCAGTAATGCGTTGAGGTTCCGGTATAGAGCATATTCAGTCCCATAAACCAGCCTCTGGACTGAAATATCCTTTGGGTTATTGGGAGTTATCGTGGACTGGTATATCCATTGGGTTATTGGGCGTCATCGTGACGATTACCACATGAAACTATTAAAGAAGTTGTACGATTTTACGATTCATTGTAAAAAAATACATCTTTTCATAGTTCGTGTCTGCGCAAATATGGATATCAACTTGTCCCAATCCAGGGGTTTTTCCTCCGTTCCTTATAAAGGGAGTTGGGACTCATCTACAGGGGCAGCTGGGAGGTAACACGTTTTCCCGAAGGTACTTTAATTCTCAACCGGTTGGCACAACGGAACTCCATGACAGGATAAATAAACGTGCTTCAAACACAGCGATGTTTATGACCAAACAGGGCAATCTTTATAAACAAACTATCGTTTTTACGATTGTTAGACGAGAGTTGAAACTAGTGATTTGTTTCCGTTTCTATTGGGGATTCTCTGCGGGGTGTCAGCAGATGGTTTTCTGAAGAGAAATCGATGTCTCTTTCTAGCCGCTATATAAATTTCATGTTGCTTCCGATATACTATATTGTTCGACATTTACCACAAAAAACTAACCTTGCCAAGTTTGAACAACGCAATTAGATAAGTGGTGTTTGGACGAGGTCTTCGACAACGTTTTGTTAAAAGTATGACATTTACTTTATGACCGATGACTGTTAAATGTGGATTTATTAAGTTCGATAATGCGGTGTCATGATTCTAACGAAGTCACCACCTATGTGGATAAGCGTCCTTGGAAAAAAGAAAGTGACGGAACAATGTTGGCTAAAACAATGCATTTGCAACAGTTCTTACGAAGACAATTTTGTTAAGTCGCAGTACTCGTGTTTGCATAGATCCGTTGACGGCGATAATGAACAGGCCGATGCGACGGGTCGATGGTCGACGACATGCCCACACAACGGCTATGACCACCGCGGATATCGTTACTACAAGCAGGAGGGTTGAACGACCGACTCAAGTTTAAGATCGTAGTAGCTTCGGGCCACATTTCAAGTATTCCATTTCGATAAATTTCATAGCCGGCGGCCCGGGAAAATGTCGCTGAGACGTCGCCGGTGACGAGAGCCAGGCCGGGGTGCCAGGCCAGTCGTGAGACGCTCCGAGCAGAGGTCAAGACGGGCCGTTATCGCCGGCACAATGCATCACACTTAAAGTCGGCTCGTCTGTCGGCAATATGACCGCTACCGGCAGCACTCATAACTCAAGTGGTTCGTGACGCCGGCCACTCGGCAGGGCGGGCTCGACTAGGCGGAATGTTACCGACGGGAATAGTCCAGGTCGGCGCTCGGCCGACGGAGCTGGGGACGGGACAATATTTATTTTCCCACTCCCATTTTGAATTAAATGGTAGGGGAATGAGGTTCCGGGGATTCTGCGACGCTACTCCCCTGGGTCGATAACTAGGTGAAACTATGCGTATTCCATTCAAATGTCGCGTCGCTGCTGAGCTTACAAAGAACACATCTGAATGTCACAGAAAGCAACAGAATTCAACAAAACGAACGTCTATGCTACAAAGCAATGTGTGACTTTGTATGTTCCGTCATATCTGTCAGTTTCGCATTGTCGGCGTTACCGGGGGGGGGGGGGGGGAGGGGTAGGGGCATGGGGATGCTTCACGAGTTACAACAATTTCGTAATTCATGAAATTTCATAACTTTGTCATGTGGTCGGCGAGAGGAAGGAAGTCACGCCCATCATCAGCCTTGACCCGTTAAAGTGCTTTTACAGACATGATACGATCCATCTCTATCCTGACCGTTTATGCTTCGGAACAGTTGCAATGGAAGACAGAAGTCGACACTCAGAAGTGTGGACTGATTGCTTGACAGTATGTTAACAGCTCTAATTGAAATTCCACTTGAATGTCGATTGTTTCTCAGAAAAAAAAAACGAATAAGCAACACAGAAAGGGACCGTTTTAAGTATCAAGTAGTGATATTTTGGTTTATATAAGAAAGCAATTATAAGTGAATATATATAATTACTCTTCATAACATAATCTAGTTACTATTGCTACTTTTGCTAGTTCTGAACTAACAGAATATATAATATTTCAAAATGTTTTGTATTTATCATGTTTACTGACTATGTAAATAATAGCACTATATTCCTTATAAATGTAGGCATTTGAATCGGATGTGATTCAATATTTTCTAATTGTACATTGTTTAATTATTCAAATGTTATTAAGTGTTTAGCTATGTATAGAGGATATATTATCTACAAATATAGGGGATATATTATCTACAAATATAGGGGATACATTATCTACAAGTATAGGGGATATATTATCTACAAGTATAAGGGATACATTATCTACAAGTATAGGGGATACATTATCTACAAGTATAGGGGATACGTTATCTACAGGCATGGGGATACGTTATCTACAAGTATAGGGGATACATTATCTACAAGTATAGGGGATACATTATCTACAAGTATAGGTGATACATTATCTACAAGTATAGGGGATACATTATCTACAAGTATAGGGATACATTATCTACAAGTATAGGGGATACAGTATCTACAACTACAAGTATAAGGGATACGTTATCTACAGGTATGGGGTATACATTATCTACAAGTATAGGGGATACATTATCTACAAGTATAGGGGATACATTATCTACAAGTATAGGGATACATTATCTACAAGTATAGGGGATATATTATCTACAAGTATAGGGGATACATTATCTACAAGTATAGGGGATACATTATCTACAAGTATAGAGGATATATTACCTACAAGTATAGGGGATACATTATCTACAAGTATAGGGGATACATTATCTACAAATATAGGGGATACATTATCTACAAGTATAGGGGATACATTATCTACAACTACAAGTATAAGAGATACGTTATCTACAGGTATGGGGGATACATTATCTACAAGTATAGGGGATACATTATCTACAAGTATAGGGGATATATTATCTACAAGTATAGGGGATACATTATCTACAAGTATAGAGGATATATTATCTACAAGTATAGGGGATACATTATCTACAAGTATAGGGGATACATTATCTACAACTACAAGTATAAGGGATACTTTATCTACAGGTATGGGGGATACATTATCTACAAGTATAGGGGATACATTATCTACAAGTATGGGGGATACATTATCTACAAGTATAGGGATACATTATCTACAAGTATAGGGGATACATTATCTACAAGTATGAGGGATACATTATCTACAAGTATGGGGAATACATTATCTAAAAGTATAGGGGATACATTATCTACAAGTATGGGGGGTACATTATCTACAAGTATAGGGGATACATTATCTACAAGTATGGGGGATACATTATCTACAAGTATAGGGGATACATTATCTACAAGTATATGGGATACATTATCTACAAGTTTTTTTAACTTCTTATGTGTTCCTTTCAAACGTCTCTGTGTGTCATTGCAGAAGAAAATATCTTGCCAAGGCTATCGCAGCCATTACTATGTTTGAATATAAGTTATTGAATTGAATTGCATATATTGGAAGCAGTCTTAAAGGGTCGTGTTAAACGTTTGTGAACTACAGTCGACGGGCTGACTACCTCACAAAATTAAATTACTGACTGAACAAAAATCCGATTCTACGCAAATTTTTTAATTTTATTTTATGAAAATCAAATCAACATATCAGGTGTCCCCATCGTGTGGCGTCTGAAACAACTAGACGTTATTTTGTTTCGCTCTTTGCCCTTTAATGCTGAAGGGAAGCGATTAATCTTACTAAACCTTCATAGCAAATACCCTCTAATAATTAGTTCGACTTTTCAGAACACTTAGCCAGTATTGTTATTATGAAGCGGTGATACTAGTTTTACTGTCATATGGCTAAAGTAAATTTCGGGATAATACTGTCATCGTTACCGAGACGACATCAACGTCAGCTAAATTGATGACACGTTCTAATGCTATTCATATTAAACAGACCCAGGAACAATTTCCCAAAACGCTATAAAACCTACAGACGCCACAGAGCAGTTTCATCGAGTTCCGTAGGGATGACATTTATTATGTTACATTTCGTTGAAGTGGAACAGATGTTAATTTAAAAATGTCCCAGTTATGTTTACCGCCTATTCATGGTTGTAGCCGAATTCTATGTTAATGGTAAACGAGAAACGATATGAGGTGGTTTAAATCGTTTGGTTTATACTTTTATGGGCAGTGGCAAAATTGAGGTTTGTCGTATTTGTTACGCTTAGCGATGACAATTGGAATATATGAGACTATCAGAATTGACGTGTTCAACTTTCGCTTACCGCACTGATTATTTGCAACGTTTTTATTTATTATATTTTCGACCTACCACTTGTGCTTAACTGATGCATAACAATATAACCCTGTTTACATATAAAGCGTAATTGTCATGTTTGTACATGAGCACGGATGCTTCAATCCGGCGGCCGAATCTTAGTTTTGGAAGCCAAAGAAGATAGTGCTGCAGTGTTGATGAATGTTGTAGAAATAGTTCAGCGAACATGCATGAAACTCGTCGTGAATCGGACTTACGCAAACACAGAAGAAACACAGCTCGTCTAGCTCTATACGGACGACCCGCAAAATAAGTTTCTTCCGATAGGAACCCAACCCTGGCGATCGACATCGGTAATTAGGTCTATTATGAAGCCTCATTTAAGGTGGATTATGTATTACTCTCCGTTTACGTTATCTTGACTTGCAATTCATGAGATAAGCATGAAACACTTTCAACACCGTCACACAGACATAAATACGTTGTCTTACTCTATGCAGCAACGTTGCCATTACTGTACACACGTTAGTCACATAACGGGAATGGCGGAGTGAATATCTACTGTATCATACACCAGGTGGTGCTACTGATTAGACTCGGTTTCGGCTCAGTTCGCCAATTTTGAAAATGCGCTTCATTAAGATGCTCATTAAATCCATCATAAGCTAATGATAAAAAATCGTTAGAGTGCACAACTGGACAAAATAAATTGAAAAGTCGTCCAAAAGTAATATTCGTTCCATCGAACACGTTTCAACGACATTCTACTTATTTTTATCACTGGGTGAAGAGACAATTTTTATAAAAGAAAACGCCGTGTCACAGATGATACTAACGTTGTTTCTGTGACAAGTAGGCGACGTGTTGGTTTGACAAGTGACATTTTTACAGTTTCCAATAACAAAGTGCCATCAACCTCAACCGACGTTGGACACTTGTCTAGAATCCGGGCCCACCTCAATGTCGTCGTTATAACATATAATACGATCCGATGTGTCGACTTCGACAACTACTTCTTCACGATCCGCTGTGTCGACCTCTGCAACTACTTCTTCACGATCCGATGTGTCGACCTCTGCAACTACTTCTTCACGATCCGATGTGTCGACCTCTGCAACTACTTTTTCACGATCCGATGTGTCGACCTCTGCAACTACTTCTTCACGATCTGATGTGTCGACCTCTGCAACTACTTCTTCACGATCCGATGTGTCGATCTGTGCAACTACTTCTTCACGATCCGATGTGTCGACCTCTGCAACTACTTCTTCACGATCCGATGTGTCGACCTCTGCAACTACTTCTTCACAATCCGCTGTGTCGACCTCTGCAACTACTTCTTCACGATCTGATGTGTCGACCTCTGCAACTACTTCTTCACGATCCGATGTGTCGGCCTCTGCAACTACTTCTTCACGATCCGAAGTGTCGATCTCTGCAACTACTTCTTCACGATCCGATGTGTCGATCTCTGCAACTACTTCTTCACGATCCGATGTGTCGACCTCTGCAACTACTTCTTCACGATCCGATGTGTCGATCTCTGCAACTACTTCTTCACGATCCGATGTGTCGACCTCTGCAACTACTTCTTCATGATCCGATGTGTCGATCTCTGCAACTACTTCTTCACGATCCGATGTGTCGACCTCTGCAACTACTTCTTCACGATCCGATGTGTCGACCTTTGCACCTACTTCTTCATGATCCGATGTGTCGATCTTTGCAACTACTACTTCATGATCCGATGTGTCGATCTCTGCAACTATTTCTTCATGATCCGATGTGTCGACCTCTGCAACTACTTCTTCACGATTCGATGTGTCGACCTTTGCACCTACTTCTTCATGATCCGATGTGTCGATCTTTGCAACTACTACTTCATGATCCGATGTGTCGATCTCTGCAACTATTTCTTCATGATCCGATGTGTCGACCTCTGCAACTACTTCTTCACGATCCGATGTGTCGACCTCTGCAACTACTTCTTCACGATCCGATGTGTCGACCTCTGCAACTACTTCTTCATGATCCGATGTGTCGATCTCTGCAACTACTTCTTCATGATCCGATGTGTCGACCTCTGCAACTACTTCTTCATGATCCGATGTGTCGATCTCTGCAACTACTTCTTCACGATCCGATGTGTCGACCTCTGCAACTACTTCTTCATGATCCGATGTGTCGATCTCTGCAACTACTTCTTCACGATCCGATGTGTCGACCTCTGCAACTACTTCTTCATGATCCGATGTGTCGATCTCTGCAACTACTTCTTCATGATCCGATGTGTCGACCTCTGCAAGTACTTCTTCACGATCCGCTGTGTCGACCTCTGCAACTACTTCTTCAATATCCGATGTGTCGACCTCTGCAACTACTTCTTCACGATCCGATGTGTCGACCTCGGCAACTACTTCTTCACGATCCGATGTGTCGACCTCGGCAACAACTTCTTCACGATCCGATGTGTCGACCTCTGCAACTACTTCTTCACGATCCGATGTGTCGACCTCGGCAACTACTTCTTCACGATCCGATGTGTCGACCTCGGCAACTACTTCTTCACGATCCGATGTGTCGACCTCGGCAACTACTTCTTCACGATCCGATGTGTCGACCTCGGCAACAACTTCTTCACGATCCGATGTGTCGACCTCGGCAACTACTTCTTCACGATCCGATGTGTCGACCTCGGCAACTACTTCTTCACGATCCGATGTGTCGACCTCGGCAACTACTTCTTCACGATCCGATGTGTCGACCTCGGCAACTACTTCTTCACGATCCGATGTGTCGACCTCGGCAACTACTTCTTCACGATCCGTTGTGTCGACCTCGGCAACTACTTCTTCACGATCCGATGTGTCGACCTCTGCAACTACTTCTTCACGATCCGATGTGTCGACCTCGGCAACTACTTCTTCACGATTCGTTGTGTCGACCTTGGCAACTACTTCTTCACGATCCGTTGTGTCGACCTCGGCAACTACTTCTTCACGATCCGTTGTGTCGACCTCGGCAACTACTTCTTCACGATCCGTTGTGTCGACCTCGGCAACTACTTCTTCACGACACCTACTATTTCAACGAGTTCGACTGCTACTCCGTCAACTACTACCGCTACTACATCTATCACCGGTAGCACTACTTTGTTACTGTGGACAACAGTAATTTCTAAAAAGTCTAGCGACACTGTTAAACCACGGACTGCTAATCGTAAGTAAGGCAATCGCTACTAAGGCTAGCAACACGTCTTCTAAGCACACTGTTCTTGGCTGGAACGACCTGGTCAAAGACTCCCACTAAGCTGCTAGCAAATCCTTTCTCTTCTGGCGGTCTGCTGGGAGTCCTCGTCACGGTTCCTTGTATGATATAATGAAAATTAGACGTCTCATTTTAAACGCAACAGAAGATTTTGTGAAGAAAATGCTGAAATTCTTAAAGCTGAACGACTTGCTTCTGAACTATGCAATAATGACTTCAAAAACTGTTGGAAGGACATAAAACATGAATAATGCCAGTTTGTCAAATCCTAGCAGTGTTGTTGGTGCTTCAGGTACGGAAAATGTAAAGAATATGTGGCTTCATCACTACCAGTGCCTACTTAACTCTA
The DNA here is from genome assembly GCA_033239005.1 of Lamellibrachia satsuma. Taxonomy (NCBI): domain Eukaryota; kingdom Metazoa; phylum Annelida; class Polychaeta; order Sabellida; family Siboglinidae; genus Lamellibrachia; species Lamellibrachia satsuma. The sequence goes on along the minus strand of BSQZ01000037.1, from coordinate 5,129,780 downwards.
TATCTAGTTCTCCGGCCAACATCAAGAAGATCAATGAGTATTGTAGCAATGTACAGTTTAGTGATCAAATGATTGTTAATGTTAAGGAAATTCAAGATATAATACATGCAATGCCTATAGACAAAGCCCCGGGTTATGATAGTGTATGTAACGAACATTTTAAGTCTGCGAATGAAAAACTTCACGTTCTCATGTCACTGTTATATAGCAGCATGTCAATTCACGGTTTTCTACTGGATGCTATGATTATTACAATTATAGCCCCCATAATTAAAAATATGGCTGGTGACTCGTCTGATAACAACTACCAACCCATTGCTCTCACAACAATTGCTAGTAAATTATTTAAATATTATATATTATCCATGGTTTCTACTTTTTTTAACTACATATGTTAACCAATTTGTATTTGGCTCATCATTCATACATAATAAATCATTATCATTCATACATAATAAATTACCTGCCTACCTACAACACTGGCAGTTAATTACAAACATAAACATACATAACCACAATACACGCAGGCAACATGAAATTCACATTGTCGGTATTAAACATTCATTTGCAAAGCGATCTCTAAAACACAATCTACCAATAACATTAAACGATACCCCCCAAATTGTGAAAGATAAACTCTATACGCATAATCTACGAGGTTTCGTAAACTACGCAAAGTATAATTTTATAAATAAATATCAAAATTCATGTGCGATCGTGAATTGTTACATATGCATGCGCAACTAAAGGCAATACTAAACATTCGCAAAGTAAGGTATATGGATATTATGCACACATGTAGAACACACACGCACACGCACACGCACACATAATACTTTGAGGATGATTACGGATTTTGAACTTTGATTATTCTATTTGTTGCACTCAGAAACTGTATATGTATAGTCAATTCTACGGTGGCTCCTATACCAGCGACTGCGTGCAGTCTTAATAGGAGTCTGATTCTGGTTCATCTATGTATGTCACTATGTTGGATGCTTCTAAGGCCTTTGACAAAGTCAACTATAGTAAACTATTTACCAAACTAATTGACCGGGGTTGTCCTCCTTTTATTGTGCGCATTCTCTATTACTGGCACAGAACTCAGAAATTCACTGTCAGATGGTGTCGCAGCTTCTCTGATTTTTTTACCGTTTCAAACGGTGTTAAGCAAGTTGGAATCCTTTGCCACATCTTTTTAACGTTTACATGGGTGACTTAAGTGTCAATTTGAATAAACTACAAGTTGGTTGTCTTTAGGCACCATAATGAACCATACGGTGTATGCCGATGATCTTTGTGTTTTTCACCTAGTGTTGCTGGGTTGAGAGGACCTTTATGAGCCTTTCCGAGGATCCTAACAGTAGATGATGGCGCCACCGCACGGTTACCTATTGAATTCTGCAACAATAGTAGCATTAGTCGTTAGGTGTCACCATAGACATATACACCCTACGTTTGAAATAGTACCCAACAAAATGCTAATTTGAACATTTCGGGCAGGTGACGCATAAATAAATGTACATGATGACTATTAGCGCCATTCGTTTTATGGCGATTGTCTTTCATAACCTTTATGCGTATTCAGGAAGAACATTCGGGCCTATTTTGATTCAGAATTAGGCCCTATAAAGGTAGACCCTATAGGGGTAAGACCACTGTTGACCTTCCTATTTATCGTTTCACACGAATGTAGGGCGTATTAAATTGCGATTTGTGAATTTAAACAATTCACATGATGTGACATAAGTGCACGTGAGCAGGCATATTCACAGGTTTGTTTGTAGAAGCTATTGGCTGTGAAATAGTGCATTTTTTAGAGTTTAACAGGCGGAGGAATTTATGGGAATTAGATAAATAAGTGGTATCAACAGATACATACTAGTAACTAATTTTGCGATAAAGGAATAATAATATTTTTATTGAGGTCATTTGTATTAGATTTGACAGTACGCTTTAAATTATGGTTAATACTGGTGTCAACGTATAATTACTGTATTTAAAAAAGCAATTGGTATTAAAATAGCGCCGTAAATGTGGACAAAGTCAATTCAGAGATACTTAAAAATGCATATATAGCGCAATCTGCATGATTATACGAATAAAACTAAGAATATGACATGTTATGTATAGCACACAGAAAAAATACGAGCAATACCGAGATATATACACAATTACACGCAATGAAGCATGCACACACTCACGCAAAATTAAAACACATAAATACATAATTGTGCGATGTTTGATTTCGATCAAGCAGCGCCACCACACAGAGTTTTTATGAACCTGAACGACGCCTTGTCGTATGCATCGATTTTACGGTAGCCTTGGCGCTTCGCGTTGGCGCCGTAATGGATGGCGATGTTTTGGTTTAATTCTTTTGTAAATTTTGATCGTTTTGAGAAAGTAAATGTAATGTTTTGACCACGTGACATGTGTATATGTATAGTAGATATATGAGGAGATGTTTGGGTGCTCTAGGTGGTCGTTTTCATGGTTAGGTCAGAAAGTAAAAGATCGCCCTCATAAGCCTTTCTGACACGTACGAGAAAAAACAAATATAATGGTAATATACCCACACTTTCACACCGTCATGAAACAACCATCACGCAGAACCTTTCTACATCCTAGATACTACTGCACTCTACCAATGCTTCCGTGTTGCACGTTTTTTGAGGTGCGACATCATAGAGACGTCCGAGCTAACATTTTCTTTTCGCTCAATTGAAGTAGCGAACTGACGTCATCGGGCAAAACAGCCAAAAACAGTATGCAAAAGAAAGAAATGTAACGAACAGTTTAGACAATCAGGAAACAAAAGAAGAAAGAAACTAAATAAAGAAGCCAGCTGAACAGCTGTCACAACTGTTTTGATCCCCGTCGATTTTACATTGTTTCCCATCCAAGACAATAATAAATCTCTCTCATTTGTCGCAGTCGACTATTTTTTTATACGCGGCCTGTGGACTATTTCCGAGCACGCGCGGGCAAGCAAATTCGATGGTTAATTCAAAAGTATTGCTATTTCATTTACACGCACCCGCGCACATATACACACGTTATTTTTGACACGTCATCATCGGGTATGCCGATACATGTGCACGCACGCACGTAGCGCGCATACACGCACGCACGTAGGCGTCCAAGTAGTAAGACCCACACATCAAAGTTGTTTCCAACTTTGATGTGCGAGATCCGGTATTGACTTGCAAAGGTCGATTCTAACCCGGACGTCCGTCAACACCGCGAGGACAGCGACAAAGCGGCCCCCGAGTTGCAGCTCAGTCCCACTCGCAATTAACTAATGTTGGACAACGGAACTAAAGCGATGAACTAGTGCCGTGGGACGGCATGGGTCACAGTATAGACGATCAGCGAAACCGCAGCCACGTTGAAATATCGCACATTTCGGCGCTGCCGACAACGTACAAAGATTAGGTCTCGTCGCATCGATTCGTCTGTCCAAACACGCTTCTCGCAACTGACAAACGGCGAGGGCAAAAAAACGCCGCGAATAAACAAAGACCGTCACGTGCATGTCAGCAGATCCTAAAGCCCGGTCCAGAATTAATTCGAAACGCTAAACTATGCTGTAAAGACTGCATACAAACCTACCGATGATCGGCTGTTCTCCGAAAGAAAGATCTCAATCGGCTTCCAAGTTCGACGGGCGCGCGGGACAGGCGAGAAATGCGCGCGCTAAATTTGCGTCGCCATAGCAACTACCAAAGCGCGCGCCGGTGCAGGGGTGTAATAGCGCGGTCAGCAGGTGCGCGCAGTGTTTACACGCAAATGCGATTATTAATTATGTATAAGAGCGTCGCTCAATATGACGTCAGTCAAACTGCGATTGGTTTTAGACGTATTAGTGTCGTTTTGTTTTGCAGCAGACGCTAAGCGTTGTGCATGTATCGGCTTTGTGAATGCGGGTGTAGCGTACCGGTTTAACCACAAGAGGGGTCAAATAACACGATTATTTTTAACACAGACTTTCAGATTAAATTGCAAGTAATGTTATAATTCATTCTACGTGGATAAATTCGAAAAAAAAACGTATCATTCGCTAAGGCGTCAACATGTGGATGATAAATGGCGATTTCAACGCCAGTTTAAAATTAGATTCTGCTCTAGCAAATACCCATTTAATTGGACAATTAAGTTTTTACTGGAATATGGTGAGCAGGCGAGCGAAAGATTATTATATTGATAGAAGTTATTTGTCATTTTATACAATTTAATATAATAATGCACTCGTCTGAATTGTGATCAACAAAGTTAGCCGTCATCGCAATTTGTCTTCGCAGAGGTTGGCGTGATGAACAGTGTCGCGGCCGCAGCTGCGTCCCGACCACCTCGGTGATTCTTAGTAATCACCGATATCAAAAACCTCGTTCCTTGACCTCGGCTGTACTCTCACCTTACCAGTCATCGCGCTTCGTTGATCAACCGTCACGCTTCGCTGATTGTAGTTGCAACATATCAATTCGCATGCGGGGGTTTAGTTAGTGCTGTTATTGTGTTAGTCACAGCGTGAAATCTGGCGGACCTCGTCTGTGTGAGCGCTATCTGATACGGAGCCACACGCACACGTGCATGCGGGCTGTGGTCGAACTGAAACCAAAACTTTGGCTTTTCTGAATAGAAGTCTGCACACAACAAAATATTCGAATCGGTAAATAAACTTGGGGAAAACAGCTGCTACCACGACAGGCCAGACCAGGAAAATGTACAATCATGTGGTATTCGAACAGAGACTTATTTCCGATATGCAAACACACACTGATTTATTTACAAATTGTGTTTCACGTGTTCCCGTGGTGCGATCTTTTCCCACAAATTGTGACTCGAACCTGTTGAAGCGCACATCATTTAGATGATAGAGCATTACTTGAATGTTTATGTTTTTTGTTATCAGTGCATCCAATATATCATTGATATATATGTATCAATTAAATCATACAACAAACAATGAGCGATGGTTTCGGACGGACACACATAAAACTATTTAATTATTTTTTGCGATATCTAGTAATATATATTTTGACGCTATGAGTTAGAAAGTTTTCAAAAACGAGGGATTTGTTCTTAATATGTTCATACCACAAATTAAATTTAATAATAGCGTTAAAATACTGGTTTATGTGAGTTTGCTGATTATTTTAAGTTATAAATCATTATTATTTATATTGCAAGAGAACACGGCTATGATTATTTCCAAAAAGATAAGCATAATTGTGTGATTTAGGAAATATATTTTATTAAGGTAGATCTTATTTCCAAATGCCTTTATTGTAGAAACATTACTCCCCGGTAATAACAGAACTTTATATAAATTCTAGCAATGTGAATGTTTGAAATAATATATATCTGATAATATCTACACGTAGAGGAACAATTGTTGGACTCTAATTAAGCCGATGTCTTCCTTGTCTCTTTGCCATCTGGAGTGGAGATTTTGTCGACAATGCTAAGACCTTGTCTTGTTATATGAACGGCAATAGACAGTTTCGTAGACGTTTCTTATCGGACTTCATCTTTTGTTCTTCTTACTGGCGCACTGAGGAGGTACATGGCTGCCCGGTGCGGGGGCAAATCGATGACATTACCAACGATACATCGACAATAAATAAGCGACGACCAAATTAATTATTCGGCACTACATCGACGAACATTATATGCCATTCGCTGTTGGTAAATAATGCTTGATGTCACGTGCCTTGCCTTTCACGCGCCGCAGACGGCGTCGTCACCGAAGCGGCTCCGTTAATATTCGGCCGACGTGATTTCGCCGACACGGTCTCTGGCCAACACATCGATCGCACTTTGCAAAGTTTGTCGCCGCGGAAGTCGATTTCTATGACGGCGAGCAGCGGTCGATGGAAACGTATACCAACGCAGCGGGCCGATTTACATAGGGCGACGGTGCGCCAGTTGGACATGCATTCGGCTGTTTGGCCGGCGTCCGCGACATCACTCGACGTATGCTAATCCCGCGCGTTTCTAGGCGGCGCCATCAACAACATATTGTTTGCTTCCCCATCGCTGTGTAGTTGCCATTGCCATTTATTTCGGTAAGCTTGTTTCAGGAGATTATTCTTACGCGATGTTTGCTTGACTCCATTTGCATACGGAATTATGTTCCCAGTTATGATGAATATTTTTGATATTAGTGATAAAGTATATCGTTTTAAGTTAACGCATTTGGCTCGGAACGGGTCAAACATTATTCAATATATAGTTAAATACTATATAAAGTTAATGTATGCGTTTATTGGTACGTAGAATAAGTGGATTTGCCATTTGGATATATGTGAAGTTAGTTAAATCAATGTTGTGATATATGGCGATTGCCGAATGTTTCGCTAAATTGAAATTGAAATACAATTTCCACAAATTCACTTCCGCGTTAATCGTGACATCTTGTTTCCGTGTCGCGTGGCTACCCAAAGATATATTATTAGAAATAAATCAAACGGAGTATGTCCATCAATAAGATGTTTTCTAAAAACAAATTGTAATTAACAAATAAAGATGCTCTCAAGCAAATCGCCACAGTTGACATACTAAAGAATTACTTAAGCGCTTCTTTGTTAATGACTACTATGCACACAACTAGAATGAGCATATGGGAATACTTGTTATGGAAATATCTTGAAGATATTCATTTTGTTTTTCAATGATATATTTCCATGTTTGCTACAAAAGACTAATATACTTGAACATGTTGTGATTGTGCTGGGGGGAACTTTTTAATAAGTATTATCCTTCAGCTTTCGCCCATTTCCATTTGAAAGAAATGCTTTATGTTATTGTATATTATGCATGTATTTTATTTTGTGTGTATTTGGAAACACCACCTATAGCATTTAGTGCATTCCAAGAACGATGCCCACCGTTTCCGGAAATGATTAAACATTTATCTACTAGTATTAAAACGTCACTGGCATGATGTACGTAAAGGTATCTATTTTTAGACCGGATGCAGCCACCAAGTGTCAACGTTGTCATCTATAATAATGTCGACTGTTGGTGGGTTAATATTTTATGTCGTTTGCTGCCGCTCTTAAATCGGTTGTTTGATTGCCGCCGTTAGCTGTACGTGTACTTGTTATCTTCGACTGTCTTCTACGTTTGGAATAGGTCAACCATCGCTTGTTGTTAATCCGCTATATAGCTGATGTTGTTGTTGTTGTTAGATACGTAATTATTATTATGTTAAATTAACCATACACGTAAGAGTTTTAGTTGAATGATTCTTCGGTTAAAATATTCATACACGTGCGTCATTGATGCGTAAATAATTTAATGACTCTCATGTGCAATTATTCACACAGACGTGAGAGCAATGAATAGGATTTGTCAGGTAAGTTATTCATATACTTAACAGTAATACATAAAACATTATTCTGTTTAATGATTCATGCACAGCAAACATGTGCAATCACTGCGACGTCTTACTGAATTTATGTCTGCGACGGAGACTTATCCAAAAAGGTTGCACGGAATGAAAGAACGAAGATATTTACGATCTTTCAGGAGGAGCCATTATGTGTCAAGAAAATCGCACTTCTTATTTAGAAATGCGACATGACGTAAAGAGACGTCGAGTTTTAATTACGCCGCTCGCGTTGAGCAGCTATTGTGTGCCTGCTGCGTCTGTTGTTGCACGGTTCAGTCTGCTGATTGCTTGGTCGAGCGGTCTTCCGCATTATTTATTCAGACGCGAGGGAAGACGCCGTTACATTGGGGCGTGGAAGTAGCCCTACTCCGAAACCGGACAATCCATCGTCAGAACCACCCGCCGAGCGCCGGCGGCTTTCACATTCGTTGCAAGCCAGCGGAACGCTGATTTGAAACTGCCGGTATTTATAATTTATCCATCCACACCGCCTACAGCGCGTCGCCGGCGGAGCGCCGCTATAAATATATCAACCTCCGTTTAGACAATAACCGACGACACGCGTGCGCCTACCGCGGGCGTCGCAGTGCGCATGCGCGCAGTCAGGTGCTACCAGGTACGCCGGTGTAGGACTCAGTGTGTGCGGTTTCCCGCGCGCGATCATAACACGCTCGGAGACAACGGTGACAAGCGCGCTGCAGGGACACAGAGCCGATCTAACGCGATATGACTACGGAACCACGGCGCCAGGAGTCCGTGGCCCCGAGAAGCCTCGAGTCGATAGGCCGCCGGTCCTCGTCGGGGACACCATGAGCGACAGCGCTGCGGGCGCGATACCTGTCTCCGCTCTGTGTTGTAATAGTGTTATCGGCGTCCGATTATCGGTGGCGTCCCTGTATCGCCGCAGCAGTCGTAGTTGTACCTTTGGATTACCGCGCGCCTGTGTCGCACACTGAACAGGGCGACGCCGCCGAGACATGCCGGCATCACGCAGAGGACTCGTCGCGCCGCAGAACACCTTCCTCGAGAACATCGTCAGGCGATCCAGCGGCCAACGTAAGTCATCCTTTTCCCCCATTTCTCCGTCGCGTTTCTGGACGTTTTGACCATTAGGCCCTTCGTTGATATCGCCGTCGACACTGACGTCGTCGTCAGATTAGACATTCTATTTCGTCGCGATTACCAGAAGCCGCCGTCTCTACTTCGTCATAAACACACCCCATTCACCAACGCCTCGTTATCGCCACTGCAAACACCGCGCACAACAGCAAATTACACACAATCGCCTCTCGCTATAACGAATCTCGATGTAAGGAACATCCGCTAAATAGGAACAACTTCAACATCCCAGTTCTGTCCTGCACAGTCGTACGTTCCCATGGATATAGGGAACATCGTTTACATGTTCCTTAAAGCGAGAGTCCACCGTATCCCCATTTACTGGGATACAGCAGTTGTACAATTTTCTTCCTCCTGTCCGCGCTGGGATTCTTTCTTCTATCATCAGCGTCCAGGCATTACCCGGGACCTCGGCGCGGGCTCACAATGCAAGCACGTCACCCCGCGGGGTCCGGTCAGACTGCTTCGGGAAATGAAGACGAGCAATGCAGTGTACGAATGAAAAGCATAATTGTACTCAATCTGGGATCATTTACGCGGATCACGGCGCTGATGTGGTTAACCTTTAGTACCAGACCGAGATACGTGTCCAATTTCCAAATGTCGTTTCTTTCAACAGATGTTTAGCTCTTCATTATCGAGCACAGGCGGACTACAGAGGCGGTCACAGAATGCCAGTTCCATCCATTTAGCGTAATACACTTTCTCTACGCCTATACGGCTTTATTTCGTACATTTGAAACATTATCAACCGCTTCATACGCAATTATACCGATGAACCAATAAGACAGTTTAAATTTATAAAAAGGCAAATACATATGATATTCACATTTATAAACATTTTAAAAATCAGTACTGGAATATTCAAACTGTACGATTGCAAACATAATAAATGCATATATCATCTGTTTGCTATTCGCTGGCACAAAATACTGTTTTCTTGCTCTTTTGGTAAATTAATTATAAACAATTGAACCTTTGTTTCATTATTCACGTTCACCTTCTCATTGTAACAAACGTGTGTTGACATTATGTTGTGTTGACGGTACAGTGGATATCAACAAAACGTTGCTGCATGCGATGACAAATCCGCTTCTTGCACGTCTTATTTATTGCCAAGTATAAATATTTTAGTGACTACGCCACTGCCGGATACCAATCTATGTTCACTGGACGCGGCTAGACTAATGAAATGCGGCAACATATTTAATTTTATCTGCACTTTACTTTCATGATAAATTGAAGTACACAACAGCGAGTTTTTTGGCAATGTCTCCGAAAAAGCAAGTGACTAGCTGTGCTGCGTGACAGCAGTGTGACGTCTTTGCAAAACGGCGATTGGATGTGCGTGACCGAGGGAGAATGAGCCGCAAGAGCTGAGTTGTGTCGCTTATACAGCAGGAGCAAATTCGAGGAAACCACAAGAGTAATGAACTTGTCAGCTTATTGTTGATATTCCATGAAAACAATTATTCTATCAAAGGTATTAGTTAATTGACGTCACACGTGCGTCACCGGTTCTGCCGGTTCCACGTACAAAGGCTGATGCATTTACACAACGTTGTAGTCTTGTTTCGGTTTAATATAAATATTACACTTTGTGCTGATTTGTATAGCTTGTTGTGGTGACTTGCTTGGTTTCATCCAAATAACAAAAGCCGGGCTTAAGCCTAAAATAAACGTTTAGGATCGTAGTGATTTGGTCAAGTGTAGTACATGATGTGGTAAAATGTTGTCGTCAAATTCTGTAATGAAGGATTATTCGCAAAATTCATATTTATTGTTCCTCGGTAGCTTGATTACGTTTGTATGTTTAAATCTTAAAGCACTATTTCACTACGGACACACCAATGTACACTTAAAGCACTGTGTCACTACCGACACACAAACGTACACTTAAAGCACTGTGTCACTACCGACACACAAACGTACACTTTAAGCACTGTGTCACTACGGACACACAAACGTACACTTTAAGCACTGTGTCACTACGGACACACATATATACATTTAAAGCACTGTGTCACTACGGACACACATATATACACTTAAAGCACTGTGTCACTACGGACACACACATATATATATATATATATATATATACACTTATATACACTTAAAGCACTGTGTACACTAGGACATATATATATATATATATATATATATATATATATATATATATATATATATATATATATATATATATATATATATATATATATACACTTAAAGCACTGTGTCACTACGGATACACATATATACACTTAAAGCACTGTGTCACTACGGACACACATATACACACTTAAAGCACTGTGTCACTACGGACACACATATATACACTTAAAGCACTGTGCCACTACGGACAAACATATATACACTTAAAGCACTGTTTCACTACGGACACACATATATACACTTAAAGCACTGTGTCACTACGGACACACATATATACACTTAAAGCACTGTGTCACTACGGACACACATATATACACTTCACTTTGTTTCTCGTTGCTCCCTTTATAAAGGGATGAGGCTAGTTCATGTACTGCTGCACCGCCTCTGCCTTTATCCCTTTTTACTTCGTCCTATCGACTGCCTTCTTCCTCCACGTGTCATCGCCCTTTCTTTCATGCCTCTTCTTTACGAAGTCCTCCCATCTTACTTGTGTTCTGCCCCCTTTCAACGGCCCTCTGGTCACTCGTCCTCTTTCTATACGCCCTCTTTGCTCCTGTTGTTCGCCGCACCTAGTTGCTCTCGCAAACTTGAAACTTCTGCTTTTGTTGCCCCGCCAGGAGCGTCATCCTCTCAAGACCACAGCGGCATGCCGGTTCACAACTCTCTCTCTAAAAGACGTACATTTCTGCCTTGCTATTGTTGTCATCTGTGACCGGAATCAGTCCCGTGCATAACTGTTTATCCATGTGTAATTTAGGAGTACCAAAGAACAGCGAAAAGTAAAGAACTTCATTGCATTCAGTTGAACTTTGATGACTTATATTTTCGCTATGTAACTCGTAATAAAAGCACTTACAAACACGTTGACCCTTGGTGCATCAAATTCATTTGAATACATTTATTTCCTTATTTGTAAAATCACTAGGTTTGAGAGCCTCCATAGCTGATTACGTGGCTGTAAACACGGAGGTAGACACGCAACAACAATGCTTCTTTGCGTTGGTCGTCGGAACAATAACCAAATGATTACCGGGGATATATGCGGCTTATGTGATTATTAGAGTCATATGCGGCGTATGTGCTTACGTGATTACCTAGCGGAGTCGTTGAAATAACGATTCCTGCGTTACGTACTGGTTCTGTCAGCCATCTGGGGTTACCTGATCGATTTCCCATTAGTGTTATGCAAAAAAGGGACTAGAAATTGGTGGTTGCGCAATGCGAAACCGCCAACGTTAAACGGCGCCAGCTCGAGTCTTGTCCGAAACACAATCTGTTTTTCGATGGCGCCAATCCAATGACCTCTACGCCATAAGCACCAACTAATAACAATTCGTAAAATATGTCAGTGATAGGTGGCCAGATGGTTGCCTATCTACGTGTGTTGGGCTTGAGAGAGTTGCACAGACGTAACGTCATTGATTGACCATCGACGTGCTCTGGCATGGTAGCGTGGTCTTACAAGGACAAATCGCATCGAAACAGCGAAATCAACCGGTCAACTACACTATCTCAGTGCCATATAGCTAGCCTATTGATGTGTGCTCTGACTTATTTAATGTAATACGTATGTGCTACCGAGCCGTATCATAAGTTGTTCGGTATCCAAACTTCTTCCATTTGGTAACAACTATCCACGTCTAAATGATGTCAAGTTTTGGCACTGACACAACAGTAAGAACTATACATAAATTAGGCATCTCTGCGGCTGTGTGTTCTTCTCCATATATGAAAGGGAGAATAACACTCTCATATTCGTGTATAGTAGTAGAGGCGTGAATGTGTGTTAACACGATACAGTAGTATATAGAGGCGTGAATATATGTTAACACACGATACAGTAGTAGAGACTTGAATGTGTGTTAACATACGATACAGTAGTAGAGACGTGAATGTGTGTTAACACACGATACAGTAGTAGAGACGTGAATGTGTGTTAACAGACGATACAGTAGTTGTTCTATTCCTGCTGCTGTGGCGTAGCTTTGTTGATGATAAACGTTTGCTAATTACATAGGTTTGCTAATTACAAGACATCTCGTAGTGAGTACCGATGACGCCGATGACGCGGTTGTCGGTTGCCTTGGTTACTGCATTGGAATGCACGAAAGGAAACAACAATCTTATTAAAATGTATATAACGCCTGTTTCTAAGAATAGTACATTGCACGGCTGCTTCCGTTTCCGATTTCGTTTCCTGTGCTTGTCTGCGGGTGCGTGGGTGCGTGCGTGCGTGCGTGCATATGGACATATCCCGTAAAATACCCACACGGCATACATGTAACAACTGAGATTTGTTCTAAGTAGGAACTGTGAGATGTTATCAGGGAGACTGACTTTGCCCCAGCGTCTTTACTACAAAATGTTCGACCAGTAATCGCAATTTCTACACCACAACCAGAAACACGTTGTTAATGGACGTAGTCTTCTGATACTGATCATCACGTGTTTGACATATGACTGCAGCCAAGAAGAGATTATTGTCAAGGACAACAGCAGGTGCAAACCTTCTACGCTAGTATATAGTAGCCGATTTGACATCTCTGCTGAATTCCATCCGTACAATATTCGTCTCCTCGTAATCTCGTCACGACATCTACGTCTGCCTGTTCTCTACGGTCTCCTGATGCCATATGTAAGTACAGGCGTTCTGTGGGGTCTGACGGCGAGATCATCTTTGGCGTGTCCATTATTACGTTCACTTGCCGTTACCCTGAGATACGAACCCACGGTCGGCCTACGTCACAGCGTGTACACTGATAACTTTGCCCCATTCACTGATCTCATTTAGATCGTCTCAGAACGTTCCATCTCCAGTGCGATTTGGCGCACAGGGTTGTGTGGACTTGCTTTGTTTTTGTAACTCACACTGTTACATCGTATCATGTCCTTCTTATAGGCAATGACCATGTTGCGTGTACACGTCGTGCCATGGTTGATTTGAGCAGTTGCTTTCCATGCGCGAACCACCGGGCAGGAAAACGGTTTGTTTTATGGCAAAGCTATACCCACCCCCAGAAAACGGTTTCTTCGTATTTGGAGAGTTGTTCTTTGTCTACCGAACAAAAAAACAATAGCTCCTATCACTCCTGTTACGGCTCCTTGACCAATGAGTTTTCTTCGCCAAAAAGGGCCGATGAATATTGGTAAGTGAAATGTTATTAAAATGCAGAAAACACGATGCCTTTGTGGTTTACGTATAAAACATTGATTTGGATTAAATGAAGACACGAATGTCGTGATCTTTTCTTTCCTACGCTTGGTTGGTATTTGGTCGCTAACATGATGCACAGAAGTGAAGACCAAACTCGTTGTGACGCTGTGTATGGGTATTTGGTCGCTAACAGGATGAACAGAAGTGAAGACCAGAATCTTTGTGCTGCTGTGTATGGGTATTTGGTCGTTAACAGGATGCATAGAAGTGAAGACCAGACTCTTTGTGATGCTGTGTATGGGTACTTGGTCGCTAACAGGATGCACAGAAGTGAAGACCAAACTCTTTGTGATGCTGTGTATGGGTACTTGGTCGCTAACAGGATGCACAGAAGTGAAGACCAAACTCTTTGTGATGTTGTCTATGGGTATTTGGTCGCTAACAGGATGCACAGAAGTGAAGACCAAACTCTTTGTGATGTTGTCTATGGGTATTTGGTCGCTAACAGGATGCACAGTAGTGAAGACCAAACTCTTTGTGATGCTGTATATGGGTATTTGGTCGCTAACAGGATGCACAGTAGTGAAGACCAAACTCTTTGTGATGCTGTATATGGGTATTTGGTCACTAGCAGGATGCACAATCAAAGGAAGAACACATCCTATGTTAACGTTGTTAAGTAAGCATACTAATATTATATTGACTAGTGAATGCATTAAGGATTAAGCAATAAACAATACTATTATGTACACACGCTTTTCATTGCCGGCAATTATTTCTAAGGCTCTATCCAAGCAAATCATGCGCAGTGCGGGCCATCGTTATGGATTATTTATCTGATTCTTATTCATCGTTTAATTACAACATGTACACATAAACTGGTACGTTTAATTACAACAGTGTACACATAAACTGGTACGTTTAATTACAACAGTGTACACACAAACTGGTACGCGATAATGCACCTACAGGCTTATCAATTTATAATAAAGACGGTGCTAAAACATACGTATAAAACGCGTAAACGATCTTGTTTATCCGACAGTATTAAAGGCTTTATCGTTGAGAGACCATACACGCTGACATTATCTCCTTGCTCCCGGCAGTTCTCTAGATTAATTTGTATTCACCGATCCGCCAATCACTTCAAATCGGTTGTACTATTGAAGGTCAGTAATGTATATGCGCTCTGCCTAATTAATGTTTACAATCAATATATGGATATACGGACATTTTCGTGCGAAATCTACCGTTTGAATAGGTCCGAGTGGCGATGATAGCGGCAGCCTAGCGATCTACGTTTGCATTAATCGCCATAACAACCTTCCGTATCAGTGCCCCTCGTTTATACGTACTGTGTCGACAAAACAACAGACCGATCTGTGTAATTGTTGTTCTTTCTGTTTCATCGCCTCCCTTTATTAAATTAACGGCTCATCCGATGTATCATTAATCCGTGTCTTTGAACGGCCATTACGCGAACATGTTTAAACATGGATTGGCGCTACGCATGGACTAGTCCTACGCTGTGTGCGCACATACTTGGTCCAGAATATGAATATGTTTTTTTCGGTGTTTTTTTATTTACGTGTTAGGCCCCGTGCATGCACATGATTAAGGCGGGAAAATATAATTAAAATTCCAAGTACAGTATGAATAATTCTGAATTAACCATTAATTTTTTTGCGCGCAGCAGGAGGGAGGATTTTTTTTCATGCGAGTTAACTCAGACCAATTTATTTGTGTGAATGGCAATCTAAAAGGTGTTTAATGCTGAACACGCAAACGCACGCAAGCACACACAACACGCACGGCTCGCTCGGTACGCAAGTACGCACGTACTCAGGCACACATAGGCACACACACACACACGCACGCACGCACTCACACGCACCGAACCGCACCGCACCGCACACCACACACACGCGCACGCACGCACGCACGCACGCACGCACGCACACACACACACACACAGCTATAAGGCCACATTAAAAAAATATGTGGAAGAAGGAATATTACAGTACAGTGCAACATAACATAATTTATAAAGATAAGATTGGCAACTCAACTGAGTTGGATTAACAAGTGAAATAATTTTTTTTTTTAATAACTATCACGTCAGCACACAGCAGGGATAACGGGGTTGAAAAGAAACAACTTTCATGCAAAATAGGTGTTTTGTAGTTTAGTCATCGTAGCGCACAAACAACTGCATTCCGCCAACATGCTTTGCCTCGCGTGAATACGTCTTGAACACCGTCTCTAATAGAGCGGTCGTCATTGGCGCCGTCGCAGTAATGAATGGAGACTCTCTCCGCAACGTGACGATGCATGAGGACCCGCTGACGACGAGTTAACTCCACGATGATCACAGGCGCCCCCGACCAGCTCGCTGCCTGCTATGTAGGCCGGGGAAGCGACGTTGAATGATGAGCTGACGATGCAGATACCACTAAATAAACCATGGCCCTTAAAGAGAAGCTGTTCGAGTAATAACGTAGACGAGCCGGTCGTTGCCCGGGTTGTGTAAGACGCGTCCGTTATTACGGTGATCCATTTATAGGCTCTCCAGCGTCGCCAACTGTTCCCCAACAGACAGCTATAGGAAGTCGCGTTTGTTGACGATGGCTTTTCGTAAGACACACGCGGACGCTTGGTAAGAACGATCGACTGAAATAAGAAGCAGAAATATACACTTGCGTATTGTCTTTTGATCCCACATTTAGCCCACATATTAAACAAACGTATTGTGTAAAGTGGGATAACAATTATTAGTTATTAAGATAATGTATTGGTGAAAACACCCACTTTCAACATTGGTCGGCCGAGGGCGATGCATTGACGAGCCGTTTCCATAAAAGCCGGCTAGTTGGAAGCGTCTCATTCGAATTGTTTGAGAGCTTGTCTATGTCCCCATAACAGTCTTCGTTTGTCAGCCTATTGTTCCAATAGAAACTGAGACACTTTCTCTAATATATCTCCTGTTGAACTTCATTTCCAATTCCTTTGTGACGGACCATATATCAGCTCCATAAAGCAATACACTCTTGCGTTGAAGAATGACAATGTGAGGGACCTTCCTATGTTGGACTTCCGTGTGTTGGTTTAGCTTGTTACACGCCAGCCAGGCTACGACAGTGTGTCGATGAACGTCTTTGCCTGCTCTGCGTATCCGGGAACCTAAATACCGGAAGTCGTCTACTTCCTCAAGTACTTAATCGCTAGCAGTCATTAGTATGTTCCATTCGTCTTTGATACTGATGGTGATGAATTTGGTTTTGTTTCCATTCGTAGCCATGCCAACAGTTCCTGTATTGTTCTCGATATTTTCCAGTAATCTATGTCCAGGATTGATGTCATCACTGATCACGACTATGTCGTCTGCGAACGCAACATCTGTGATTTCTTCCTTTGGAAATCTTCTACTTCTCACAGCTCACAGCTACTACATACGCAAAATAATAGAAGGAAGGAAGTAAGATAGGAAAGAAGGAAGGAATGAAGGAATGTACGACGGACGGAAGGAAGGAAGGAACGAACGAATGAAAGAACGAAGGAATGAATGAACGAATGAACGAACGAAAGAAAGATGGGACGAACGAAGGAATGAGAACATGATGGAAGGGAGGAAAGAACGAAAAGAAAGAAGGAAGGAACGATCGAACGAATGAAGAAAGAAATAAAGGAAAGAACAAAAGAACGTACGCACAAAAGAACGAACGAGAGAAAGGAAGGCACGAACATATGAACGAACGACTAGAACGGACGAACGACGATACGAACAAACGGATACACGAATCAACTAACCGGCACTATGCGACAACATGCAGTGTTTTTCCCGCCGTTGAAGTCAGTGACCGAATGGCCGACGGCTCAAGTCACTGCGTCGCGGGACACCTCAAAGTGACGAGCGATCGCTGCGCGGATGGCGACAGTATGCTGTTGCTATAAGCAGACGATTCTGTCGACGCTCCTGTCACCAGCGGCAACAGTCGCTCCCACGGGTGACCCGACTGTACCAATGACTATAAGTCATGTCGACATGGTTTTAATTAGCACTGCAAATACAAGGTACTGTTTTAGTAAGATTTATGACCTCCTTTTCTGTCTAATGCCGCTCAATGAAACCCGCTACACGTGGTTCTTTAAAACATGTTCGAATATGAATATTAACTGATATCGAAGAGCTCGCGTATAGCTAACAATAATTGTTTATAGAGAAAACAACATGGATGTTATATGGATCAACCTGAAAGCTGAACGTGAAGTTGAAATGTAGTTAAACATTAACAAGTTGTTTAACAGTACCGTAGGTAGATGCTACGTACCACAACAGCTGTAATTAATGATGGCACACCTTCAACTGAACACACAGTTAGCGGTATTATTTTATTGGCACGTTTTATTGTTTCTATGTATAAGACTATACATATTTCGTTTCAAACGTTATGCAAATGATTACATTTTTCGTAGCCGAGAAAGCGCGCGATTACTCTTTTGATTTCGCAGCTGATTCTTCGAGGCTCTTCGCGTGGCCGGCTGGAATGGCTGGACGCCCTTTACAGGTCGCATTTTCTTTCTTCTGGAGGCGTTGATGACATCCGTTATGTGTCAGGCATCCGACGGTGTATACGTCATTTACCAAACCGTTGACGCATGAAACATAGCTAGGACCCAGGATACGCGGAGCACCGGCTTATCATCTTGCATCTGTAAATAAGAAGCACTACCACACATTATTCTCTGTAATCACAGGGAAGCGGCCAAAACAGTTGTTAATATACAAGGTTGATGTATGTATGTGTGTGTGTGTGTGTGTGTGTGTGTGTGTGTGTGTGTGTGCGTGCGTGCGCGCGCGCGTGCGTGTGTGTGTATGATGAGCGACATTGAGTAATAGCATCTCGTCACATATTTGCAAGGCAACACGAAGGTATGCACTAAGGTGTGCGTCGTTTCCAGAAAATACATCAACTAGGAATTGGGAATAGGGAGCCTTTGAATTTGAACACAGGAAGTTGACCAAGTTCATGATAGCGTGAACTTATCTGATCAAAGTTATTTTACCGTTATTTTTTCTTTTTTGTTTGTCTCTTCGTGATACCCTAATTCGTCCGAACACCTGCAGCAGTCCTATCTTTTGTAGTGTCTTACCAACAATGCTTGGTCAGTTTGTGTAATAACAATGATGATGATGAGAAGTATGATAAACTAACGCCGTCTTTTCCATAAAACTTGTTGGTAAACAAATGCGTATGTTGGCGCAAGCTGCCGTACCACACCACTTGTAAAGATTATCCATAATGCATGCATCACGAGCACAGCATTGGTTCACATCCGCCCACGGCGCTCAACTTACCTGCTAAAGAAAACACGAGGCTGTAGCGGGTGGCAATAATCGTAGCTGCTGTCGGCTTCAAATGAAACCGTGCACCCGACTGCGCGCTGCTGGAAGAGCAATGTGGTGACTTTCCGCGGTAATTGTGGCGTCAGACGTCGCGGGAATTACGCATAATGACAAATCGATGTACGGTTTTAGAATTTCCCGGCCAAATTAAATAAATGGAAATCTACTCGGGAAGGCTGGTTGGCTGGCTGGCTGGCCTGCGGGCAGGCTGAATGACGCCGGGCAAGCTCTTCCCGATGTTGCGTGGCCATAGACGCTGTTGCCATGAATGGATGTCGTGTTGTTTGAGGTGATCTTAGGCCCTGTCACATGGGCGGATGTATGTCGCATGCTAGAACTATGTTACGTCGCAGTCAAAGTGACCGAATTGAACAACGAATTGAACGACGATACTTCAAAAGTTAATGAGTAATTAAACGAACTGCCATTTCGTGCTCTGCCTCTGGAGAACAAGTTGTTTTTACTGAACCAGCAATCTATCATCAGACGCTGAAATTAACTTGCAAAAACCAAAAAATTGCAGCCGTCATGCCAAAGCCGAGCAGTAGTGTGGAACAATGTCCTCGGCACATTTCTCTACAGCAGTGTCGCGTGGACAACATACGCAAGGCAAGAGAAGATGCGGAACAGTTTTCCCATTTGCTGCCTCAGACACATCCTCAGCATTTCCTAGCAGGAACAGCGTGGTTTCTCCTTCACCAAATACACGCTGCTAAATGAGCGATGTCTGCGATGGTTCGGTCACGTTCATCTGATGGTTGACCATCGTATACCGACAGACTGGTCACCGGTTGCGGCCTTCTGATCGTCCATATGTCCTCTGCAAGGACTCTTGCAAGCGTACTGTTACTGTGACTGTTCACAGGTGCATCAGAACACAGGAGAAACGAATCGCACAACGTGATAACAATAGGAATCAAAGAAAACACAGGTCTGCAAATATCGCACCTTCTCAGCCGACTGCCTTCACTTGCAGCAAGTGCGGCAGAGACCACAATTCAAGAGTGCAGCTGTTGAGTTACACCAGGCGATGCTCAAAATAGAGTGGACCACCACGACGTAAACAATTGTCTTGTTCGACGAAAAGATGCCGGCGAGATATTATTGAGCAAACCCAACGGCGTGTCTAATTACACCGAAATGTTCGTATAATGTTAACACGGTGTCTCTAGTGCTACCGCGCACCAGGTTATCAAGTAGTGCCTGTTTTAGCGAGATTTCAGGCAGATTCAGGCCCAATATTTGTTTATGTTGTTTCCATAAAGCCACACTCTGTCATCTTTTGTTGGGAGACGTCAATATCGAGTGTAGACGGTTGGTTCACGGTGCATTGTGATAATGTTTTGTGTAGTTGAATATGGATATGTGACCGTATATGAACGTGATTGCCTGGATAGGCGGGCAAGACTCCTTAGATGTAGGCGATGGGCTCGGATGATATGGGTAGGCGGGCAAGACTCCTTAGATGTAGGCGATGGGCTCGGATGATATGGATAGGCGGGCAACACTCCTTTGATGTAGGCGATGGACTCGGATGATATGGATAGGCAGGCAAGACTCCTTAGATGTAGGCGATGGGTTCGGATGATATGGATAGGCAGGCAAGACTCCTTAGATGTAGGCGATGGGCTCGGATGATATGGGTAGGCAGGCAAGACTCCTTAGATGTAGGCGATGGGCTCGGATGATATGGATAGGCAGGCAAGACTCCTTAGATGTAGGCGATGGGCTCGGATGATATGGGTAGGCAGGCAAGACTCCTTAGATGTAGGCGATGGGCTCGGATGATATGGGTAGGCGGGCAAGACTCCTTAGATGTAGGCGATGGGCTCGGATGATATGGATAGGCGGGCAAGACTCCTTAGATGTAGGCGATGGGCTCGGATGATATGGATAGGCGGGCAAGACTCCTTAGATGTAGGCGATGGGCTCGGATGATATGGATAGGCGGGCAAGACTCCTTAGATGTAGGCGATGGGCTCGGATGATATGGATAGGCGGGCAAGACTCCGTAGATGTAGGCGATGGGCTCGGATGATATTGATAGGCAGGCAAGACTCCTTAGATGTAGGCGATGGGCTCGGATGATATGAATAGGCGGGCAAGACTCCGTAGATGTAGGTGATGGAGAGAGGGGGGCGGACGAGACACCGTGAGTATGTGTGATTGGTATTCGTTTGAGAACGCTCGCTTGCACGCACGAACGCACACATAGAAGCGCGCACGCACAATCGGGTTCAAAGATGGGTGACATTTCGCAATTGCTAAATACACGTTCCGACTCATTATCCCTGCTTGTTTATTTTGTACTTCCGAGTAACGATACTGTCGTTTTTGCGCTTTCCGTGACAAAAATAGACCTTCACCCATCAAGTATTGATCGAATCTCCCAAACGAGGGACCTCCGCAGACCGAGACAACACCCACTTTCGGTTTTCGTAACATATAAAATATTCATTACTTTGGAGTGCATTTTTTACGGTTTATTCCATGATAATCACATTCACTCACGTAAGCAACCACACATAAATATATGGTGGTGCGATATTTACGTTAAACATTACTTTTAAGTAGTACATGCCATGTTGTGCACTATCTTTAAATTGCTTAGCAGACCGCATCCTCCGTAAGGGAGTTATCAAGATACAGCATAGTAAACGTGGTGTGGTATCCGTAATACGATTAATTTCTGTAAACTGTGTATGTTAGGAATAAAACAAACGTGGCCTACGCCAACTTTAGTGTAGGGTAAGTTACATTTGTAATTGGTTAATTGTAAATAATTATAATTGCAGTTGAACTTGAAATTAGTTTTTGTAATTGCAATTAATTTTTTAATTGCTCAGTTGCAATGCAATTACTTCACTGCTTTACCATAATAATAATACATAATTACAACATTGTCTTTAGACCTGATATGTATGCCAGATTTGAGGAACTAGTGTTTATTGGATCACACAGTCTGTGATAATCACTGAACAGTGTGTGACTTATTATTGCTAAACCATACATTATACCGTTACATATATGAACTACAGCAATTTAAAACAAACGGAGTTTAAACATGTGTTCTGTATTTGCCTTGATAATTGTAATTATAATTGTAATAAAAATTGTAGTAAACATAATTGTAATAGCAATCGAAAAAAAGGCAATAAATAGTACTTGATCTTTGTAATAGAAATTGGACCCTTGTAATTGTAATTGAACCCTTTTAATTGCAATTGACACCTTGTAATTATAATTGAACAATTGCAATTGTAATTGTTAGTGAACCTTTGTAACTGTAACTGAACCCTTGTAATTATAATTGAACCCTTGTAAATGTAATTGAACCCTTGTAATTTTAATTTAACTCATGTAATTGTAATTAACCATTGTAATTGTACTTGAACCCTGTAATCGTAATTGAATCCTTGTAATTGTAATTTAACCATGTAATTGTAATTGAGCCCTTGTAATTGTAATTGAACCCTTGTAAGTGTAAGTAAACCCCTGTAAGTGTAATTTAACCCTCGTAATTTAATTGTAAGTGAACCCTTGTACCTGTAATTGAACCCTTGTAATTATAATTGAACCCTTGTAATTGTAATTGAACCATTGTAATTGTAATTGAACCATTGTGATTGTAATTGAACCTTGTAATTATAATTTTACCCTTGTAATTGTAATTTAACACTTGTAATTTTTAATTAACCCTTGTAAATGTAATTGGGAAACAAAAAGTCAGCACAATTGCATTTCATAATTTACATAGAAAACGTCAAGGTACTAACTGTACTTGATAATTATAATTGCAATTTAACCTTTTTAATTCTGATTGAGAAAGTCAACATAATTGTAATAATAACGTGAAAAAAAAATCAACGCAATTTTACATGATAATTGAAATTGCAATTAGGAAATTATAATAACAAATATTCAACGCGACGTTATATGACAATTGTGAATTATTGTAATTGAGACATACAGTGTAATTGCAACACAACATAGTAGCACAACATGGTATTTGTAACACAACATAGTAATTGTAACACAACGTAGTAATTGTAACACAATATAGTAATTGTAACACAACATAGTATTTGTAACACAACATAGTAATTATAATCGAGAAAGAAAAAAGTCCAAGTAACCGATAGTTGTTGAGTAATTCATCCCAGCCTAAACATGGACGTTAGCAGACCTAATAACGTATAATGACGTAGGCAGTGCAGCAGTTTGTAATGTCCGCGCACAGCCAGCGCAGAGTCGTAGATGGGAATCGAAAATGAGTGGTGTATCAGGCGAAAATAGCGCATACGAATTACCGTCATATGCCTAAGATGTAAATCGATCGCAGGATTCTACACATATGTCACATAAACTGACAGCTGATTGAATCGTCATGCAGAATATGTACGTGAGGTAAACGGTAGATGTGCGTGAAGTAAACGGTAGATGTGCGTGAGGTAAACGGTAGATGTGCGTGAGGTAAACGGTAGATGTGCGTGAGGTAAACGGTAGATGGTTTTACAACAGAGACGACGCCGAAGTCGTAAATCACTATTTATATGCAAATATCCGAATTACTGGCGACTGAAACTGTGTGTCCACACAGTAACCGAGGAAGACACATCAATGTAATTAAATGTTGTATAGCTGGATGTTGTCAACAACATTAAATGTTGTATAGCTGGATGTTGTCAACAACATTAAATGTTGTATAGCTGGATGTTGTCAACAACATTAAATGTTGTATAGCTGGATGTTGTCAACAACATTAAATGTTGTATAGCTGGATGTTGTCAACAACTTTAAATGTTGACTTATGTTGTATAGCTGGATGTTGTCAATAACTTTAAATGTTGACTTATGTTGTATAGCTGGATGTTGTCAACAACATTAAACGTTGTATAGCTGGATGTTGTCAACAACTTTAAATGTTGACTTATGTTGTATAGCTGGATGTTGTCAACAACATTAAATGTTGTATAGCTGGATATTGTCAACAACAATAAAACTGAGCCTAAATATCTGATAACTATTCTGACAGCTTTACATTATGCTAATCACGTGACTACTTAGTTGATGTCGCGAGATACTATTCCCCTGTAAGTCGTGGAACGTTTGTTTGCCAATAGCGCTGCGATTCCCACTTGAACGACGATTTCCATTAGCGCGAAACGTGCACATGCGTCTGTCAACGCGCTCACGATGGCGCCCGTTTTCCGATAGTCAACTTCCGATAGTTGGCGACGCGAACGGACAAATTAAAGCGTCGCTTCCTTACGTGTATTGACGCTCGCGCCGGATAATCAGCGCAGATGTGTGTGCCTTAAACAGTGTCCGTAGCCGTGTGGCATACTATGTGAATGTACGCGAAATTCG
This sequence comes from Lamellibrachia satsuma, assembly GCA_033239005.1. Taxonomy (NCBI): domain Eukaryota; kingdom Metazoa; phylum Annelida; class Polychaeta; order Sabellida; family Siboglinidae; genus Lamellibrachia; species Lamellibrachia satsuma. The sequence continues at coordinate 5,105,159 of BSQZ01000037.1, read as the reverse complement.
GCGCGAATTTACGAAGAATCAATCTATGGGTGGCGGGAAACGTGGTACTCTGTTCGGTTCGATGACGTGACGATAGCGTAACGCGTATGCTAGCTACGAGCGTTTAGTTAAACTTGGAAACTTAGCACTGTTTCGGCAAAATAATATATAATACGCACGCACGCTCGCATACACACGCACGAACCAACGAACCAACGAACTCACGTACGAACTCACGCACGCACGCACGCACGCACGCACGCACGCACACTGCCAATAATAATGTAACAGGTTGTCCGATGATTTCGCCAAAACTATGTAACAGTTTTTTAATGAGACGAGCGAAAAATATAATCGAGGAAAAACCATTAAAGTTCGTCCCGGAAGTCATTTTCTGCCCGAGCGATAGGTCATCAGACAACGTCAGTGTTGGTTGTCTGTCGATTTTGTCCTAGGAAGAAATGGGAGTTCTAACGAGAAGTAACACCGTAAAATGTGGCTGACAGCAGTCGCAATCTCGTCTGATAGCGTCACGATTTGGTTGTCTCGTTTTACGAGATTCCATTGGCGATACGAGGACATCGCCGACAGGCTCCTGGCTTCGACGACTTAGCGCTAGTTGTTGCCAAGCAACCACATCCAGAATGACGTACGCTTTGGCGAACGCAGCAAGTTTCGCACCTATGCATTGACCGATGTCTCTGGTTAGACATATCGACTCGGCAAGTGTCGGAAGATGTCCGATGTCATTGGTTATGCATATGTTGAAGCAACGAAGCTGGACAACCGCTTAGATATGTCGACATCAACGACGGCACGTGACTGTCTGTCTGTCTGTCTGTCAGCATGACGTCAGCACACGTCATTCGGTTTACATTCGTCGAAATGCATTTCTGACCTACGTTTGTTCCGCTATTCTTTTACGTATGCTTAAGCTGAAGGCGATGCGTTGAATTGCTTCCTGGCTTACGGGCTAAGACGGCATTGTTACGAACTAGGTCATTTCTAACGACCGTTCAAGAAACAGTTCAGACGACGTCGTGCAAGTTATGCCGTTCGTGTTTGCAGCGCGTTGCAAACAGGTGGACGTATCGATGAGGTCCTCACAGCTATGCCGCCTGGCATATTGTAACTTTCTGCTGAGGTAATTTTGTGTAAACAACCAACGTAGACTCACTTGTAGGGTAGGATAGAGCAAGGAGCCCCGGTGAAGTAAGCTTAATGACCCCTTTGTATTTCCAAGATTACAGGAGCTTGTCTGTGTTGGATGAATGCAATGCTGCTACCAAGTGCCTATTCTGCCCACAAGGACATGCAGATTAAATAAACTGTTAGGAAACAATCTGCATAAATTTTTTTCCTGCATGGCTGATATATAAAAAAATTATATTTTCAATGTTGTGCTGAAACACGCAAATCACTTTTAACCTGTTTTATATTCATTATTAGTATATACAGTTCCATTTATTGTAAAAGAAATGTAGGCACTATTTAGTATAGCGTGGGAATTAAGCGATGTCTACAATGTGTAAGCTGGGAGCAAAACCCCTTTACAGTGCTTCTTACAACCACACAACAATCGTACGCCAGTTTAGATCGACTGAGCGATAAATAAGTTGCGCAACTCGAACGGACCAATGACACACGTGATACATAGGCATGTTGCTTTATCGATTATTTAATTAAATGCAAAGGTCTTCCGTTGAATAATGACTAGATTGCGCGTTCATCGACTTTTGCGAAAACCCCGCGTGTCGCAGGTGTTTAGTATATGGCAACGCTGACAAATTATAGAACGATACTGAAGACACTAACTGGAAGGTTATTCTCACGTACGACGCAATAGCCAATGATTGCACAGTGCTGGGAGGGGATTCAGTAAACACCAAATAATTATAGAACGATACTGAAGACACTAACTGGAAGGTTATTCTCATGTACGACGCTATAGCCAATGGTTGCACAGTGCTGGGAGGGGATTCAGTAAACACCAAATAATTATAGAACGATACTGAAGACACTAACTGGAAGGTTATTCTCACGTACGACGCAATAGCCAATGGTTGCACAGTGCTGGGAGGGGATTCAGTAAACACCAAATAATTTCTTCAATATTGACTGGTCATGCAACTATTGACTGAAGTGTTGTTTTCAGACGTTAGCCTTGTAGAAGAAATTAAGGACACGAAGTAGCGTTAGTAAAAGAACAGTGTTGCATGGGACTGAGAAAGTATTCTTTCTCACTGAGGACATTAAGTGAATATAACAAATGATCTACTGATGTTGTAAATGCCAGCAATGTAAATATGCTTAAAACAGAATTGACAGAAATCTCACAACGCCTAGCCACACGTGCACGAAACATTGTACGTGCATGAAACATTGTTGGACTGTTGATAAGTCAACGACTATATCCGCCTGCTCTGTAGATGTTGTTGCTTTTGGTGGAAATTAGGCGAGATATTATGTAACAAGAGACCACCAAGTCGAATGAGGGCTAAAAAAATAACGTATTTAGCAACTACAACATATCTACAGGCTGGTCGGTTATTTTATGCAACACATTGAATGGAACGACACTGAACTATCGAGTCAGATCTACAGGTGTCTATGGGAAAATTGTCCTTTTTCTTGTGTCTGCGCTGTGCAGTAATTGCTTTGAGAGGCGTTTGGCGAGTGTGATACACTTAATGAGAAGAAGGGGCGACTAACGTCTCAGTAGTCCACTGGGCGTCTTCGTGCGACGTCAGTGAGGCAACATTTATCACACTACGACATGTTTTCCTACAGCAACTACACTTGGCGGCGGCAGTCGAACCTCCGCCTTCTTCGTTTTCTTCTTCTCGTGTCGTTGCCGTTGGTGACGCTGCACAACATGGCCCTGCACGCAATTCTGCATCATCCATGACATCATCCATGACACCATCCATGACACCATCCATGACACCATCCATGACACCATCCATGACATCATCCATGACACCATCCATGACATCATCCATGACACTATCCATGACATCATCCTTGAAACCATCCATGACATCATCCATGCACCATCCATGACACTATCCATGACATCATCCATGGCACCATCCATGACACCGTCCATGAAATCATCCATGACACCATCCATGACATCATCCATGACACCATCCATGACATCATCCATGACACCATCCATGACATCATCCATGACACCATCCATGACATCATCCATGATATCATCAATGACACCATCCATGACATCATTCACGACACCATCCATGATATCATCCATGACATCATCCATGACACCCAGTCTAGATGTCATTTGTTGGTCGTCTAAGCTCTGTGGCATTCAGTGTGTCTTGAATTTCGGTTTTTTTCTTCAATCTGATATTTTGCCGATGTATATTTCCTAGAACTTGTAAATGTGTCCTTCTTGTTGTTTCTTGTAACTGTCTGCTGTCCTGGTATTTGCATGAAAGGGTCTGCGAATGACATGACATATAAAAGCTCGTTCACACAAGCGATTAGTTGTCCGATAGATGGGGGCGACACAGCGTCGCGCAACCAGTTGGACGCGTCGTTTCGTGTTGCTTTCAAGAAACGATGCGTCCAATCGGACAGCTGATCGTTCGCCTGGCGACTCTAAGGACCGGATACAGCATTGCATAAGAACACACTTCATATTTATATCTTCTCCAACTTCAACTTCAACTCGATCCGAGTCGATGGATACGAAATATACAGTCTGTACCAACTGCAGATATCAGCAGCTGATGAGTCTAAACAAGATAACTTAAATGGAAATGAAACGAATACACTGTTGGTGACATTTCTGCTTCTGTTCTCTTGGTGCTGGTGACAGGGCTTAATTTCACTGGTGCTGTGCTCAAGAGAAAGATGCCATGTGTTTCAATCTTCAAGGCAAACAACGTGATGAACGTCATCGATTATTTACGTTCTGTCTGACCCGGACTTGTTATCGAAGCAACTGCTCGTGGTCATTCTTCTCGATTTTTTTCTCAGTCGTGGAATCCAGTCAGACGAAGTGGGCGATAATGTGTGTCAAAGTCAAACGACATGTCGTATTCTATCACTGCGTCGTAAACAAGTGGGTTGAAATATTTGATTGAAATGTCCGGTTTTCGCTTAGTCTTATTTATAGTGCGCAATATATGGTGGCCAGTGCCGGATTATCCATGACACAAGTGGTCCACTCGTACCAGGCCCCTCACACACCATGGCACAAGTGGTCCACTCGTACCAGGCCCCTCACACACCATGGCACAAGTGGTCCACTCGTACCAGGCCCCTCACACACCATGGCACAAGTGGTGCACTCGTACCAGGCCCCTCACACACCATGGCACAAGTGGTCCACTCGTACCAGGCCCCTCACACACCATGGCACAAGTGGTGCACTCATACCAGGCCCCTCACACACCATGGCACAAGTGGTGCACTCGTACCAGGCCCCTCAAAAAAGCCCCCTCAAATCGGATTATTCTTGAAAAAAATTTGTCGGACTGCCAAAAAGCGCAAACAATTCTTTAGTGTTTGAGAAAGTTCAAGAAATGTATAATAAGATCTGATTATGTTCACACGATGACATCTCTAGAACCGTTGGTAGGTAACTCATTGGGTGGAAAGTATTTGGATGTCACTTTGTTTGCTCAAGAGAACTTATTCGCTCTCTATTTTACACCGTATTTTCTTTGTATTATTTTCTGATATGTCAACTTATGTTGTAATTTTTGCTTGTCGTTGTACGCTGTGCTTCCTTGGGTGTCGTCATAACACTGTATTTTTGTTTGCCGTCGTCGACAACGTTAACGGAATGCCTATGATCAAAACATAGTTGAATAGACGTTAAGGTACGGGGTCACCTGCACAGTCAATACCACGCGTCTTGATCTTTATCTTTCACGACAATAAGTTTCGCCCTCCCCCCTCCCCCCTTCCCCCCCAACATTGTTAACCCAGCACTTATGGTGGTTCATTGATATTTAATAGTGACACACAAACATCGACTGTATAAATTATGTTACGTTCACGTGGGCTCTTATTTGCCGTGAATGCGAGTTCACGACTTGTAAATAGCGTTCGACGCACCGTACAAGTCGTAGTTGTGAGTCGTGAACTCGAAAGCACAAAAGGTGCTCGAGTTGGCGGCAACCATTGATTCAATCTTGGGTAAAATTGATCTGTGTATTTATGATTTGGTCAGTTCAAAAACGATAGCAACATTATCTTGTTGTCAATGAAAATAGACCAAAATGATTAGTAGAATGATGGTTACGATGAATGTATTATTCTACTTCCGACTGGACTGCACCGAACGCAAACAAATCGTGTTCAAGACTCGCATTCACTGTAAATACAGCATTATGCTTCGCTGGTTCCATATACATAGGCCAATCCCCTGTGTTGGCACAGACAACATCTTTTGTAAACACGGTAATGATTGGCATCGGTTTATCTCAAGTCAATATTCAACATGGCGTTAATATGGACGAAGCTAAAAACGTATGTTTACGCATTCAACGATACGACGTATTCGAGGACTGACGCTCCACGTGGAAATAGTTTCACCGGAATCTGAAGGAAAAGTTCTCAATTGTCGAACATAACCTACACCAGTGGGCACTTTTACCACAACTGTGGCAGCATATGGTGGGCCTGGAGCCAGCCAAATAGTTCGCTGCTTCGGTCTAAGGAAGATGGATTGTCTACCTAAGTGTTAGGCATCTCAACGTAGCGTATATCAAATAAAGTAATAGGGCGGTGATTAGTTTCAAATATAAACGTTCTTGTATAACTGCAAATAAAGAAGTATGTAACATAAACAATTGGCATTTAATCTATAAGCCCGTGGAATGGGAATTAGACAATTAACTATGTACACAAATTGCTAGCAGAAGAAGAACATCTATAGCATGAGGAGGTCCAGATTTGGAAACCAGGCAACATTCAGTGTTAAATACAAGTTTGGAGTCGATACCAGAATAACGTTAACGATGAGATAATATTGTTAGTTGGGCAGAATCCAAGGAATAACAATTTAAAATATCCCAGAACTGATTGAGCAGATATATGAAGAAAACATTATTGTTAAAATATGAGTTATAACTATGTTATCAACTCACAGTACAGTGTGAATAAATGAGATCAGCATAGAAGTAAAGATCAGAAAATGGAAGTGGATAGTAGACATGTACACAGAAAGAAAGAAGCCTGACGGCGTTGACATTGACGCCGGAAGGGAAACGGAAAGTGGGGTACCACAAACGCAACCCGGCGAAAGGGAAAGAAAAAGAAAAACAACGTCAGGAGTGGAATACGTGTCCTGAAGCGAAGAAAGAAAAAGAAAAACAACGTCAGGAGTGGAAGACGTGTCCTGAAGCGAAGAAAGAAAAAGAAAAACAACGTCAGGAGTGGAAGACGTGGCCTGAAGCGAAGAAAGAAAAAGAAAAACAACGTCAGGAGTGGAATACGTGTCCTGAAGTGAAGAAAGAAAAAGAAAAACAACGTTAGGAGTGGAAGACGTGGCCTGAAGCGAAGAAAGAAAAAGAAAAACAACGTCAGGAGTGGAAGACGTGGCCTGAAGCGAAGAAAGAAAAACAACGTCAGGAGTGGAAGACGTGTCCTGAAGCGAAGAAAGAAAAAGAAAAACAACGTCAGGAGTGGAATACGTGTCCTGAAGTGAAGAAAGAAAAAGAAAAACAACGTTAGGAGTGGAAGACGTGGCCTGAAGCGAAGAAAGAAAAAGAAAAACAACGTCAGGAGTGGAAGACGTGGCCTGTAGCGAAGCAGGTGGCTGAAGACAGAACGAACTGGAGAAAGAGCACGGCAGCTTTATGGGTCATGGACCCCGAAGAGGATGGGTAAGGTAAGGACACTGGGGACATAATGGGTATTCGTTCTCCCATCGGAAAATAAACGTACATAGATAAACGATCAGCCGACTTCGTAAATGCTAAGACATTGTTAATATGCTTAAACGAGACAACTGTGCACGCCGTCTGGTCACATAATTATTGATATTACTGACGGGGTGGCTGAATGCCGGCGGCCAATCCGGCTGTGCTGTAACAATTAGGTACAACTTGTTGACTAGCCTACGGCACCTGGCGCATGGGAAGAAAGTTGGAAGTATGGGTCTTGCGGATGAGACACTAATTATAGCCTTAGGTTCTTCTGCCTGGTGGCAATGCCAGGGGAACGATTCTACACCGGGAGTAAATATGCAACTTGGACTCTTTATATAAATGTGGATGTAAGGATGCATTGTGATGGATCAACATATCCAAGGGATAAATGTGACATGGTTACCATCGTGAAATAAAACCTTTTCTTGCTATAACCAGATCAATAGGAACAGTGACAAGTCCCTGCATTGCTTGTCCACGTGTCGCCTGCCACAGGGGCTCGTTGTACCAAATGGCAATCTTGTTAGATTTCTAAGTAGCACCAAACCTGGAAAATTAGAAATGTTATTTTCCCCAACGCACGTCGCCTATGATTATAATTAGTCGTATCACTTTCCGGTTTTAGCATTTCTGTGAATAACAATGGTGAATGAAAGTGATAATAAAAAACGACGCTGTAAACACCCAACCCACCCGTCCTATTTAATCTCCCGGAATGCAATGCACGATGACCTTGACTGATCACGTGGTCAAAGCGGAAACGTCGAGTTCAGTACAAATGGCTGCTCGTGCAACCTTCACCTTTATGAACTTAAATAATTGACATGCACGGCACCGTAATCCAAAGAACGACTAGCCATATTTAGTTTGTCGTCACATAGCTGCGACTGTTAGATGATCTGTAGCAAAGATTGGTGTCACCGTGACACGACATTTTTATGCCCCGGCTACTTGTCTCCGTCTTCCGTCGCTTAATAGGTTCTTTTCTGTGCGTGTATGTTCAGTGTGAAGGTACAACGATTTTGATTGGCTAACTGAAATTTGCAATGTATTAGTATTTGTAATACACAAAATAATATTTGGCCAATCATCAAATAATTTAATAGTTTGTCTGATGATTTCACCAAAATTACACAAAGGAAGTTGCTCAAATGAACTGGCAGGTCATATTAGGTACTAGGTAAGTTTAATTTGTCACAAAATGAATTTGACATGAGACGAACAGAAACACGAGTTGAGGTGGGACCTTTAATGTGTTTCGTATCCGGGATCGAGGCCGCCGCAGACAGTCCGTTAACATGTTGCACTCCCCGTGGAACAGACATTCGTCTCCTCGCGAGAGACGACATCTGGCACAGCCCTGATTTAAACTGTCCTTCATATGACAGGCGCCAGCTGCCGCCAAACCGAGACGACTGTTCCCACAGGGAATTCACTTCTCTGAACTCGTCTGCCTAATCAGGGATGCTATTTTAACGCACCTGCACTGGTATTAGTTTAAAGTTTGCATACAAAGGAATACAAAAAGTGTGCATTAGTTGTATCATTATAATTAGACCACGAGACATGGATAAATAAAAAAGGATAATTCTTGAAGAATTCGTTGTCAGAAAGCATGTCCTGTGGTTGGGATAACGCGCAACCTGATTTACGGACCGTGGGCACTATTTAAAGAATCAGACATTGCGTAATGCTATGTCGTGAGACGCCGCTTCGTAAAACTGCTCAATCTCCGACGGTATTGAAACGGTACAAAATCGACGACCTCACCTGCAGTGTTCTCAATGAAAACAGAAAAACTGTGACGCCAGCAGTCGCTGCAGTGACATTGTTTATCGACAGGAGGCGCTCTCGTGCATCTAGCAGACGTGTGTTTCCGTCGGCAAACGAGAATGCCAACATGCGTTCAGGTGCCCGTCGATGTGCATGCTTAGCAACAGGAAGACTAGCGAGTAAACAGTGTTATTTACGACGGCCATGTCGTCGTTATGCGCTTCCGTTCTTAACTCGACGACACGCACGGTTGTACTGCCGACAATGTGTCACCTGGTTTGTTGTTTTGATACAGGAACCGGAAATGTTTAGGGGCAATGCGCAGACTCCCGCAGCGCATTTGGGGCGAGCATACATCGACGCGGTCACGAACGTCGTGATTTTATTACTAAAGTCCGCAGTGGTCCGGTAGATACTCGGCAGTCCAGTAGTAGAGTATGTATGTATGTATGTATGTATGTATGTATGTATGTATGTATGTATGTATGTATGTATGTGAGTATGTATGTATATATGTGTGTATGTATGTATGTATGTATGTATGTGTGTGCATGTGTGTATGCATGTGAGTATGTATGTGTGTATGTATATATGTGTGTGTGTATGTATGTGTGTATGTATGTATGTATGTATGTATGCTTGTATGTATGTATGTATGTATGTATGCATGTATGTATGTATGTGTTTATGTATGTATGTATGTATGTATGTATACGTGTATGTATGTATGTATGTGTGTATGTATGTATGTATGTATGTATGTGTATGTGTGTTTTATGTTTGTATGTATGTATGTATGTATGCATGTATGCATGTATGTATGTATATATGTATGTATGTATGTATGTATGTATGTATGTGTGCATGTGTGTATGTGTGTATGTGTGTATGTATGTGTGTATGTGTGTATGTATGTTTTATATATATATATATGCATGTATGTATGTATGTATGTGTGTATGTATGTATGTATGTGTATGTATGTATGCATGTGTGTGTGTGTTTTATGTATATATGTATGCATGTATGTATGTATGTATGTATACATGCATGTGTGCGTGTACATGTCAGTATAGCACAGGTCATCGACGCTGCACTAGGACCAAGCCCACTCAGCCCAGTCATAACTAGGCGACAATTACTGGATACCTCAGCAAGCTACACCACATTTCGTTACCATAGCAACATATATGAAAAGCCAGCAGGCAATCTTGGTATTATCGTAATAGAGGTGTCAAGGGCGGTTTAACAACCAGTTTCAATTACGCTCGGATAATGTTCACGGTCTGGACGCGTCAACGCAAAATCGTTGTCACGCGCACAAATAATTGTCGAATTTGTGTAATTAATAACTGAGATGTGTATGTACGTACATAAGGATGAGCACCGTGTGTATGTGGGGCGCGGTAGCGTAGCGGTTAGAACGGTAGCGTAGTGGTTAGAACGGTAGCGTAGTGGTTAGAACGGTAGCGTAGCGGTTAGAACGGTAGCGTAGTGGTTAGAACGGTAGCGTAGCGGTTAGAAAGGCAGTGTAGCGGTTAAAACGATAGCGTAGCGGTTAGAACGGTAGCATGGCGGTTAGAACGGTAGCATGGCGGTTAGAACGGTAGCGTAGCGGTTAGAATGGTAGCATGGCGGTTAGAACGGTAGCGTAGCGGTTAGAAAGGTAGCGTATCTGTTAGAAAGGTAGTGTAGTGGTTAGAACGATAGCGTATTGGTTAGAACGGTAGCGTGGCGGTTAGAACGGTAGCATGGCGGTTAGAACGGTAGCGTAGCGGTTAGAACGGTAGCGTAGCGGTTAGAACGGTAGCGTAGCGGTTAGAAAGGTAGTGTAGCGGTTATAACGATAGCGTAGCGGTTAGAACGGTAGCGTGGCGGTTAGAACGGTAGCATGGCGGTTAGAACGGTAGCATTGCAGTTAGAACGGTAGCGTAGCGGTTAGAACGGTAGCGTAGCGGTTAGAACGGTAGCGTAGTGGTTAGAACGGTAGCGTAGTGGTCTGCCAGGGGGTGAAGTGTAAAGCTCTTTGAACAGTCCCAAGGACTGGATACCGCGCTGTGTAAGAACGTGCCTTTACATTTCGCCGTCGGTAACACAACGGCGAATGCACGCGCCATGCAAAGACAAGTGGCGCACGTGTCGCTAACATCAAGGAGTTCCAACTCTGTCATCTCTCAGTTACAGTAGAACTAATGTAGCATTTGGAGTGAGCCAAGAGCAGCATGGAATGTCGTATCGGGACAGGTTGCTTTCTCGGTCAGAACAGATCAATACTACAGCACCTATGTATCACACGAATTAAATTTGCGTAGAAGAAGCTCTCTGGCACCTCACAAGAAATTAACCAGCTTGGGTGTCGTAGAGCAGAGTCTTGGGGTTGCTTCTCAAACACCCAGTAAGTATTTGAGCCCACGTTTACCTCAGAGAGGAAAATATTAGCCCTCTATTCTTGAGAGCTAAAATTGGGTCTAAGGATCTCACTGGGTTTATGAAACGGGCATTTGGACCTGTAACGCATAAATGGTCCTTGTGCTCGTCGTGTATGGGTTATTGGACCAGTACCGCGTAAGCGTTACGTCACACGGAATGCAAAGCTCGACATCTGTTGGCGACGTTGCACCGGCACGGCTCCCTGCGGCGCGCTCCTCGGCGCATCGTTTAAGCAACAATGGCGGCTACCGCACGTGCAGCTAATATCCAACACAAGCAATTAACTAACGCGGTTAAGCCGGGTACGCGCTCCGCCCGCCGGGTCCGGCCATAGCCGCGAGGCCGGTAGCGTCACGCGCGTGCACCGCGGTGATCGATTGAGCGGCAGCACGCTCCACTTTTTGACCACCGAGATGGGAGATCGCTGCACGTGGTGCTGGACTGTAATGTTGACTGTTATCATTCTGTAGTTTAACACACCAGGTGTCGGTGCTAGCGCGTGAGTAGTCACGAACATTGCAAAGATGCAGCCACCAGTCCAGCTCGAGTACCATTGGTAGCATCAAGCTAGCATCTTCGCATATAAGCACAATAACTCGGCTTCATCTTCATCTCAAAGACTTGAAAGGGATATAAAGAAGGTGTTGTGATCGAGTGTGCGCGCGTGTGTGGGTGTGTGCGTGCATGCGTGCGTGCATGTGTGTGTGTGAATATACACAGAGAGACGGGAAAACGAGTCAACATAGAAAAGCGTATAAGTGAGGGAACACTGCGAACGATGCCGTCTGATATGTTAAACAGAGGTCTTACTGAGACGAATAACCACGGTAGTCGCGTCCAGGCCCGGCTCCTGCCACCCAATATTGGTGGGTGGAACTGACTGCACTGGAGAAAAATGAGCACGCGGAATATACTCCGGCGTCATTCGTGAATTAAAATGATAGATATGCACACCGGGCGCCGCTACGACCAAATCAACTTGGCCGTGGCATTCCCAGTATGCACATCTATCATTTCTTTATTACATAATCTGTACCGAACCGTAATCCCACGAAGCACACCCATTGTACCAAACCATCAGTCATAGGAGCCTGTCACATCCACGAGTACCAATCAACCAGCCCTACTAGGCTACCACATCCACCTGCACCAATCAACCAGCCCTACGAGGCTATCACATCAACCTGCACCAACCCATCAGTCCTACGAGGCTACCATTTCCCCCTGCACCAACCCATCAACCCTACGAGACTACTACATCCACTTGCACCAACTCATCAGCCCTACGATGCTACAACATGTGGCCACTTGCACCAACCTATTAGTCCTACGAGGCTACCACACCCACCTGCATCAAACCACCAGTCCTGCGAGGCTACCACATCCACTTGCACCAACCCATCAGTCTTGCGAGGCTATCATATCCACTTGCACCAACTCATCGGCCCCACGAGGCTACCACATCCACTTGCACCAATCCATCAGTCCCACGAGGCTGCCACACCAACCTACAACAACCCATCAGTCTTGCGAAGCTACCACATCCACTTGCACCAACCCATCAACCCTACGAGGCTACCACATCCACCTGCACCAACCCATATGTGTTGCGAGGCTATCATATCCACTTGCACCAATCCATCAGCCCTACGAGCTAGCACATCCACCTTCACCAACTCATCAGTCCCGCGAGGCTGCCAGACCCACCTAGGCTACCACATCCACTTGCACCAACCCATCAGCCCTACGAGGCTACCACATCCACTTGCACAAACCTATCAGTCCCACGAGGCTGCCACACCCACCTACAACAACTGATCAGTCTTGCGAGGCTATCATATCCACCTGCACCAACTCATCAGCCCTACGAGCTAGCACATCCACCTGCACCAACTCATCAGCCCTACGTGGCTGCCACATCCACTTACACCATTGCGTGACAATCCGGGCCACAATCAATCTGTGTTGGTTGGTAATCGCCGAGTGGCCGCCGAACGACAACACCTGATCACCCAATCAGGCCTCAGCCAACAGCGCAATGTGAACCTTGATGTGATCTTACAATTCTCGGTCACTGGCGCCGTTTATGCGACCGCCAGCAAACCCGCAGACACGAGGACATCAACACGACGCCTAGTTCACATTCGTGACACATAACCCATATCTTGAACACAAATGCGATTTATGATAACGCCTCCCGAAAATAAACACACCATAAACAGATAACATCATCATCAACGTGTTGTGCAGTACAGTGTTCTCGTTATGGCATCATCACTTATTTTAGTTTTTTACCAGACAATTAATTGCTACGATGTGCAAACGTTGCAGCCTGGTGTAAGCGTGGAACGTGTCAGATGGGTGAAATATTGTGTCCGACAAATAGGTCGTACATATGCGATTCGAAACACCGCACTCGAGATTCGAAAAATCGAACAACATCTACCGAACATAGTTTAAATGAAATCAGTTGCGATTGATCTTCAATCCCAGATCACTGTCCCGGATGTTCGTTAGTGGCTTCATTGGTTGATGCGGCAACTGGGACAAAGTTCAGTTCTATGTAAGTCTGGGTGGATCCACTATAGTTGTGATCATAAAACATTACGAATGATCCACAAAGATACCTCATGCCAGCTACATCGACGGTGTCCGGCGTAGTTGAGTCTCATCTTGGTCAACACAGTGCTCAAATAAGATGTTGTGCTAACCCGTATACACGAGTACCTGGCTATACAGCGAACACGTAAACTGAGCGAATATTCTTTGCGTAATAATTGTAACATGGCTGAATGTTTCACAGAGAAGTCGAGGTGGTGTTAGGATGAACAGGTGGTGAAATGGAAAGCGTTTTGAACAGTTCCAAGTATGGATACAGCATCACCACCATCATCATCATCAACGTCATCATCATCATCACCACCATCGTCATTATCATCATCCCCACCATCATCATCATCATCGTCATCATCGTCACCATCATCATTATCATCATCACCACCATCATCATCATCATCGTTATCATCATCATCACCCCTCTTCATATTGTTTGTTGTTGTTCTTCTTCTTGCTTTTGTTGTTGGAAACAAAACAATTACTGATTCTTCTCGCTGTTGCTGCCACTGCTAACGTGGTGTGTTCTCTCTCTCTTCAGATAGCAGCTTCCTGCTGGCTAACGCCCGCATCGTTGACTACCCCATCGTCTACTGCAACGATGGCTTCTGTAAGCTCTCCGGCTATAGGTAAACGACACGTTACTGCTTGTTCGAACACGGAAAAAACAGAATCGCTCTGCCGCCATGATTGATGAAGTGTAGAGCGAAACGTTTTAAAAATAGTTGAAGACTTGCTACAAGACGGTCGGTCAGGCGACGCGCGTCATTCGATTGATTTCCTCGCAGATTAAATATTTAGTCATTTATTTTTTCTAAAAGGATTATGATAATAATAATACTGATTTCTTTAACCGCTAAGACGACAACACTGGATTATAAAACAAAACATTCAAAAATCTATTTCGTTATGTTGTTCATACAATAAAAAGCATACTGTTAATTTACCGATCCAGCTGGAGTGTGGTGATACAATTATATGAGTATTATCATTATTATTATTATTATTATTATTGTTATTATATTTACCGCTGTTGTTACTGCTACATTCACCAACATCTTGACTATGTGTTCTCACACTACTATCCGACACCAAACGCTACTGCTAGTTGTAAACAAGCTAGTTGTAAACAAGCTAGTTGTAAACAAACTAGGTGTAAACAAGCTAGGTGTAAACAAACTAGTTGTAAACAAGCTAGTTGTAAACACGTTAGTTGTAAACAAGCTAATTGTAAACAAGCTAGTTATAAACAAGCTAGCTGTAAACAATGAAAATTGCGCAATCTGACATTTTTCCGTATGTGTGACCTTCAGCCGTGCAGAGGTCATGCAGAAGAGCAGCTCGTGCAGCTTCATGTACGGCGACCTGACGAACAGTGACGTCATCAAGCAGATCGAGCAGGCGTTCGAGAAGCAGGAGCAGGAGCAAGTGGAGATTCTGCTCTACAAGAAAACACGTGAGTGACGTCATTTCCGGTGAGGGAAGCAGGTGTAAAAAAGATAACAATATACCAACAAAACTTTGCCTGGAATTTCTAGGCAATTGGTCAAACGCCCTCTAGTGACAGGACTAAGTAGTTAAACTGTTTCATTCATATTTATTATGATTGGAATAGAAAATAACAAAACGTTGTGTGCATGTTTAAAGGTGCGTGTGTGTGTGTGCGTGCGTGCGTGTCCACATGTAAGTATGTATTTATGCATGAAAATATGATGGTGCACGTATGACATCTGCCTGCGACTAAATATGTGCGTGAATGTGCGTCCGCGCGGGCTGGTGCTTCTTGAACTTTGGGGTTTACTGTTTGTTTATGTGTGTGCGCATATGTTCATGCTAGCCCTTGCGTGCACATACATGAACATGCCTGCGGGATGTGTACGCATGAACACGTGTGCAGGTGTCGTACGACATCTACTCTCTCGCAGACGGAAATGGTGTGACTCGGTAACAAGCAGGGATCGTACAGGTTACCTCGACTCATGCGGCTAATCAGTGATCGTTAGGCTGGCCTCGGTCACTTGTCAACCGCTCTTAATTAGCCGGCGATTTACACTCGAAAGCAACCACACGTTAGTGGGCATCACTGGACACCCGTTGCCGTTGTTATGAACCGACGTATATCTGCGTGGAGGTAAAGGTAGAATATGATTGTCCTGTAATGGTTAAATTATGAAACAGATATCGACATTTGATGAAGATAATTCATCGCGTCCATTAGCCGTGCGCAGATGTCATTTCCGCGGCCAAGATAAAACCGTTGACAGAAAGGTTGCATGTAGAGATTAGATAATCATCAACGCAAATCTCCTGACATAGACTTATTTATTTCCCGTCCGGTTAGTGACGACGAATCAGGCATAATTCGGTTGCGTCGACTAACCACATCGCTTGTGGCTCGGGGGAGAGCCAGCGACGACTATGCATAAATATTTAAATGGAGGATTTTACCAATAAATGGCGCTACTACGGCATTCTTTGCGCTGTGAAACATTAATTGCTACAGCGGACGGTTCGTGTCAACCCTTGCCCTTCAATGCATTAATGCTGAGGAATGTCTTTGTTGCCCTCAATCGATTGAGACGTGCGTGCGTGCGTGCTTGTGTGCGTTTTAGAGTGTGTGTGTATGTATATATGTATGTATGTATGTATGTATGTATGTATGTATGTATGTATGTATGTATGTATGTATGCATGCATGCATGCATGCATGTATGTATGTAAGTATGTATGTATGTATGTATGTATGTATGCATGTATGCATATACATATATGTGCGTGCGTGCGTTTTAGTGTGTGTATATGTATGTATGTATGTATGCACGTATGTATGTATGTATGTATGTATGTATGTATGTATGTATGTATGTATGTATGTATGTATGTATGTATGTACGTATGTAAATGTGTATGTATGCATATATGCATATACATATGTGTATGCATGTATGCATGTATGTATGTAATCAATAAAATGTGTATGTATGTTTGTATATATATATATATATATATATATGTATGTATGCATGCATGTATGTACGTACGTACAATGCAGAATTGGCAAATATTGGACAAGGGTGAGTCATACACAACTGAAACATTCTTGGCCTCTCCACAAACCAATGTTGCCCATGTCCACTTGCCATTTTTAGCATTTAGATTTGAATGGCTATCTTGATCATAATGAAATAATTGTATCGACGATACAATGCAACATTCTCTTTAAATAACATAATTTACATGGGGCAACTGTATTACACGCATCACTGTCCTTCCTGCTGTGACGCCGTCATGTCCAGTGTCGTCGTCGAGAACCGGTTGACCGAGTACTCAGTGACCCCGATGGATCAGTAACATGTCGTCACGTCTCATGTCGTCTACTTTAGTTGATGAAAGAAATTCAATATTGTAAAAAAAAACATGATGTAATGTATATATAATGAGTTGCTGGCAATGCCGTGTCTTACCTGTTAGAAACTCTGCACTGGATATTCAAATTGTGCAATGGCATTTGCCAAAACCACAGTTGGGACGGACCATTAATTGACTTTCGGGTTCATGTCATACGGATAGAGTGTGCCATTGATTTTGATACGTATGATTTATTTGCACCCTGATAAATAGTCACGAACAGGGAAAACGGCACATTCGCGTAGTTTGACATTTGTGTAACGAACAAGTTTAACTTTTCCGATTCTTTGTCTGCAAATCATGGTGCAGTCTGGGGCAAAAAACTACACCGGACTATCTAGTCCGGGTCAGAGCTGGACAGCAGTACTTTAAAATGTACGTAAGTATCAGTACAAGTACTTTTCATTGGCAAAGTATTTAAGTACCAGTACATCATATTTTAGGAAAAGTACCTAAGTCCAGTACAAGTACGTTTCAAATGTACTTAAATACAAGCACCGGTACTTTCTTTTAAAGTTCAAAGTTATCTTCAAAATGTGCTCGACTGGATTGTTCACTGGTGCACCTGCACTGGTGTTAATTACATCTAGATAACTTATCAGATGCGTCCCTGTAGAAATGCACTGATGCATTATGTCCAGCATCGAGGTGTAAACACCCCAATTGGCTTCAATGGCTTGTCACTGGGTTTGTACAGAAGCCCAGTGACCCACTGACCAGTGGGATTGGGAGGTGGGTGACTTGACTGACTCATTGACTCGTTATTGCGTGATCACAAAAAGTACTTGAACACTGAAGTACTTTTTGAATGTACTTAAGCAAAAGTACAAGTACTTTTTTTGCAAGTTTACTTAAGTACCAGTACTCAAAAAGTGTACTTAAATACAAAAGTACTTAAGTACAAAGTACTGCGGCACAGCCTTGGTCCGGGCCATGTATATGTGAACGTAAAACAACGCAACACTAAACACAAAAGCCGGCAGTTGCGTTTACGTGAACTTTGAAGAAGCGCCGATCATATCCGTAGCAAAGGCCAACAAGATCAGAACTGACTAAACCAGAGACTACAGCCGAAAGGTAGCAACACTGACACCTTCTGGTCAAATAATGTCAGCAACTTTGCGGAAACGACGACGCCATGAGTGTAGATATTGTGAACCGAGCACGTGTTCACAGCCATTAAATATCTCCTAATAAATCCTATTAACTGTAGCGTGTGCGTCGATGAAGTAGGTCGCGTCTGAGCCGAGCAGGAAGGCACAAGGATTGCTTAAGCCATCCAAGGTCTTGCTAAGAAAAACAGCATGTTATGATCAGAACCAGCACTTCAACGTAGATCTGTCAGAGCAGTAGTCCGCACGGCTATAGTATGGCTAAGATGTTAGTTACAAAACAATTGAAATCGAAAGCTGGTTAATCCCGAGTGGTTGTCGAGAAAGAACATGCACTTTATTGGGATACAGCTGATCAACAACATACAGCTGATCAACAACATACAGCTGATCAACAACATACAGCTGATCAACAACACACAAAAGAACGAAAGTGTCAATGAAGTAAAAGCACATGTTGTGTCTGATAAGAACATAATATTACGACTTATGCAAATAAAATATATGACCGGCCGGAAGACCTGACGTAGCTTACCTCGGTCAGACGTTCTACCCTGTGATATGCACAATGCTAGAACTACCAGATCACCATCGAGAGGGCGTACAGATTGCGTATGCCTTCAAAAAGCTAAGCTCTGTACATTGGACAATTCGCTTGTTGAATTCTCTGGAATTATGTATGTGGTTATTTGTTAATAATATTTTAGATAAATATGTTATGTAACATGACGCTTTAGCTTTGGCCCGTGTTACATATGTTGATGGTTTCACCAAGTTCTTGTTAAATCAGACAGAAAACTGCGAAAAACCCTATCTGCAGACACAGAACAAACACCGATTAGGTTGTCTGCTTTATCATCAATTGATAGTTTTCTTCTAGGAATGCCGCTATAGCGGTTATTTCATAATCCTGTGCTTTTTAATCATGTTTGTCTCCTCACAGGAACGCCATTATTGCTGTTGTTTCATCGCTTATGTTGGTCTCGTCGCGGGAACGCCACTATTGCTGTTGTTTCATCGCTTATGTTGGTCTCATCGCGGGAACGCCACTATTGCTGTTGTTTCATCGCTTATGTTTGTCTCCTCGCGGGAACGCCACTGTTGCTGTTGTTTCATCGCTTATGTCTGTCTCCTCGCAGGAACGCCACTATTGCTGTTGTTTCATCGCTTATGTTTGTCTCATCGCAGGAACGCCACCTGCTGTTGTTTCATCGCCGTATGTTTGTCTCCTCACGGGAACACCACTATTGCTGTTGTTTCATCGCCGTATGTCTGTCTCCTCACAGGAACGCCACTATTGTTGTTGTTTCATCGCCGTATGTCTGTCTCCTCACAGGAACGCCACTATGGCTTCTGCTCCACATCGCACCCATCAAGAACGAGAAGGACGTCGTCGTGTTGTTTCTGTGCACGCTGAAAGACATCACGGCGCTGAAGCAACCGATAGAGTACGAAAGCGGAAAAGGTGAGTGATTCCAAAAGAATAACTTGGTTAACGTAACAGAACAACAACTGCGATAATGCACTTCCAGGAGACGTAAACGAAATATTATCCAAGAAACAGTGACACAATATTGGAATCGACAACGTCAACGTACTCTGTGTGTGACTAATACTGACTTTACACCTTGAGCTAGGAAGAATTGTTTCGAACTATTTCGTTACATTAACCAAAAAAACACAAATCGTTCTGGAGTGGTGTTTCTAAGATATAAAAAATGCCAAAAACAGGTGAAGAACTGTATGTTCTTATTACGGAATGTACTATATTAGTGTCAGTTTTAGATAGAAATATATTAACTAACTCGTATGGATTATACATGTATATATATGTGTGTGTGTGTGTGTGTGTGTGTGTGTGCGTGTGCGTGTGCGTGTGCGTGTGCGTGTGCGTGTGCGTGTGCGTGTGCGTGTGTGCGTGTGTGCGTGCGTGCGTGCGTGTGCGTGTGCGTGTGTGTGTGTGTGTGCGTGTGCGTGTGTGTGTGTGTGTGCGTGTGTGTGTGTGTGTGACACAGTGACGTGTCATGTACCCACATGTGGTTTCAATGCTAGAGGAGACATCCTTGAACAGATTTAGGACATTTTAAAAATGAAACACGGAGGAAACCATCGAAACATTGTTGGAAATTACGAGAAGAATAAGAATACACGCGCGCGGTCACGCACGCACGCACGCACACACACACACGTATAAACGCACACAAGCACACGCATTCGCTAGCAACATCTAACTTCATCACCAATGAAAAATAAAATAAATAGGATAATAAAAAAAGAACGCAAGGAAAACATTTCACAGCAAACAAAAAACATCTTCATCACGATGACGAATTTTTACAAACACTATCAGTCTGAGGTTTTCCTGTCATCATATGATCATATTACGGAGGTGGTCATGCGACCGGCGTTTGACAAACATGTTGATTGCGTCTGAAAAACGGATTGCGCGCCGCCATGTCTCATTTAATTGATACGAATCTCCGATCGTCATCATCACATCGTCACGATTTGATATTGAAATACTGTTGTGACGAATAAAGAATTCAATGACATTCGCCGCTTACCACGTTGAGGCGAAAACTATGTTTTTGTAACATTTACAATGATTGTATTTACGTGGGATGTATTGTGATGGGATGATTATGATGATGATGATGATTATGATGATGATGATGATGATGATTATGATGATGGTGATTATTATTATTGTTATTCACCCCCCCCCCGGTTTCGACGTCTATTTTTTTCGAATGTCATCGTCACTCTCGTAATATAAATAGCAATAAATTTTGACTTTTAAATATATTTCAATTAGCCATAATCTATTTGAGATAAACCGTCACAACACTTACAGTTTTAGGTGTATCAGCTTCTGTTGGAAGGTAATTGATGTCTTTGAATAATGGTCCTTTTCTTAGGTTGCATTTCTTATTGTGACTAAATTTTCATGGTTCCGAAAATCTATACCTCAAATTTGATGTCTTTCGATTCCGTTCCTTCAATACATGCGCAGCGAACTGTATATTAATATGTTATGGTGGGTAATAAAACATAATTATTGTCAATACATCTCAAATTTTAATAATAATAAAATGAAAGCTAAGAGATAAGATTACTTTTATCTGCTTATTAGAAATTAAACTTGCACACGGACAGGACCACGGCTAACATTACAATAATTTTTTTCTGTGAATATATGTAAACAGCCATAGATAAGGCTGAACAAGGAGAAGCTATATAATACACAAACAAAAAAATCTTAAATAATTTAAAGGACGGAGTGGAAAGTGGAAGGGGAAAACTGACCAGAATAATGAACACGTGAACGTTTTCGTTTACAGAGCTGAGCAAGTTTGCCCGCCTGGCCAGATCCGTGACGCGGAACCGGTCAGTCCTCGTCCAGTTCTCGTCCCACGTTCCGAGCATCAACGTCGACAACAGCCGGCCTTCGCAGATAGCAAACGTAAGCGAACAACGTGCGCGCGCGCGCGTGCACGCATGTCTAACGTGGCG
This sequence comes from Lamellibrachia satsuma, assembly GCA_033239005.1. NCBI lineage: Eukaryota > Metazoa > Annelida > Polychaeta > Sabellida > Siboglinidae > Lamellibrachia > Lamellibrachia satsuma. Next base: position 5,083,417 of record BSQZ01000037.1, on the reverse strand, counting down.
GATCACTGAGGAAACCTTTTAGTCAATAAGCGAGTTAAGCCACGAAAGTCGCGACGACTTAAGTGTACCGGCCTGATAGCCGGTAGCGGCTTTGGTGATACGCCACCTGCGCCTGCTCTGTCGACCGCGGCGGCCCTGCCACTTGAGCGGGGGCTGGTGCCGTATGCCTCGGAGCGCAGATGTCGTTGCTCCCCGTATATTTGGCATAACCGCAGAAACGTGAAAATCGAACTCTGCTTCTGTAGAATCGCCGTGTATATATGCGTTTGACCTTCTGTTGAGCTGGTCTTGTATTTGGATGATTACAATAAGCCGAGTAATTGAATTAGGGGAGTTTGTTGATTCGGCCTTGGCATGATCTTACTGAAACGTGCATGTTATGACGGTAGTTTCTCGGTACGACCTGATGGCGTGCCAAATGAAGTTTATCAGCCGCATCAATTATGCATGCGTTATTAAAAACGATCAGCAGGATAGTGTTGCATGGCAATGCAATGTATTGACTTGATAATGGTTCAGTTATACAACAACATAATATAATATAACAACAACTGGCACCACACTATTGACATTTATACTGTTACAGTATAAATCTTTTTGTCATGAACTTCTTTACTCGACATTATTCCACCACCCCATCAAGTTTATGTTGAATTTCTTGTCGTCTAATCCGTCGGTGTGGCCTATTTTATCCCCCGCTTTATCTGTGCTGCCTTGCGTTGTCTTGTTCGCTGGGTGTCACGACGGCTGTAGCTGCGTCAGGTTATCCATCGCACCACATCGTGATGACTGCAGCAAACATTGCAAACACTTGTTATTGTGGTCCAGAGACTAGTTCTTCTACTATAAAGCTAAATGTTGTCCAACCTAAATAACGTTTGTCAACATTTCGGCTTTCTTGTTCTTGTTCTGGTATCATGGCCTGGGGTCTTTATAATATTTTTCTAATTCCTTCTGTGTCGTATCGTATTGTCAGCTAACTGGAATTGATCAGTGTTTTCCACTTTCTTTCTGTGTGATACTACAGTGTTTTCAAGAAGGCGACAAGTCGAATTATCTTCCTTGGGAAGCAACCATGTCTCTTCAGCGATAAATGCTATCCACTTGTTAACTGGTCTTTATCGTGTGCTTCTATGCCTTCTGTTGCTAGATATCTGACAAGGACCACTGACATATGTCTGATAATGGCGGGCTACACGTAAATGAAAACTTTTTGACTCTCCTAGGATAACAGTATCCTTGTCCACTTGTCATCCTTGTCCACTTGTCATCCTAGTCCACTTGTCATCCTTGTCCACTTGTCACCCTTGTCCACTTGTCACCTGGAGCCTATCGCTTTGGGTAGCAATCTTGTTAAATGTTGTTAAATCTTGTTAAATCATCACGTCGTCATGTTCTCCTGTAGACGATAAGCGACGTTCCCGTGTGTCGTGTGTCGTAGGTCGTATGGAAGGTCGTATCATAGGTCGTATCGTAGGCTAGCCTGTTAAATGGAATTTACCAATGCATTCCAACATAATAGGATAATGGCAAGCCACGTTTTCTTCCTTACGAAGACACCTGCTTCTTCAGCTACACAAGGCCATCAACGTGGTAACTGGCCTTTATCATACGCGTCTGTTCTTTCCTCATCACGTCGCCGTGTTCTCCTGTAGACGACAAACGCAGTTCCCGTCTGTCGACCGTTTGTTCCCGGTAACAACACCCGTCGCTGTTCCCCGCAGATGATGAACCTGAACGGCGACATCCTGCCGCAGTACCGGCAGGAGACGCCAAAAACGCCGCCGCACATCATCCTGCACTACTCGACCTTCAAGGCGACGTGGGACTGGATGATTCTCATCCTCACCTTCTACACGTCCGTCATGGTGCCGTTCAACGTCGCCTTCCGCAACAAGACGCTCGACGCCGTGCCGTTGCTTGTCGTCGATAGTGTTGTCGACGTCGTCTTCTTCATCGACATCATCCTCAACTTCCACACGACGTTCGTCGGCTCGAACGGCGAGGTCGTGTCCGACCCGAACATCATCCGCATGAACTACCTGAAGAGCTGGTTCGTCATCGACCTGCTCTCCTGCCTCCCGTACGACGTCTTCAACGCCTTCCAACACGTCGACGAGGTACGTCGCTAGCTTCACGCCGCCTCACTACAAACGCACACAATCGTGTGAAAATGTTCACACGCACGCACGCAAATACATACGTACTGTTTTCAATACATACATATACATTAGATATAGTATTATTAAGGTTTTTTTCTTAGGAAGAATTGAATTGGTTTGATCTACTGATTTAGTTTAATTTTAGCTTATAAGGTGGCTCCTCGATAGCAACTACGAATGTCTCAGGAGTCTCCTTTCCCTATTTTTTTATTTACATGTATATATGCCATGTTTATCATATGTGTATATACTTATAATATACAATATAAAATTATAATTTAACATGGATATATACATATACATATATATATATATATATATATATATATATATATATATATATATATATATATATATATATATATATATATATATATATATATATATATATATATATATATATATATATATATGAAGAAGGTAAAAAACAATCGTCTTCTTCTCCTTCATGGAACCTTTCAAATGTCACGCGTCTTGGTCGAGCCAAGGACAACCCCTAGTTGACGCCAACAACTTCAGTGTACAAGTCTATTTGTCTTGGCATTTCACTCTTAAGATTCCGTTTGTTTATTTGGTTGTATTTAGTTGGTTTCCCTGAAATGAGTACAGAGAATATTAAGACATCCGTTTGATTGTCATTAACATGAAGATAATTCCCAATTAAATGCCACGTACGCTAACACTCTTGTAGCTCGAACGTCAGAGCTGTATCATGTCTCAAGCGTGTGGCAGACACTCAGTCGTAAAGCACAATTTCTCAACTTCGTTTCTACTAACGCCATTGTGTTTCCCTTGCAGGGCATCAGTAGTTTGTTCAGTGCCCTCAAGGTGGTTCGTCTGCTCCGGCTCGGAAGAGTCGCCCGCAAACTTGACCATTATCTCGAATACGGAGCTGCCGTGCTAATCCTGCTTATACTCATGTTCGTGCTGATCGCGCACTGGCTAGCGTGCATCTGGTACACTATTGGCGACACGGAAGCCCGCAACGGAAAGACCTACGGCTGGCTGTTCAAACTGGCCCGCGAGACGGGGCAGGACTTCGTGCGTAACAACAAATCGGCGGTGGCGGTGTGGGAAGGTGGGCCTTCAACGGGGGAGGCCTACGCCTCGGCCCTCTATTACACCCTCTCGTGCATCACGAGCGTCGGCTTCGGTAACATCTCGTCAAACACCGAGCTCGAGAAGGCCTTCTCCATCGTCATGATGATCATAGGATGTAAGTATGTGCGTGGTGCAGATTTGGGGAGTGGCGTCGCGTCCCGAGGAGGGTTTCAGTATGTCGCCTGTATACCGTCCTTGAGACAAATTCTGTTTTTATCGGTGTGTTTTTTTTTCGTCAAAGCACGTTGATGCACACAACGCGTTTGGGTAATTAAAGGAATATATTTAGAAAAAGAGTTGTGATTTCATTCCTTGGTAACTTTATGTAGTTTTAGTTAATATATAGTTTATTAATAAAATATGTTAGTAAATTAATGTCATGAAACAATGCAACTTTTTACACGTTCAAGGGTATATATTTAGGTTGTTTTCCAACTTAAAAAAGGTATAATTTTGACAAGTTTCTAAAATGTGCTTGGGGGTCAGTTAGATGGATTTTCAAGGATGGTGTATTTGCACCGTTTGGAATGCCCCCCGGATCCCGTGCCACCCTAACTGTTATGTTTGTTGGAAATATGATGGGCTGCGCATGCTTGAAACGTGCATGTATAAACCGCATTTTTAGCAGGACATTTTTATACTGATAAGAGGCATTTCCCCTAAGATGTTTATTTGCAATCGGCCTACATAGTTGACTCCGCCATGCGTTGCACGTGCACCTTGCTTCAACTGGTGCCAATATACTTATTATGGACTCATTCGTTAGTTGCCCTTTTGAGTACAATAAGATATCAACACATACATACTTGACCCAAAATGATGTCAGCTAAGACTACGAACCTTCATTTATAAAATCGTAAAAAATCCACAAAACGGTCTTATTCAATTAGTGTCGCTGTTTTACAACGCCCAACTTCGCCATTAACACAATCAAGTGGCAGACACGTTGGACATTGCGATCACAGGAGACGGTCCATTCAGGTGTATGAGACACGTTACCTGCGGTTTAATAGAGGTGTTACCAGGGAGACAGAACACGAAATAGCTAGATCAGAGAGGACATATATGCACCCCGAATCCATCACAGATGCCATTGGAAACAATGTGTCTGGGCACGTTTGTCGGCATGCCAAGAAAGAACATGTCTGCCAAACATTCAAGCAAGACTACGTAGTACAATGGAAGGTCACTGAAGTGGTGAAGTGGCCAGATCAGGAGTGACACTCGGCTTCAGATATTGACAGCAGAGCTGTATTTAGTAAATGAAGCACAAAGGAGGACGCGACCCCCCGGCGGACAGCGAGGGATCAATACGGCATGATATATAACAACACACACGTGCGTCACTGGTATAGATTCCCCAACCACACCGGCCCGCCGATTGCATGTTGGCGTCCAACGATATTTCACAAAATGCATGCCAATATGTGTCGACTGTCCGTCGCTGTCAACACGACGTTAGCAACGCTGTGTGCATGACAAAGTGAAATGTTTGTGTTTACCGACAGTCCAATAACTGGAAAAGCAACTACTGGTTTTCAATAGTAATAATGATGATGATGATGATGATTCTCGCCTAGAATCTCCCTGGGAGTTTCTTCAAATTGTCTAACCCGATATGTTGACGCATTTTTGTATATGTAATATACAAATTTAAATTCCACTCAAGTTAGATCAAATAGATTATAAAAGTCCACACTAATCAACAATGTTTGCGAAAAAGCAGGGCAACGTGGCGATTCCTATAGGATCATTAAGTTAAAAAATGGCATCGGAAAATGTTAACAATCCAGAAAATACACAGCCACAAGATATAATTAGATAGACTCACGGGGAAGAGGAAAGAACAGAAAGGGTTGTTCTGTATAGCATTGGTTCGGTGATCATGCGTACAGCGAGAGCGGTATTTAAATTCAGCGCACCTTACCACCACCTTTTTAGTCAACACCATGGCGACTAAAATCAATGCCCCGGGTGTATCACTACCCGGCGTATTGATGTGTGTATCTGTACCCGAGATCAGTACAGCTGGTCTTTCTGGGCCATCGTCTGCCACTGACGTAGTGAAGCCAAACAACTCATTACATTGGTTCACCGGCCATGTGACGTTGAATAGAATGACTGGCGGTGATTTATAAGGGGCGTGTATCACGATAGTTGACGTTTTATCATGATTAGCTATGATTCCCTTTATTTACTCTCCGCATGATGCATATTACCATTGATTATGAATACCGATGTTGATTTATGCTGCGGTACGCTCGGTAAGTCAGGGTGTATTCACGCGACTGAGCACGCCATGTCGCAGACATATCGTCGCGACAGACCGACGACGTCTCGCAGGTATACGTGCGTACATACGTGTATAGGTACATACGTGCATACGTGCATACGTGCATACGTACATACGTATATAAATACATACATACATACATACATACATACATACGTGCATACGTATATACATGCATACGTACATACGTACACTCTAAAAACAGATTGGTTAAAATGACCAGGATATTGGTCAAATTCAACCAATGTGGTTGGTAGATATGTGTCCAACCAATCTCTTGGTTAAGACAACCAATTTTTTATGGTTAACTTTTTAACCAATCCATATTGGTTACGAACAGTAACCAACATATGTTGGTCAATTTAACCAAGTTATTGGTTAATATATCTAGGTCATGTAGCAACCAATGTAAATTGGTTAGGTTAGGACCAATTATGTTGGTTGGAATATGACCAATTGATTGGTTGTCTAGAATAGGACCAATTATGTGGAATTAATACAATATACCATTTAGGCAGTGCAATAGACAACAAGCTAGAGTTCATTCTACTATCACTGCATGCATTTAATTTCAGGAACATCATGTCAGTTTTTTCCACGAAGTTGTCAGTGCAAGTCGGTGCAAAACATGTAATATGACGACATTGTACTGAGACATTAAATCATTTAACCTTTAGAGACCCGGATTTTTTTCAAGAAATTGCTATGCTATTCTTTAAACGCATGTCATTTCATTACTATAAAGAATTTCAATACACATGTATACCATTTTGGAAAGGTAATATCCTAAAGAATTCAGTCACAGTGAAATATTTGTGTTTATAAGTTGTCAGACATCACACTTTATTCGAAATGGCTGACAATCATTATCGCTGGCGACACATCATCACATTTATTAGACATTAACAAAAAAGTACTACTCACATATGAAAACTGTTTACATATTCAGAAACTGCACTAAAAACTACACAAAGTTTGAAGAAAATATCTTCATTGTTTCCTGTTCTATACAAAGTACGAACTGTAGGGCTAGCCACAGGCCTGCCATGTCCACGACCACGCCCTCTGTGAATAGGGGACCGGTCACGTCCACGTCTTGACTTTGAAGCGGTAGCCCTACCTCGCCTGGGCCTGCCTGGCGTTGCCGTTGCGTTGGCGTTGCCTGACCTTAGACCTAGTCAGTCTAGCCACACCTTGCTGTTGTTCACTGTAGCTGTCAGTGTCACTACTGCTTTAAGGATGAAGATTACCACTGGTAGCAGCAGCTACAACTGTCGAAACCACTCCACTTCCACTCGGGATTGGATCGATCAGTCTCACTGTCCGAATGAACAGGCGTCACAGCGAGCGATATTTCGGCTTCTTCGTCAGTCTCGCTGTCATCTTCATTCGATAATTCACTATTTTCCATATCATCAATAATTCGAAGCACCTCGTGTGGATCTGCGATCAAGCGCGATCGCAGCGCCATTACTTACTTTTACGGCGGAACACAAATTATCAACAACAATCTTCAAAACGCTATAACAACACTAATATCAAAAAAATTGCGACGCCATTACTACAGGGAATGCCTAGGATATTGCTCTATTGATCAATCCCCTACACCCCTCTACCAGAGCAATGAAATTACCGCAACAGACCACATATGACCACCCCTATGCCGTCGCGCGATATATCGCAATCAATAAAATCAATGCAAACAAAGGCAAATGATATAATAGCTCAAACTGGCACGTCTAGTCAATGTACTAGTAACCCTCAAGGTCATGAAAGTATAAAAATGTGTCGTGTGACATATGTACAATGTAAATTGTTAATTGTGTTACATGAAATAATTCAAGAAACGTCACACTGTGAGCATGATTTCAGTTTTCTAGTACACACAAAAGTACACATTACGAGTACACATTTGTAAGGGCAAATAACTGGCATGCAGTGCATGACTCTATTCGTTGTCTGTTTCAATTACTAACTAACCAAGTACAATGCACATAGAGCAGACGGGCAGCTTGATGACAACTAAAAACAAAACAATGTCAGCTTCATATTTCTAGTCCTAACATTTAATGTGGCCGAGAAGTTCCATCTCTCTTGGTGTGACCACGTCATATGGCGTGGTGATGTTGAAAAGCCCCTTCTGTACGAATGTCCACACGTCTGCTGCCTCAGCGGGGTACTCTGCATTAAATATAAAGAAGACATTGAAGCAGATGTCGACTGCCTTCACCAAAAAGCCCACCTCATAGAGCACATTAACATTGACTGCTGTCTGCCATCTAGTGGAGTATGGCTGTTGCTATGAACCACCCCGCTGGCTTGAGCTGGTCACTGGGTAATTTGTCATTTCTGCATTCCACAGTCAAACACAGGATATATCAGTTTCAAACATTCCATTAAAGCTTTGCTAACTAACTTTACTAACTACTTACAACTCCGCATTTTACAGTTAACATAGAGCAAGATGTACACTGGCTAACAGAGAGTTACTAACTCCTTATGATGATAAACCAAGATCTGGTATATTTCATCAAGAACTCCTAGTACTGTTTCCAGCTCTATAAGAAAACTGATACGTGCGGGCTTGGCCCGTCTCCATCACTAAACACATACAAGGTCACACCCTGAGAATAAAACTAGTCATATGTATGAATATATACTAATACATTACATTAAAGTTACATCAAATAATAGCATATTCCTTTATGTACCATATCATGCCAAAATTATATAATATAAACAAACTTTTGGTTAAGAAACTATTTGACACTTACCAAGTGTCTACGCAGTGGCCTCGTCAGTTCAAAGTCATACTGTGAAAAGGAAGTTGCCTGCATCTCACGTGACCACTGCCACTCAGCAAATGTAGTCACCTAGTATTTAACTGAAACTTCTTGGATTGTTTAGTTGTTTTATTATGGGATTCACAAAGTACTAATACAGCGGTTTAAGTTGCTGTACTGCACAATAAGGAAGACATCAGGCAACAATAATAAACAAAGATTGGTTGTAGGCCTAACCAATGTGATTGGTTACCGGACAACCAAAATAATGGTCACTAGTTGACCAATATATTGGTTAAGCCAACCGATATTAGGCCAAACAATTATGTTACTAATCTAATGTACTAATACATCGTCTGAAGTTGCTGTACTGCACAATTAGCACGGCATAAGGCAACAATAATGCATAAAACAATTGATTGTAGGCGTAACCAATGTGACTGGTTACCGGACAACCAACGTATTGGTCACTAGTTGACCAATATATTGGTTAAAACAACCAATATATAACCAATATTGGGCCAACCAATTAGATTGGTCGTTTTCTCAACCAATCTGTTTTTAGAGTGTACATACGTGCATACGTACATACGTACATACGTGCATACGTACGTACGTATATACATACATATATACATACATACATACGTACTATTCGTTCACATATCCACCACGGTCTATAGCCAGTACTCGTTTACAGCTGAGGGAACTGTGGCATTGTGGGATGAACGAAATTGCCAAAGCTTCAAAACTGCATTCAAACCCGGGTTCTATCGATTGAGAGTACAACGTTCTAACTGCTACGCTACCGCCCCATATATATATATATATATATATATATATATATATATATATATATATATATATATATATATATATATATATATATATATATATATATATATATATATATATTATATTTACGCATTCGCGCACGCACACACGCACGCATGTTCACACACACACACGTACACACGCACACACAAACACGCACGCACGCACGCACGCACGCACGCATATACCTAAGGTTAACCGTTCTACGTTCTAGTTCTAGTCTATTAGCGTATTCACGGCAGGTCATCTGCTTAACGAAGTAAATTAAACCTCTCTTGTAGTTGCCGTAACAACATCTCACGTAGCTTATTTCCTAAATAACTCGAAACGTTCCGTGTGAATGAGTGAGATGTTTCCGATCAATACGATAAACACGACCCGTAGATGGAGGCTTAGCTGGACGGCAATCAATAAGAAACCAATATGGCTGCCATTCAAGGTGCTAGTTTATTTCCGCTTCACGGCAAACAAATGCATTGCAGATGATTTTGAAACCAATCCTACATTGCTACTTATTCTTCTGAAATATATCATTTGATCATATTTTGTCTAACTGTTGTTGCTCTCCTCCTTTTCCCTGTAGTCCGGGGTGAGGCTGCCACCGATACCGGTCGTCGATTTATGTTTCCCTTCTTCTTCAAAACTAGTCACAGATAGACACAAAAATTAATATCCGATTGTTCTAAACTGCGAATATTAAAAAAAATTTCGCACACTATTGAATAACGTTGACATTTTGCCAATGGAAAATAAATAATGATCCGTGAAAATAAATAATGATCCGACAAATTTTTTTTATCCATCATGGTTATCATCCCCACATGCTTCTACACGTGTTGTTCCCAGTGGTGCTTCTGTAAATTGCCCCGACGTTCTTATGTCGTAATTTTTAATAGTGTTCATGGTCTTAAGCGAATGTTCCTCACGCCGGGAGTCGTTATAGGGTCTGCGCTGTGTTTGCACTTCGTTGCTTGTAGTGCCGGGCGATTAATTAGTCCACATTACGATCGCACGGAACGTCATTGCACGAAAACAAGTATGAGTGACACACCACGAGCTGGTGCGACTGTAAAATAGAGGCCAACGCAGTGTAGGACAAAACGTAATCTGTTGACACATAACAATTACGGCGGGCGTGATTCCGTGCCGTGTTGCACGGGCGTCAAATCAAGTTATGGCGCGAATTAGGAGACACACAAGGTATGTATATATATATATATATATATATATATATATATATATATATATATATATATATATATATATATATATATATATATATATATACCTTGTGTGTCTCTAATTCGCGCCATAACTTGATTTGACGTTAAATATTTATATATATATATATATATATATATATATATATATATATATATATATATATATATATATATATATATATATATATATATATATATATATATATATATATATATATATATATATATAATGCTTGACGCTTGTTTCGGTAATGTACCCGCGGAGCCATCATTGGAACCGTAAACGCCACGGCAATGTCTCAATCATGACGACTTTACACACTGAGACGTAGTACCCGTTGACCCTAATTGAGGTTACAGACACCGAATGAGAAGGAAAGTGTTACAAACATTATGTTATTAGATCTATGCTCATATTAGCACAAACGCAGGAGCGTGATTGTTATCATTTGGAATGTATTTTCAATATATCATGCATTGTTGTTTGCTTACATATGGTATTACTCCCCACACACAAGGCAATAAAGTATATTTATTAAGCTGTTTGCGGTTAACAGCTCTAGACCCCAGAAATATTGTTAAATTCTTATAAGGTCCGGACTGACCACCGAACAGTTGAAACATAGAACCTGATGTTGTGACCCACGGCCCATTTGTCTACCTGCAGACGCAACATGTGCAGAAATATTAACAATATCCCTGTTCTCTCGGCGTTCGTCACTTCAACGCGGGTAAACGCGTGCAATGTCGTTGATTCCGTCAGCAGTCGTCTGTATGCGTAAACGCGTTATAAGCGAGACACTGCAATGGTGATTACGATTCTTGTTATTGATGTCGTGTCACAATGTACCATTTAGTCTAGTCCAAGTTGTTCTATTTTGGTGTCATGTTAAACATGTTTCTAGTATTCCGGTACGACATGCTATGAATATGCAATTTTTTACGATGATTGTGCTTCTACACAATGTAAAAATCGTTGCCAAAAGTTGATATTAATTTTCGCTTCTCGGTATCAAATTCGAGTTTAGCAACAAAGAGGTTCCACAAAAACATACGTGTTATTTTCTAACATTCCGTTTCCCAAAGAGGATTCACGTTACTAACCGATTCAAGTAGTTTACCATATGTGCAAAAAAGTGGAATTTCACGCGTAGTTGTTCAAGCACTGGCCAATTTTAATACATTTAACCATGCATACACCGCACATATAACCCTATTTTAAAAGACGGACACGTCAATATAGCTTACCATTTCATAAATTAAATTGTGCAAGAGTTAATAATTAATAATATTATTTGTAATAGGTTATCAACAAAACACGATGATAAGTGCAGTCGATTGGTTGATATCGCGTTCAAACAAGCAACAACAACAACAACGTGACAATCTTTATCACATCTAAGTCCTCGGAAACCCGAGCGCATATAAACAACAACAACAACGTGACAATCTTTATCACATCTAAGTCCTCGGAAACCAGAGCGCATATAAACAACAACAACAACGTGACAATCTTTATCACATCTAAGTCCTCGGAAACCCGAGCGCATATAAACAACAACAATAACGTGACAATCTTTATCACATCTAAGTCCTCGGAAACCAGAGCGCATATAAACAACAACAACAACGTGACAATCTTTATCACATCTAAGTCCTCGGAAACCCGAGCGCATATAAACAACAACAACAACGTGACAATCTTTATCACATCTAAGTCCTCGGAAACCAGAGCGCATATAAACAACAACAATAACGTGACAATCTTTATCACATCTAAGTCCTCGGAAATCAGAGTGCATAAAAACGAAAGACAAGGCAATCTCGAAATCGGTATGCAATGTTAAAATTGCCAACACCTGGATGAATACACTAGTTAGCTACGGGGGTAAGCACGGTTAAAAAAAACATAACATATGACGACGAACTATTATTATGTGTCCTGCTTTCCCCAGCTCTACTCTACGCGACCATCTTCGGAAACGTGACGACCATCTTCCAACAGATGTACTCAGCCACCGGACGATACCACGAGATCCTCAACAGCGTGCGAGAGTTCATGAAGCTTCACGACGTGCCCAAGTCACTCAGCGAGAGGGTCATGGACTACGTCGTCTCGACGTGGGCCATCACGAAGGGCATCGACACGAACAAGGCACGTGTTGTTGTTGGTGCTTGTGGTTGTGATGGTAATGATGGTGGTGATGGTGTTATTTGTAATATCAAGGGGGCAACCTTATCGAATTATTGATTGCATATTATTACTACGTGATGATGAGGATGATAATGATGATGATGATAGTGAAGAAGAAGTATGAGTAAAATAAGTACCAAAATTGATAGGCGTGACGGTGACGATGACGACGACGGCGACGACGACAATGATCACGACGAATACAACAACATGTGGTTGTGGTGATGACGACGACGATGATGACAATGATACGCTTGGTGATAATGCCGATGATGACGGTGAAGATGACGATGGGGACAACAATGATGATAATAATAATAATAATGATGACACCAACAGTAATAATGAGGATGACTACTATGATTATGCTAATAACGATGATGACACTGTTGTCGTCACAGGTACTCAACTACTGTCCCAAGGACATGATGGCCGACGTATGTGTGCACATGAACCGGAAGGTCTTCAACGAACATCCGGCCTTCCGCCTGGCGAGCGACGGCTGTCTGCGCGCCCTGGCGGTTCACTTCACGATGAGTCACAGCGCGCCCGGCGACATGTTCATTCACCAGGGGGAGAGTCTCGACTCGCTCTGTTTCATCGTGTCAGGGTCACTGGAAGTCATTCAGGACGACGAAGTCGTAGCCATACTTAGTGAGTAAATGTTACGTGATGACCGCCACCTGGTGGCCAATGCAGTATTTAACCAGATTTAACAAGATCCAAAGCTAAAACCCCAGATGGCAAGTGCACAAGGACGCCATTGGCGTATCGAGAGTCCAACAATGTTTCATCCATGTGTAACCCACCTTTCTGAGACATTTGTCACTTTTAGTTTAAACATGTTCACGCTGGTATCATTTACACAATCAGTAAATCATTTATTCCATTCGTGTATCGTCCTGTATGAGAATGAATCCTTTCTGATATCAAATCGACAATGCTCCTTCACTAATGTTACATCAGTGACACAAGCAGTCAATATATCAAAAACTTCTATTTGATATCCGCTTAAATTCCTTGTTTCTAGTTTTATAATACAATATGGTTGTATTTCGACCAATGTCCGGTGTATCGACTAGCTTCAAAGGTAACATCCGATTGAGTTCGTGTCGCCACTGTTCCGCAGTTATGTTCGTGAATAGCTTCCGTGAAAGCGTCAGCTTTATCTTTGTGTTTACGTGTCGCCACCGAGAGTTTTATTCGCGTCAGTATCGTGTCTACATCAATGTCGCTGTATGCCTTTGATGATTTCACTGGAATGCCATATATTGTAAAACGAAGGACATATCGCATTAATATATTATCCGTAATTTTCAGTTGTTACGTCAACTTATGTTGCATAATTGTCACAATTATGTTGCACAATTGTGACACATTCAAATGAAGATGACGTCGTTTATCGACACGTTCTGCATTTGTAATTCAATTTGCTAAAATCTTTTTTGCTGTAAGAAATTCAGGCATAAGGAGATGAACTCCATTATACTGCTATGTCCCACATTAGCTACGCTTCGCCAATCATTCAATACTTAAAAAAAAACAAATGTGCTCAAACAAATTAGCCAATCTTTCAATACTATAAAACATTCAATACTAAAAAACAATTGACAAAATGTTCCAAATCTGTAAAACCAATAGTGCCATTAGTTTCATAACTTAAAGTCATTAATGTACGTACGCTGTGTCAACTAATGAGGCGCAGCTACAGCCTCAGTTAGGGTCTCCTTGCAATCACTTTGGCCACTTCGAGTCTACCTTCTATCAATCCATTATATATATATATATATATATATATATATATATATATATATATATATCATATGTTATATTGTATATGTTTTTATGTGTGCAGTTTCTATGGAGAATTCTAATAGTATATCCAGAGGGATCGATTAGAGACAAATAAACCAGTGATTAATTAATGTCCGCAGGCAAAGGAGACGTGTTTGGTGATCAGTTCTGGAAGGAGCTGACCATCGGCCAATCGATGGCGAACGTGCGCGCGCTGACCTATTGTGACCTTCACGTCATCAAGAGAGACAATCTCATGGACGTGCTCGAGTTCTACCACGCGTTCGCCAATTCGTTCGCACGTAACCTCACGCTCACGTACAACCTCCGCCATCGGGTATGTGACTATGTGACTAACCGTAAAACTGCCTGTTAACATAGGCCGTACGGTGGGTTCTCGCTATCAGGAACGTGTTGTACTTGGTTTAATTGTTACATATATCCATGGGTACAAATAAAAGCACAGACCAGAACGGGGCTTTCATGGATGTTCCTTTTAAATGGATGTTCCTTTTAAATGGATGTTCCTTACATCGGGAGCCCGTGTAGCGATGCACGCGGGACGCGGTGGCATACCGGCTAGAAGGCCGGACTCTCAATCGAGAGAACCCGGTTTCAAACCTTTTCAAAACTTGCCAAAGATTTTCGAACCTTTGGCAAGTTTGATCACCCCACGTTGCCACAGTTCACTCAGCAGTATAAATGAAAACCTGGCAGTACAGACAGTGGTGGAAATGTGAACGAATGTTCTTCGCGCAGTAATTGCAGCGTGACTGAATGCTTCCCAGAGAAGTTGAGATGGCCTTGGAACGAACAGGTCTGCCAGGGGGTGAAGTGTAAAGCGCTTTGAGCGGTCATACGGACTGGATACCGCGCTATATAAGAACGTAGCTTTTTTACTTTTACATATATTTAAGTATCAAATTTCTTTCAACGTATTGTCCGCCTACAGTATTTCGTTTATTATTTGCATTTTGTGTGTGTTCCCGGCAGCTCGTCTTCCGCAAGGTAGCCGACGTGAAGCGGGAGAAGGAACTGGCGGAGAAGCGCAAGAACGACCCGCCTCTGGAGCTCGCCAGCGACCATCCCGTGCGCAAGCTCATCTCGCGCTTCCGTAAGATCAGCGACCGCAACCAGAACGTCGACCCGGAGGCCGGCGGGCACGGAGACGGTGGCAGCGGCGGTGGCGGCCAGACCCCGAACAACATAGCGGCGGCCAGTAACCACACGCCGTCGGCGCAGGCCGCCACCGTCAACGAGACGGCGGGTGGCGGGTCGCAGTCCAAGTCGAAGTGGAACAAGTTCCTCGCGGGCGCGGCGGCGGCGACGCCGGGCACGCTGGCCGGGACCGTAGAAGAAGGCAAGGTCATACCAGCCCCGCCGAAGACGACCGCCCCAACGGCTGTGTTTAAGGCCGGACCGCCGTCGCCAGCGCCGTCGCTCAAGCCGGCGTCCAGGTGGGGTAAGATGTTCGCCCGGCAGCCGGAGACGATAATAGAGAAGGACGAAGAGACCCCATCGCCAAGTGGCGCCACTGGCGGTCACCTGGCGGCGGACATGTCTCCACGGGAGTCGACGACGACGACGGACGAGGCGGCGCTGACGCAGCGCGACATCGCCGTGTCGGTGATCGGGCGTGGCTCGCTCACGCCGGCCGAGCACCACCTCGTGCAGTGCCTGTGTGACATCAAGCTGGAGATCAAACAGGAGATATCGGTGCTCAACGAGAAGATGACGAAAATCGACGACCAGATAGGCAACATCCTCAAGATGTTCACGGCGCAGTCGTCCCAGCCCACATCCTCCCAGACCCCCAGTTCCCTCAGCTCGTGCGTGACGACCACCTCCGGGAACAGCAACGTGGCCATGGCGCGGTCCCCGAGAAGTTCTCTTGTTCCGTCGCCTCCAGCCGCCGCCGCCGCCGCCGCCGCCTACTCAGACTATGCCCGGCCGAGTTCCTCGGACCACCCGTGTCGGACTATCACTCCTCCGTCGCCGTCGTCAGCCACGGACAAGAGCTCTTCGGGCTCAGAGGCGAGCGGGACGGCGAAGAGGGCCGGGCGTCGGAAGAAGGGCACGACGAATCGCAAGCGGGTAGCGCCGAGCGACGCGAGGCAAATTGCGAACGTCGACGAGGCACCGACACCTCCCGTCGGGGGCAGCCGGGACGACGAGGACCGATTACCAATCAAGGATCGGGACCTAGATATATTATAACTGCAGTAAAACACACACTCGTGCGTGAGCGTGTTACCTTATCAAGACACTACATAACCGTGGCTGCACACGTAGACAATATCAGCTGCGCAAAGTCACGCCACATTTCAGCCAGAGGCTCGTCTGGCAAGAAACCATTTTTTTCTGCGTGGCATTCTGTGAACCGGCCACATTCGTAGGTCAACATGTCGTGATATTGAATCAACCATTGCTGTGCAATATGTGCCGATTGCCCAAAGAACAGCTGTTTGCATGTATTAGTCAGCACGCGTCAAATTCTCAATTTGCACAATGTCGTAGCACTCCCGACATTAGGCGACTGCACATATAATTCAGTTGTGCTTAATTTAATTTCGTTGCTATATGCAAATCTTTTTGTTTAGATTACTCACGTAAGCGGCCATTTTATAACGAACATACTAGTGATCGCAATCACTCAATGGCGGTTTTAAGCCCGCATCATAACAATGAGGTATTTTACTGGAAGAGCTTTGAATCATACCTGTTTTTATCAATTAACTGTGTCTTTTAAAACAAACCGGGCGACGATCATTTTAACGAAATGTGTAATTCACATGTGCTCAATATTTGAGCAGTCAAGTCCTCTCTTGACGTTTTATTTCTTGTTTAACTAAATCGTGGAACAACATCGAAGTGCATTTTATACGTATTTTTATTACATTACTTAGTATCATTAATATTTCCTGATACAAAATGTACATAATTAATAGTTCTCAATTTTAGCAACATATCTCATTTGTATAGTCTTTTGGATTTCCTAATTACTTAGTCATTTATAATGGTTGCTTATTTTAATCGCAATCTGCTCTTTATTGCTGGTTTATAAGACAACTAGTAATGTTAACTAGGCCAATCTTCTTTGTTTGCGTTTACCAGAGCACATACTCTACACGCCTTATACAATGTCAACGTTGTTAAACACTCATCAATCTGCATTTATTGTTATTATTTACGTTTTTTAAATATATCCAGCTGTTTTTTTAAGTATTACCTATTCAAATATATTTGTAGGTGTTATGCCAGATACGATCATGTGGCATTGACTTTTAGCATGATTTAACAAAGCATTTCCGCGGTGTTTCTGCTCAGCTCTTGGGTTAAAAGACGTACTCCGAAAACACTGCAGGGAATGCTCATACGACACACTGTTCTCAAGAGAGTGCGTATCGTAATAACTACAAAACAAATAATTCATATAATGCTTATCGGGGTTACATCTATAATTAGTCGACCTAATTATTTTGTAGAGCTTACGGCTATTGTTAGGTTTAATTGCATATCCAAGAGCTGTCTCCATTTAGAATGCAGCGATTCGACAAAGGACGGTACATGTTTTTTCAGAACAGTTGTACGTGAGATGCCATTTATCTTTCGTCTCTCGTTCTCGGATTCTAGTTTTTTATTTACATTTTAATTTCGTCTGTAATGTATATAATTTCCCTTGACCTCCATTCCGCCTCATTAACTGACCTGCAGCTGATCCGGCCTTGAAGTATATCGTCTAATTCTTCTAGATTATTAACAAAGTCATAGCTAGTTTATCATCACTACAAAGAATAAATAATCACATTTGATTACTTATATCGTAAATTGACTTAAAGAACAACGATGAATACATTTCAAAAACTATTTTATTTGTGTTATATATTAAGGACTGGTGTTTTTCTAAAAATGCATCATGGTTGACAATTATTAAAAATCGGTCATGAGGCGCGCATGTCCCTCGCAACAACAAAAACAACAAAGCTGTTTTAAGGATGGAATTCTAAGCATGGCGTTGCCAAAAGTCTAACAT